>JACDOX010000003.1:14426742-14869650 GCA_014549065.1 Cardinalis cardinalis
CACCCGCTCCGCGGCGCCGGGCGGCTGTGGGGGAGGGCATGTAAACAAATGGGGTTTTATAGCTACCTCACTCGAGTGCCGTGTGCATCTCCCTCTCCGCTCGGTACCAAACCGCCGCGGCGCCTCCTCCTCCTCCTCCTGCCGCTCCGCCGGCGCTATTCACAGAGCCGGCTACGCCGCGCTCGCCCTGCACACGCGGCCCCGCAGCCCGCGCTGCCCAATGCGCAGCCATTTCCTCCAGCGCTACGAAAGTGGCGTAGCGGCCCTGCCCGCCCGCCCCTCGTTGCGGCGGCTCCGCGCACGGCCCGGCAATGGCCGCGGGGCCCGGGAGCGGCGGAGGGAGCGCCGCGGGCCCGGGGCAGCGCAGCCCTGTCCCGGCCGAGGGAGCCCGGCCTGGGCTGCTCGGAGGGAGCCGGGCCGCCGGGGCCGAGCTGCCGCCTCTGCAGCCGCCCGGGGAGAGGGTCCGTCAGYAACAACCGGGTATTCGTACCTTCCTATCGGGTACCTTCCGTCTCTCCCCAACAGAGAGCAACAACGGGGTGTTCGTACCTTCCTAGGAGGGTACCTTCCTACGGGGGTACCTTTCGGGGCCGAGGTGGGCACTAACCCCGTTTATTTAGCTYCAGAAACTCCTGTCAGCCTCGCTCAGGCCACCAAAGCCTGTGCAGGCAGTGAAGGTCTCCCCATGGCGAGGTAGAGCCCCTCGTCACGGCACGCTCCATTCCTAGACAACAACTACAGAGCTAAATAAAGCCCCCCAAACAAACCTTCGGCAAATCAAAACCCTCGGTAGCTGAACGGCGAGGATCAGGGGACATTTTGGTTTATAACGTGAGACCTACARTATAGTGGAGTCTTTCACAACAAATCATAGTTTAAAATAGACCAGCATGTTTTGTAATGGTTATTTATAGAAAGCACATTCAAAGGCTGAAGCACAGTTATAGGAACGTTTCAGATAAGTTTTAGGCTGTTTCATTTTTCTCTTGGAGAAATTCGCATACAATTTTCACATCATTTTCCTCCAAAAAATAACTAGTGCTTCCATTGCGGGCTTCARTCTGGAAGAAGCCTGCAGTGTATCTAGAATGTAGCTAGAAGCAAGCTGACCTTCCCTCTATTTGTTAAGGATGCACGCATTTTGYTTTTAGATTCTTATATTACTGACTGGAACTAACCTAATTGTTTCTAAAAATGTTCCTTTGTTAAACCAGATGATTCATGCCAGCACTCCCTTAAGTCTGGCTTGGCAGAGCCAGAGTCCTGTCCTGTCCTATCCTATTCCAGTAATGTCTGAAGTCCAGGGCATACCCATGGTTATCCCCCCCAAAAGCCTCCCAAAGTTACAGGATTTTTCCTTGGTAACATGTAAAAGATTACTTCTATTTGTTTAGCAACCTAAAGGAAGTTGTTACCTCTAAGAGTCCAAAAACCATGTAAGCATTGAACTGAAGTGGCAGTGCAAGAGAAAACCAGAGTAAACTTCTCTAGATATGAAAAGTGTCCATTCTAATGCAGCTGCTGTACAAACAAAGACATGTAGACCTCTCAAATGACTTAAGAGCACATCAGCTCTGTGCATTACACTACACCAATRTTTTGGTATGTGATGCTGAATCTTTTCTGATTAGTCTCTTATTTATCCATGAGGTTCACGTCTCAGTGACAGAATTTATAATTTCATATCTCCTCCAACATCTTTTTCTCTCTTTAGTATTTATTTTTTGGGGAAAAAAACCCCAACCATAATACCTCCCCCATTTTTTGCTATATGTCTTAGCAAATCCACCACTAGAATATAAACCATACTAGTCCAAAGTCAGTGGCTCACATCAAGTTTTAGGGACTGATRTAAAGTGATTGAGGTAGTATACCAAACCATTGCACCAGATCATTTTATATGATGATTTGAGTGTGTTTTACCTTGAAGCAGGTCCTTTATCTCTCAGAATTTTAAGACAGCAAATAAAATACAGATCTGATTATGACAATAGTTATTAGACATGTATCACAGTGCCACTCTTGATGACTAGACATGACTGATTTATATTGCTGTTTGCTCTAGAAATAGATCCACTGAGTGGAAAAAGAAATTYTAAAATTAAGTTTTCTTTTTCCATCAGAATTTTTTCAGGGCATTGTACTCCGTAATAAGTAGAGCACATGGGGTTTGTTAGTTTTTCTGAGTAAAATTCAAGTAATGTAAAATCTCCTTAAAAAAATCAAGAACTCTAATAAAATGAAATAGTGATGCTACAGAGCGACTCCCCAGAAACTCACCCGGCCCAGGTGTACCAGTAAATAGATCTCTGTGAGTGGGTTCTCCTCCCCTCCAGCTGTTCCCCACTCTAACATGTCTCTGTTCATTTGAAATCCAGAAGGGGCCATTAGCAGGCCTGCCAGCACTCTGCTAACATTTCCTGCTAACAAATGAGTCTCATTTGTAGTTCGAGTTAGGTTAGAACCTTCCCATCAGTCTGCTCGTGGCTTTCTCCTGATACATTGAAAAGCCTGCTTGTATCTAGAATMTTTTCCCTGTAGTTGTACATTGTATCTTGCATTTAGGCTTCCTAGCAGTTTTCACCATACATTTTACTGCAAGAACTGCACTAAAGTATTTGAGGAAAAGAAAATAGGACTTTCTATAACATCGGTTCAGAAACCCAAACCAAAAATTATTAGATCAGGCATTTGCCATGAAAAAAAGCTGCGGAGTGTGTTTCCCTGTGAAGCCTGTGGAACAGCTTTCTGTGCTGCAGGGAAGCTGGAACAGCAGAGCAGGGCAGCCAGCACTGCAAGAGTGCTGAGAGCTTGAGAAAACACCAATGTATGCAACAACCCAGACTGACTTTTCAAGCTTCAAAAGGAATATGTTACCATATTTTTAGAACAGAACTGTCTTGGGGTTTTTCCCCCTCTCCTCTCACAGGGCACTCCTTGCTGAGCAGGACTGTAGAGCACACGCTCATATTTTGGGCTGAGGAAGGGAATTTTATATATATATATGTACAGATCTCATACACTGATTTCCTGTCCCTCCTTGCAACAACCCAATTGCAGGTGAGGGGGTAGAAGGTTGACRTGTATATGTATACAAAAGAAGTAGCTTGTTTAGACAAATTATTAAAAAAACCCAACCAACCCAAAAAACCCAACTAAAACCCAAAGCTACTCCATAATTCTGCACACAGATTTAGTTCTTATATCGTGACAATGCCTCTGACTGTAAACAGAAGTAAGAGTCTTATGACTATTCCTTGGAGAACTGGAACAGTAATAGTGAAAAATATTTTAACTGGGAGAAATTAATGTAGAAGGCTGGTAGTTGAAGGTGTACACAAGTTGAAGGTGTTATATAAGTGGGGGAAAAATGTCACTGCTTGTTGCCAAAATGAACTWGTTGGCAAATTCCAAATTCAGCTTTTTTTTTTGGTTGAAGAGCCCAACTTAATTTTCTAACTTTTGAAGTACTGATGTCTCATGAAAAAGCCAAGGTAATGGCTTGAAACATCAACTTCCTCCTTTTATTTTAAATCATCTTGTCCAAGATTTAATGAGAAATTAAGGCATTTGAATGTTAACGTACCTGGGTTTGTGGCACATGTTACACACATAGTTTCTTTCCTGCACTTTAAAACATTTTTTCTAGTTTCTGTCCCTGCCTTTCATTYATTCTGGGAGCCTGAAACAAAGTCAGAAATGCCATTTCTTCTGTGACAAAGACCAACAAGTATTGTTCAGTTTGCTAGAGAAATTCAGTGGCAGAATTAACCTTGGGGAGAAAATGGCTAACAGGGCATAGGGGTTGTCAATGCAGACTTGCCAAGCAGAAGGATTTTACCCAGTTCCTCAGGAGTGGAAGAGCTTTGCTRCAGGAAGCTTGCTCACAAGTACATTGACAAGAGCTCTGAAGTGAAATACCAGGGAATCATACAGAAATCATCATTTCCTACTCTGTGTCTTAAATATGACCTGCTGACAGTTGTCTCTTCTGCTCTGAATTTACTGGTGTGTTTTCTGTCAGACCATCTCTGGCTAGTTGTGTTTACAGATTTACCTGTACTTTCAGTGCTTGGCACTTTGGGCTGTGCTCATCTCCAGGTGCTGAGGTTGGTGCTGGAGCAGCAGAGACTTTGCTTATGGCAAGGACAGAAGGGAAGTGTTGAAGCATCAGGGGGAACTTAAACAAGCAGGTAGTGATTCTGAGATTAAAGCTTGTGCTTGGAAATAGGAAGTGATGTCCTSTGGGGGATTTCACTGCCTCAGGACTGCTTGGTTTGTTTGCAGTGAATTTAAAGCCCAAGTTCATTTTACTCCATGGCCGTATATATAAAAATTGGGAATTTTAGTAGAAACCATATATGCTTTTTTTTTCCCACCCTTCTGCCAAACTGGGTGCTCTCYCTGAAGCTTTCACTTGGCAGGTTCCTTTAATTAGCTCTAATTGGTTTCAACTGTGTGAATTCCAGTGGTAAATCAAAGTAGATCTGGCTAGTTTTGCATGAACTAGTAAGTATAATTTGAAAGTTACATTAGTTGTAAGATGGGAAGAAAAGGGAAATCCATCTGAGCTTTTTTGTTTTGTTTCTAGAAACTGTTCTTATCCTCTTTCTCTTACAACATGTAGATACCCCTCTGTTAAGACAGTATCTAAACATATGTGAGCATTTTTATAGGTTTTGAAGCAAAAGTATCAAAATCAATGATACCATCTGCATAATTTTAAATACAATATCAATGTAAGTGCCAATGGGAAGTCAGTTCAAACAGAAATCTAGGAATTTTTTATTTGTTATTTTTAACATGCCAAAACAAGATACAGGTTTTAAAGGTCTTTGTTTTAGAAGTTTTTGAATTGACTCTTCGTGGGGAAGGGCTGGGSTTTTTTGTTTTGTTTTTAAACATGGGCTGACATTTTTAGAAAAAATATAAACCCTCTTTCATTGGCTCTAGACTTAAGGTTACATAAACATTAAAGGACATTAGCAGAAGGGTGTGATGCTGCAGCAGCAACTGGAGGCTTTGGTGCACTCAAAGGTTTGTCTGCAATTTGGGAAAATGCCAATATGACCTTTGGCTAATTTTGCAAGGCTAGCAAACACTGGCATACTTATCCACAGGAAAGCTTGCTGGCAAACTTGACTCTGTTAAGTGACTCTCCCTTTGTTTAGTTATTATTTGTTTTAAACATAACTGTCTAGTCCTGCAGTCAAAAGCCCTTTCATTGGATCTGAGACAGGCAGGATTTGCTGGTTGCAGGTCTGGGATAAAATTTGACRTGGAGGATATTAGAAAGTGTGTCACAGCCTTCTTCTTCTCTTGTAGGCTCAGGTTTATTTATTTTTCTCCCTTCCTGCCTGCTGAAAACACCTGTTTGCTTGTGGCATCTTGTCTTTAGGCAGTGGTTGTGGGGAGATATCATCTTCATTCCAAAGGAAGTGGTGGGTGGGAAAGGYCAGTCAGCTGCTTCCTGCAGCACGAGTGGGGTGAGATTGCAGAGCACAATGAATTTCTGGTCATGTTCACACAAGACCTCTGTATCAATAAATATGGATATTATCTGTTGGAKCCAGGCAGGGTTCAAAACATTAAACAAAGCTGTGCTAGCTGCCTGGGTGGGGTAGAAATTCCTCTAAAGGCTTTCACTCATAAAAGCAAATKACTGATTCCAAAACTGACTCACCTGACCAAAGAGAAAATATTGGCTTTAATGTAATCTCTTTACAAGCTGAGGAATTTGTTTTACACCCTCTTTTCAAACAGAATGGAAAAAAATTATGAGGCTGGCCCTGACATTATTTGAAGAAATCAATGAGGAGCTTAAAATAAGAAATCAAAGGTCAGCATCTTTTTTTTGTCAGTCCCTGCCAAATTTTAGCCACTAATTTGGTGAATTGGCATTTTTTATATACGACCTAGATTTAGCTGAGTAATGGAAGCATAGCTCTAGCTCTGCTAAAGCTGGATTTTAGTAGGCAGCTGGGGTGAAGTTCCCTATTTCTTTCACCTCTGTTACACGTGGGAGTGGAAATGACAAATTTTGAACTCCTGCAATTCTGCCATTRTCAGCAGGAAGAATCAGGAAGCCAAGACATCCTTAAGCTGCTGGCTGCCTGTTTGGGGCACCTCTGGGCCACTGCTTCTCTGTGAAATTTTGGCAGTGGAAAGGGAAGCCAATATGAATTTGAATGGATGTCATACAGCCCTCATCCCATCTTTAGCACAGAGCCAAAACCTCAGAGACACCTACAGAGAACAGATGGAACAAGAACATGCAGTGGCAGGGAAAATAAAGGTATTGTTTGCAGAAATAAAGCAAATTAAGAAAGGGGTGTTTTGTTTGCTCTTTTTAAACAAACTGTACCAATAACAAAATCTAAAATCAAGAGAAAGGCTCTCAAAATCAAAAATATCAAGGGCTAGCCCACAGTTTAGGGAAAGAATTAACTTAAGGTCAGCTGTGTTTATCCTTCCATGCCTGGTAATTCAGAACTGGGAACTGAAGAGACCTGTAGGCTGCTGGTCTTTAGGGCGCTGTTAAAACTACATGACCTTTGATTTGAAGTGCTGGTATGCACCTATAGCTTGATAATTTTCCCCCATCGTTTACATTTGTAATTTTTACACCTGTATTTCATGATTTCTAGAAAAAATAAATAAAGAGGCAGAAGGAAGAGTGTGAATGATGTTAGGGAACCCCTCAGTTTCCAAACCTTTAGGTACAGCCATTTGACAGTGCTTTTAGGTGTTGCAGCTTTATTTTCCATGTTGCTGCCTGATACTTTGCATAGTTGGATGATAATTTTTGGGTTTGATGATGCAAGAAGGAGTGTGAAATTAAGCATAAAGATCTATGAAGAAGGGAATAAACTTTAGCTGATGCACAAGAAGATGAATCATGGAGACACCTAAATATGGTCTAAATGACAAGAAATGTGAAAACCAGAGATGAGTATCAGGAATTACAGGGAGAGACAGACCACAGGGATGTGGGACAGTAGAACTGGTAAGAGAACAGAGAAATGTAAATGTTACAAAGCTATTTCTGATCTGCATGACTTAGCAACCTCACTTGATAGCTCCTTTTGTAAGCCAGCAAACTCCTCTGAGGGCAAGTACAGCAGCAGYAGGACAGACTCTCACTGTGGTGAATACTTCCTGTTATTGCTTAGAAGGGAACAGAAGTTTTGGAGCCTTTTCTCAAGCGTGGGACAAAGGAGACTGCTCGTGACAGAGGGGATGTGGTCATGTGTCTTTGCTGACCCATCAGGTGATGCATTTGCCATGTTCTAGAGCACTGAGAGCCCTGAGGACACTCAAGGGTGGCARTGCCAATAAGCAGGCAGAGAGAAAATAAAGCATTTCTGCAATGATTGGGCTGGACTAACTTTGCCAAGGTGTTGGACTGACATCCAGTCTGTCCATCTATGGATATGTCATGCAAGAAAATGAACTCACAAGCTCAGGGGAAGAAAAATCACTCAGAGACAAAACTCAATGCCAGTTTTGTCAACAGTGAAATTGAAAAGAAAAAAAGAAAAAGTTACATTTGAAAATTCTTGATTTGACTCACACTGTTAGTGTCTTTMTACTCCTCTCAGATAACCTTGCCTTGTATTTTTACCCCTCTCTTCATAAATACAAATGAAAAATCATTCCCATATACACAAAGGGTAAACTCTTAATGATCTTCTGTAGTAGCTCTAATGAAATTATTGTGCACTTCTCCAAGAAAAACATGAGTACATGCCTTTTCTTGGTTAAGGAGAGCATCCCAAGAATATTCAAAATAAAATGTTGAACAGCAAATGCAGTTTGTTCTTTATAACAAATTTACATTATTGAATGTATACCAAAATGCACCACAAGTATGCAGTGATGTAATTCAAAGCTAAATATTAATTGAAACAAACCCCAAATACCACTGCCTTTTGGACAGAYAGGGGCAAAATTAAAGGACTTGTGACTGAACTGATATTTATTTTTTCATTTAATCATGCTGCCATCTCTCACCAGCTGTCTGCTCATGGAACTGCTTCCAACAGGTAGCTTCCTTTATATGCATGAAGAGTGTACCTGTATGATTCTGAAGAGCTTTTCTCTCCTGCTTAGGTTTGTTAGTTATTTCTCAGAAGAAAAAAAATTACCCATGAAGTTGCTTCCCCTRTTCATCCATTAAAGTGAGTGTGTGGTGGCTCTCACTGAAAGCGGKCTCACAGCAGCTTTTGCCTGTCAGGCCACTGGTGTAGTTACCTACATCCAGTACCTTAAAACAGTTCATAGAATCATAACCTTACTTGGAACAGTATTTACTTCAGAGAATCACCATTCTCTATTTTTTGCAGGCAGTTTAGTATAAATGTAGCTGGGTGTAATATAATTTGTAGCTGGGTAAGCRTTATAATGTCATTTACATTTTCAAAGTTTTCTGTTAATTGTTAGATATATGAGAGAAATCCACTGGATTAATTGCAAGTGCAGTCTGAAGTTTAAGGCCTGTAATCTGTCAGATTTTCAGTTTACTAAAATTCTGAGAATAAGGCTCCAAAGCATGACAGAATATCCTTTGGCAAATCAATACACATAATGGAAAGAAGGAATTGGTACACAGGAGCTTCAAGGCATTGCTTCTTAAAGATAAACAGAAACTAAAACTAAAGTCAATACTTACTAATGATTTGCAAGAAAGTTTGAAATGAGAATATTTTAGTTAAGGCAGGTACTTGAAGAGAGACTGCTTGGGGCTCTCCAGCTCACACGAGCCTAAGCTGGGCTGGCTCATTGCCAGATTCTAGGAAATTCTCAACCCAAAACCAGCTGACGGGGTTTTACTCAAGTTTATCTCAGATGACAGAAAAGCACTGATTTTGGACMGTGTGATTCTGGGATAATATTATTTATATTATAGGATGTGTCAAATTCATAGTGTAAGAATGACCAGAATTTGTTCCTGTTTTTCCAAGGGGCTTTRGTTTTAAGGTAATGTGCTTTTCTTACTCTCAGAGAAATATACAGATTTTGGCCCCATTGTCTCAGAAGATATTAACARTATCCCAGCTATCACCAATTAGATATAGACTGGGTATGCAGCTTCTAAAAATAGTGAATCAGAAAATGAAGTGCCAGTGCCTGGAAGTCCTGCAGGATCCCCTTCTTGAGAGCAGCATGCACACACTACAGATCAGATCAGGCCACTTACACGATGTTGAGTGCCAGCTCCATCATTCAGGACAGCAGTGGCTGATTCTTGTCATTTCTCTCTTTCTCCTCTTCCCCCTGTACAGGAGGGAGAGACTGCATGGCCTTTAGTCATTTCCCTAAACAGGAAGAGTTGCTGTCTATGCAGTTTCTTTTTTAAACTACTGTATTTTTAAGGAGCTGTTTGAAGAGGGTTTTGTTATTTATTATTGTATTGAAATTGAACCTTGAGCTAGTAAAAACAATATTATGGTAGTGCTCTAGTTATAAAACCAGAGCTGCTGTTTTCACAAGAGGACACTTCAAACTGCTGCACAAAACCTTTGACTGTTGAGCACTGAGAGGTTTGCAGCATACAAGCCCCAGTTACTGTGAACAGCCAAGCAGCAATAGATGGTTTTTCAGAGGTTATTGCTGGTAGTTTAACTGTAATCTAAAACATAGAAATAACTGATTTTTTTAGGGGGTGGTTTGATGGATCAATATTACTGCAATGCTTTCCATTTTTTAATGCCACTTGTGTTGTACAGCAAAACAGCACAGAAACTGCATTTGTTTCAAAAATCAGTGATCTCCTGAGGCCAAAAGACATAGCCCTTTGTTAAAGTGTAAGCCCACTCTTAGTTTTAATATAACTTGATCAGCACTCATTGAAAAAGTGAGTGAGGAGGAAAGAACAGGACTTCAAGAGTTTGGCAGAGGCAGATGGAATTGCCCCCCGAACGTCTCTGTCTATTCATTGCACCATAACAGTTGTGTGTTCCTGACATATCCCAGAACT
Organism: Cardinalis cardinalis; assembly: GCA_014549065.1. Taxonomy (NCBI): domain Eukaryota; kingdom Metazoa; phylum Chordata; class Aves; order Passeriformes; family Cardinalidae; genus Cardinalis; species Cardinalis cardinalis. Next base: position 14,436,722 of record JACDOX010000003.1, read on the forward strand.
TTCTGTCTTGGTATGGCTCATGCTTAGCCCTTTGGCTAGAGCCACCAGTAAAGTCACCCAGCCACCTTGGATTATAGGTTATAATGYTGTCTAAAGACAACACGCAACCCTGCTCTCTTGTCCTCAGAAAATCTGCTTTCCTGAAGTGTGACAGATACAGTGAGAATTGCCACAGAAAGCTTTTCAGAGATGATAAAATCACAGAATTATCAGGGTCAGAAGGGGCCTTTGAGATCATCCAGTCCAACCATCCATCTTGTATTACCACTAACCATGAGATGATTCTTTATAAAGCAGTTTGTATTTTCAAGCATCTGCAAAAGCAACCAACCTCCTTTTTCCTAACGTGACTTAAGTTTAAAATGTCACCTGGGGTGGAGGCCCCAAAGGGACATTCTGGCTTCCAGTTGAAGGAAACCAGGCCAGCAGTTCTGCTTCTTCTGGGGCAGTATTTCCATGTCCTTTTCTGACAGTGTATTCTTCAAAAGAACAAAATCTACCTGTCAGTCAGTCTCACCTGAGTGCCTGGCAAGATCCTGGAGCAGATTCTCCTGGGAACTATGCTAAGGCATATGGAAAATAAGGAGGAGAGTGATGACAGCCTGAGGGCATGGCTTCACAAAGGGCAAGCCATGCCTGATGAATGTGGTGGCCTGCTGGCATGGGGTTAGTTGGTGATGGATAAGAGAAGAACAACTGACGTCATCTGCCTGGAGCTGTGCAAAGCACTTGGCGCTGTCCCTCAGTGACATCCTTGTCCCTGAAGTGGGAAGACATGGATTTGGTGGATGGATACTTGGTGGGTAATGGATTGGTTAGATGGTCACACTCAGAGYCAACAGCTCAATGTCCTGGTGGAGACCAGAGATGAGTGATGTTCCTYAGGGGCTGATGTTGGGATTGGCACTCTTTAACGTCCGTGACACAGACAGTGGGGTTGAGTGCACCCTCAGCAAATGTGCCAACAGCACTGAGCTGTGTGGTGCTGTGCTTGGCACAYTGGAGGGAAGGGATGCCATCCAGAGGGACYTGRACAGGCTGGAGAGCTTGGCCTATGTGAACTACATGAGGCTCAGCAAGGCCAAGTGCAAGGTTGTGTGAAGGACAGGAAACACAGTACCTAAACCAGTGCTGGTGGTTCCCCTGTGGTAGTGCTGGCCAAGGTGGAATTGTAACTGAATAGCAACAGGCACAGAGGGCTGAATAAGAAAAATCTGTTACTGATAAGGGTTCAAATATGAAACTTCAGGTAACTATTTCTCCTCACTGCCCAGTCAATCTTCTCACTGCAGGCCCTTGAAATCTCTCACCACGGACTGCTGTCACACAGTGTCTCTCTCAGCCATCCAAGCCCTGGTGACACAGAGGACATGCTCTATGTATGCATGTGGTCCTGAGATACTGGTGAGGAATGATCTGCCCAGAATTGTTTTATCCTTCAATTGCCATGCAGAGAAAGACCTTGAGAACACATTCCTTTTTGACATTTGCATAGTGAACCTACACCAGAGCAGAGTTTCACAGCACCACTGAAGTTAATGCCTTAATAAAAACAACTTCTCCTCAATGGACTTTGTTTGCTTTAGCCTGACCTTATTTTCAGGGGATAAAAATTTAGCAATAATATTTTTATGGTCTTCAACTCTCTTCTGTTTTTGCAAAAAATCATGTTGTTAAGTTCAGAAAAGAGGCAGAAATTTTTTTCCTTTAGTTTCACTTTGTCATGTTCTAAGAGGAGCAAAACCACACASCAGAAGCCTCCCAGAAAAACAAAAAAGCTGACAGATAGAGCTTTTTTAGAGAACTTAATTCCACACTGATTTTAAAAAAGCATATATATAAAGTGATGTACACGATTTTGATACCTATAGCTCTACTACTTTGTTGAGATGCTTGAAGCTAGGATTTAGTACAATTTAGTCTTAAGTACTGCAAAGCATCCACAAACTACAGGGAAGGAATGATTGCTGAAATACCTAAAAACCCCTATGTGAGTGACAAGGTTTTAATCTTTACCCACACACTCCAAACATGTCCATTATCTTTGGCAGAAAGACAAAGCTGTTCGGAAAAATTGACACTGGTGTTCAGTAGGGAACAGGGAGTCCTGTGGAGACAATGGGATGTAAGACTTTCCTCCCTCCGCCCCCCATTGTGCTTGTGGCTGGTGAAGTTCCAAGAGGAAAAAGATTTCTAAAGGCTTCTATTACCCTGAAACAACCATTTTCAGCAGACACCTAATGAACCCAAAGGAAGTCCACTTGGTTTAATTTTTTTCCCTGAAAACGACGATCAAACACATTTACAAAGGAACACGGTACTTACCCTTTACCAGGCTCTGATTCAAGAGTTTAAAGCATTTTGCTGGCTTTACACAGGCAAGTAAGTATTTACCTCACTCAGTTGCTTAGTAGCTCCTGTCAAATCAATAGGAATGTAAATGTGCTATTAGTGAGTGCATTACTCTTGCTGAATCATGTCCTTTGCATGTCACAGTCAGTACTGAAAAATGTGGTTGCAACCATGCACCAAATTTGTTATGGAAGGCAGAACGGTGCCATGACATCAGGCTGGTGTGTGTGAGTGGTGGGGTAGGAGAAGGGGGATGATGAATATTTTCAGCTGTGAGACTACTAAAGGTTTTGTAAAATCTGCCATTTCCAGAGAAATCCTAGATGCTAAAATTCAGGCATTTTGAAAGCAGTGTTATTTCTTTAGGTGCACTGCATACACATTAAAAAAACCCAAAACAACAAAACCCCAAACAAACCAAACCAGCACTTTGATTTCTGCCAGGTACGTGACACCATGACAACCACCAAAACAACATAACAAATCGGCTTTTTTAAGGAAAGGCTTCATACACACTCAATTCAGTATGGACCAAGATGACAGGGCTTACTTCTCTATTTGATAGCAGCATTTAGSACCCTCTTGTATGCAGAGAAATATTATCCCAAATACTACATGGCTGAATGAGAAATGTAGTATACCAARAAGCTGATACAAAACCTATGAAAATCAATATGCTTGCTTCAGTCAGCTCTGAAATAAACTTCAACATTAGTTTTGGTTCTCAAGGTTCAGTTTCAATAGAGATTTTTTTGGGATGAAAATGACAGAGAAAAATATAAAAGACAAGCCTAACATCTACAATGAAGCAGTAATGCTCAGCTATCATTGAGTCATGGCTTGCTTTCTTTCACACAGAAATCTTTGCACAAGAAGAAAGCTTCCCTTCCCTCTCACTCCTTCATGAAAATTGTTTTAGTTTTTAGTTCCTCGAAGCCATCACAGAAAATTTCTGATTTTGTTGTAAGCAGCAAGGTGTTTGTGTTTGATTGCTTCCAACTGCCAGAAGCCATTGCAGAAAAGTCCAAAGCATTGCTATTCCAGAAATTATGTACTGTCTGCCTTGCTGCATTGCCTCTTTGCTTATGTTCATGTGATATAATCCTACATATATCATATGTTCACATATATATCCCTCTCTGTCTAGTCTATATCTGTGTATGTCTTCATAGATAGGCCCAAATCTAAAAACATTTAATGCAGAGATGGAATCAGGGTGAGTGATCTTGCAGAGGAATGAAGCAAAGATCTTGCTATGAAGAAAATAAAATATTTATTGAGATCAGAGGTGGAAGTTTACTAGATTAAGGCAGCGCAGTGGGAATAGGAAACTAGCTGTGCCCTGAGGATGGTTTTGTAGCTGAAGCAGGGGAAGATATGCTCAGAGTGCAGTTAGCTCAGCCAAACCTAATTAGGTACACAGCACTCAGCCTGTTCATAGACCCTGTCTCCAATGATTGACACTCCTCTTATGATCAGGCTGTTTTTTATTAGAAGGCTGGGGGTTTACCAGAATATTTTAATGATCAGTAAGTTGAAAGTAAAAGACAGGCTCATGATTTACCTGGTATAAATCTGGAAAATACACGCATTATGCTTTGTGTTGTCAAGAATAAATTACCATGTTCTTTCCAGAGTGTGATATCTCTTGTGGGAGTAACTGGTTTGTTTTAGGATTCCTCATGTTAGATAAAATTAATGATGATATTTTCTTCTATTTCCTTATTCAAAASATTTAGCTGTACAATCAGCTCTAAGCTTAGAGTTTTCCAGGCGAATTTTTGAACACAGAATGAAATGCAGGAAAAAGAAAAACCCTTTCAGGCAGTAAAGCTGCATTTTTAATCTCAGCAGTGATCTGTCATTCTCTGTTAAAGAGAAGATGCTGGATGTATTTTTAGGCCAGCTTAATTCCAGTATCTGCATGAGGTTTCTCTTTGCAGTAACAGGAGTAGTGCTTTGCTGTGGAGAGTTGACACCTCATCTGTGCAGAGGCAAGGTGCTTTCTTTTTTGTGAGAGAGGATGGTTTAAGGTTAAGCCAATAATTATGCCAAAGCTATATGGAATGAGTGGTATTAGGTCTACAATAAGAGGATATGGACTKAGAATAGCATTGCAGGGAACACCTGCAAAGTCCTTCATCTGAGAAGTCAGCCAGAGATTTGCTTCTCTTGAGCTATAATTTTTCTTCTATTATCTCTTCTGGTTACGGAAGACTTTTATTCATGTGCAGATTTACTGGAGGTGAAGTGTGAAAGTGRGCTAGTTTAACTCTCCCCTTAGTCYTGCTGTTTTCCTCAGAGTTAGCAACCAGTGATAAGAAATCAGAGAAGGGTATGGGAGTGCATACCAATAGAGATAACAGTGAACAAATTGTTGAGGAGGTGGTAAGCATCTTTTATGCAGATGGAATTATAATAATGTTTTTTCTTGGCCAAGAAAAGACAGATACAGTAATAAAAAGCCATGGATTTTGAAATTCTGCTAATCTAATTGCTCTTTTGAGCCCTATCTGTTTTTACTGGTGGGTGCACTTTTAAAAGTSGGAATAAAAGAAAGGCACAAAGTTAACAACCAACATTGCTAAGCAGATGCACTGCCTTGCCCTTAACTCTCTCCTGAGAAGATTGAAGGGATAACTCGGCCAGCTACCCCACATCTGAACTAGAATTGGAGGTACTGATCTAGAGAAAGGCTTGGTGGGGATGGGAGGTGTAAGTGTGGGTGTGTGTTCACTACAAATCTCAGTTTTGGGATGCAGTTCAAGTATAGCTGAAGACTGGACAGCAGGAGCCCTGACACTGGAAAATACAGTTAAGATGTACAGCATGGGTCTGCTTCACAGAGGGTTTTAAAATGTAGTTCAAGATCATCTCAGGGTAATTAAAATCAAAGGGTCAGGATCAGTTTCAGACAAAATTAAAGAGGTAGAAAATGCTCATAATTATCTGTTCAGTGCATTAATAGAAGAAAATAAAAGGTTTGACCTGAAATGGAAAATGGAAACTAATCTGCAATATACACGTGTCACTTGAGTCAGGTGCCTAAAGGAATTGGCAGTGCCAAAAAGCCTTCTGCTCCCTTCCCCTTTGCACAGGTGGATGGCCAATGCACTGAAGTAGTATTTTAGGGAAAATTCAAAAGCCATTGCTGGCCTGGAAGAATGCCTGAAAGGAAGCATTTGAGAACACTAAAGTATCTCTTCTGACATACTTAACCAATTTTCCAAGGGACACAGGTTATGAGAGATTTTTTTTATCCTCAGTTTCAGCAATTTCCAGGCTGTATAGTACTGTCCCTGAAGCTCTTGGAAAGTAGTTTTAGCTATTTGTCATTCACAAGCTACTCTTCCCACATTCAGGCTTTGAGTAGATTAAGATTCCAGATTTCTCTCACTGGTACAGCTCTGGGGAAAAGTCTGAGAAGTTCCTTTAGCAATASAGAATTACCTCAGCAGTGACAAACTCCCTAACAGCCTTAAAATTCAAGCATGACATACATGGAGATCCCCATGAATATCTACTGGTGTGAGATGATCTGGCCAGTGATACTTTTGTGCTTCCTAGGAATCTTCTTCAGGTCCTGGATAGAATCTTTTTTAAGAGAATAAATGCTTTGGCATATTGGTCCCATTCTCAGTGAAAGCCTTCAGACTTCTCCCGTGCAGTTATTGCAGATTTGTGCAGTTGTACAAGGGTTTCCATGCAGGATTTGCTTTTATCTGGAAATCTGTAGTATTTTACTGCAGCTTACATGCAGGAAGTTGAGGTTCCCTATATGTGCCACATTTATTACATACATAGAAAGGAGTACCCTTGCAAAGTCATAGCTGTGAGCAGACAAGCCCTTCAACCTGCATAAAAGCTCAGAGATGTTGTCTTTTCRCCTTAATCAGAATGGAAAACTGAGCCTTAACTGACAGAGACATAAAGGAAAAATATTCTTCTAGAGCTCTCTTTCAAYGATGTCTAAAGGATCATGTTCTGAACATTAACTTTTTCAATTTAACGTTAACTGTATCAGAAATGATGACATAAAAAAAGAATGGCACACAGTCATTCCTAGTGCTACTCAAACCCTATGCAGAGGGACTAAAAGTGGCTTAAAAACAGTGATGAGAAATGCAAAACCTAGAAGCCGTTTAATGTATCTGGTATTCAAAAATTTTAATGAATTCGGTTTTCATTAGTTTTCCTGAATCGACCTAAAAGCCCACTTAGTRTTTCAGTTAGACACAATTAATTAGTAATATAATCTCTACTGGTTTGAGGAACAAGGCTTGTAAATGAAAGCAAATAATTAGACTATGCTTGCAAGAATTAAGATAAGCATTGCAATGCCTAAGCTTGGAGCTTGAAATTAGAAGCACAAGAAAATCCCAGTAAGTTACACMCCAGGACAGATGCACAACTGGAAACACAATACAGAGTTTTTGACAGTCAGTTTCACCCTKTCTCTCTGCCAGTAAATCATAATTTTCTTTAGAAGGAAGGAGTACAGCTCATGGCTTTACTTTGAAAGAATTGAATAGCCAGTACTTCTTTAACACCTGGAATGAGATACTAGTGTCAAAATRGGAGCTTAATAGAGTTAGTTTGAGGGAATAATGAGAATATATCAATGATGTGAGAGAACATAATAATCAGAAATACTAAAAACCCCAAACCAACCAACTCAATACAGCACTCCCTCTGCYCCAGCACCTCCCTCAAATATGTTTCTTGGACCAAGTTAGAAATCATAAGGGCAATGGATATAAGAACAAGCTYGACAGAGTGAAAGGTTAAGCAGTACTTAAAACCTTAAGAAATCTGAACAGGCAAGACACTTAAAATTTATCAGCATTCATTTTTTTGTAGTTTTCATTCAGTCCCAAATAAGTTCAGAATTCCTCTCCCCTTCTACTGAGCACTCCTTTACGCTTTCAATGTTCATTTCCTTTAGGCCTATCCAGGAGCAGCYATCACCTGCCTGCATAGTAATCAGATTATGCTAATGGTGCTCCAGAATCGCAGATAAAGTTTTAACCTGCTGTGATGTAAAACACCCTTTCTTTTCGAGYAATTCAGGACCCAGTGTGATGCTGTTTTCACACAGCTTCTCATGCAACCTGGTACTTCATGTGCAAATGCAACCTGCCAGTCTGATTTAATTGCATGACTCAATTTACCTGCAGTTTATCCAAGATCAGACCTTACATGAAATCAAATGCTGCATTTTGTASAAGTGCATTTGTGAAGACTATCTCTTCTGCTCCCTGAACCCTTTCCTTCCAAAAGTTGTTTTTGGGGGACACTATGATATTGCCACCCCTGGATTTGGTATCTGACTTGAGGTGTCAGCCCTTACCTTTGCTTGATTTTAGCTACAGATGATGCTACTAGCAAACTAAATTTTTAATTCTATAACACATTTCTTAATCTAACAAAAAAAAAAAAAAAAGAAGAATCACCTTTACGCACACTTAAAACGATTCCTTGCCTCATCAGAATGTAACCAATTTATAATAAACCTTTTTAAAGCAGGGGTTTGATGAATCCATTTGGACAACTATGTAATCCTCTGCTCCACCACTTTCACATTACTGCTACTCTGTTTAATGTTTAAACCAACCCTAGAGAATAGTTCAAGAGGAAGTGATGTAGTTTGCTTGTTTCTTTTGGAGCTGCTCCTGAGCACATGCCATTAACACTCTACACATGAATGATGGGAAAATAGTCATGGTGTGTCATTAAAGGATGGTGATGAACACACTGACAGCATATTTCTCTCATTCATTACTGCTCAAATACAATACAGCTGATCCAGCTATATTCTTCTCTTATTCCATAGCTGCCTACTCTTTTTTATTTTTTTGCAATCATCCAGCAGGTCTTTACTTATCAAGCTCCCTGTTTGCAAAGTAAATGGCACATACTCGGAGCCAGCCTTGTGCTGCTCATCCAGCTGCTAAGTGCATTTGGGGWGCAACATGCTTTCATCTCATAAAGCTCTGCTTAGAGCTTTAGCACCCAGCACTCCCAAGTGAAGGTGTTGCAGAAGTTACAGCACTTTTGAATTCATACAAGAGATGGTCCCATATATCATTATGACATCTGATAGCATGTTTCCCACTCGAGAACCAATTTCCTGGAAGAGTATTTTATGCCCACAACAAATTCTAATATAAAAGTATGAGCCTGAATTTCCATGTTTATTGCTTCTCTTTACAAACGGAAGGATTAATTTCTCTCTTTGCTCTCCCTGATATTTCACAGTCTATGGGACGGGAGAAGCTATTTGATTTCTTGTGACTCCAAATTTATAAAGTAAGCCAGTTTTTAATCCTTGGGTTTACACCTGCGTCCTTAGAGTTCAGGATTTTGGAGCAAACTCAAATACTCATTCTGCATCTGCAACTTTCTTAAGAATTCTGTAGAAGTTTTTTCTGYTTCACCATTTCATTGTCTGGTAACATACTGTCTGCTCAGCAAGGATAAGAAAGAAATAAGATATCCCACTATACTTACTGCCTGTCCTGGAGATGGACTCTTTCTTCACAGGGAGGGAAAAGAGACTRGAGATTTTACTCTAATAAATGTAAAGCATTCCCTAAGCCTCTCCATCCACAGCAGTGCCACAGAAGACTACTGGGACAATATTTTATGGAGAAGGAGGTCTAAAACACGTGGAGGATGTTTACATGATGCTGCTGCCAGGAACTGACCATGAAGTAGGGCACTTTTGGGAAAAAGCTTATMATGAAAACTACGTAAAATTCCCACCTCTGACTGCCAGTAGTGGCTTAGTGGATTCCCCTGAGATGATTTACAAACAAAGGGCACCTAACTGTGCAAAGGACATGGTTATGTAATTCTGAGGCAATTTCTATGCTACAGAAATAAGATTATAGCAGTAATAAATGATTTCCTTTTTTTTTTCTCGCGTCAGACAATAGAACATCAACTATCAAAGAATTACGAGAGGTGATTTCTTTCCTGTTGCTTTAACGTCAGTTTTGACAGGAACTAATTACAGGTAGTTTGCTCAGACATKATACTTATAGTCTTTGTGTATCTGCTGGAAAAACTGCACATTTAACTAAATAGAGTTAGTATTATAAACAGAATTAGTGTGATAAACATATCTAAGATCCCAAATATCCATCAAATATCTGTCTGTCTAAACAAGCTGTTTCASCACTGCAAGCCAAGTTTAGTTTTCACTGTGCTAAGTATGAACATTATTCAAACCAGGGCAAGTGATCTGTAGATTAGAATTATTTGTACAAGTAACTGAAACAAATTAAATGCTCCCCATTACAAACCCATATTTGAGTGCTAAGGATTTAATCATTCAGCTGGGGTAGAGTGAGTTACTTTGATAAAATGCTAGAAATCTGATACAACTGTTTGTGAAGACTTACTGCGTTTCTCCCGGGCAAAGATTATAGATCAGCATTAAYTTTCAAGACCTAATTCAGATGATCAAGGTTACCTTTCATATTTGCAATAGTGCATTCTCTGTATAATATAATGCTTTGCCATGAACATCTTATTTTATTACAAGAAATTATATTTCTTGYAATAAAARAAATGTGTGGAAAGATTTTTAAATTGTGTGAAAAGCCACTGTGAACATACCTATGTAGAGAATATTTTAGTACTCAAGAAATAAAAAATCGTCACAATTACAGAGCAGTTAGAACTGCTCAAAGATTGTCTGTCAAGTAGATTTCTAGGACAGAAAAAAACAACAAATAGCTTACTAAAAATTCATATTTAAATCTGAACTGKCTTCTAGATGCTGGAYTTYCATTACCAGGTTAAGGCTAATACAGTCCAGATTTGTAGACCTGTGAGTTTTCTATCGAAATAATTCTCAAAGGTATTACAAAATAGTCAGAAACCTTTTATTTCTTGCACAAATAACAAACAAACAAAAAAACCCAAACAAAAAAAAAACACCAACAAACCCACATGCGTCAAGTTTGGAAATGGAATGTTCTGAATACAAATACTCTGTCAAACTCACTGGACTTCAAACACAATCTAATTGCAAAAATTGACTTATTGAACTACGAAATAGTTAAGGGATATGAATTCAGTTATGTGCTATAAATGAAATTTATATATATAAATATAATTTTATTTTTAGGTGATACAATAAGCAGAAAGAATAACACAGCTACAGGACATACAGGAGACTAATTTATGTACAAACCCTGAGTTAATGAGTGACACACATTTTAATGCAGATAGATGTAAAAGAGTTAGATAGGACCAATGAATAGATATTTGCTGATAAGAATGAAACAGATGTGAGTTCAGGGCAAGTAAAAATAGACACATCTTCTGTTAAAGAGACACCTAAAGCAGCCAAAGTAATTTGAGAAAACGTCACTAATGAGGGTGGATTCCAGGGAAGAAATGCCCAAATTGCCTCTCACATAATAAACATAAGCAGYGGCCTGATTTTATACTTTTTTAGATCTCCCTTGACACAGCCCTTTTTCTGAAATACACCACAAACYAGACTCGAGATACAAATATATTTCAGAATGCTCAGGAGGAAAACCAGGAGCTATGCAGGGAATCCTTTGCAGCAAAAGCAAAGCTGTTACTTAAGGCCTGAATACTGAAGACACACAGTACACAGCTTTTGCTGTAATCCCAGTCATTTTCAATGCCTCGACTTGTYGAATATTTCCTTTCATTGCTGTCACTCAGCTGCCCTTGTAACTCAGTTTGCATTTACCAGCTGAGTTCTGTACAGGCTGTTTAACAAAACCCCACAGGCCCTAAAAGTGCAGTCCTGGAAGCCATTTTTTAACCCTCTGGAGGATGGKCAGAGAACCTCCAGATTCTACATGCTCTCACACAAGAAGTAGGAAKAGAATTAATTTGTTTTCATAAAGATAAGATTTGGAACATTTAGGATCTAACAGGTAACATGTCACTGAAAGAATGAGAGCTCCAAACAGAGCTATTCCATTAAGGGAATTAATGCCAAAGCAAACTTTGTTGTAATMATTTCAGATTTGCTTGGGAAGCAAGGGGAGTGATCTGCCATGGAACATCCTTTCTTGGAGAATAGAGGGTTCTCATCTGTTTTTAGAATTAATGCATTTTAAAACTCTAAGGGTGTTTGGTGATCAATAAAATCCAAACCTCCTAGATTTTTTTGATTAAGTTGGTAGGCTTAGGCCAAGGAGAGTGGGAGAGCTAGTAGCAGACAGCACCATGAAGCTTATTCTGTGCCATTATTAAACCAATGCCTGTGCTGGCTGTGGAGATTTCAACTACTGGCTTGAGGTTTCTTTTCTTGGCATCAAGATCAAATCTCTGATTATATAGTGGCATTAACAATTTAATGTCTTTTTTTTTTTTTTATACAAGAGGGGGCCTGTTACTGTTTGTGATGTTCATCCTGCCAAAATCCAGTTTGGGCTGTTGAACGCTCCCTATCCAGAGCAATCTGGTTTTGTTGCTGCCTGTTTTATTGGAAAGAACATCATGCTGCAGGGTATGCATATAATAGTTAATATGCTTATTATCAAGTGTAGCTTTTGCCATCCTCTGCATTTCACAACCAGGTAGGCTGGTGTTGAAGGATCACAAAATTGTAAGTGTTCTCTGTTTTTTCATRTGGATGCCCATCAGGTGAAGAAGTGAGATTGAGCAAGAGCCCAAGCTGTTAGGACAGTCTTCCACCAAGGTCATTATCAATGGCCACCTAGAGCCACACAGTGGCTTTAACTGACTCACACAGTATGATTAAAATCTGGACTACTTTCTGAGGGCAAAGTCATCTCCACAGAGCCTATACCTGGAGCTGCTTCACTCAGCAGCATTGCATATGAATTTGGCTAATTAGCAATGAAGGAAGGTAACYGAGGACCTCATTGCATATAGAGGAGTCAAAGCAGAGTGCTGATGCCCAATCATCTGAAAAGTGGGGCTTCAGCAGATTCTCAGGAAGAGGAGGATGCCACCTCCTCTCCTCCAGCAGCTCTCTGGTTTGAGCTGGCCGTCAGTAGCTGTCCCTGTAACAGCCAATTTTTTGACAGAGAAGCTGCCAATGTGCAAGGCTATTGATGGTTTGGAGGAAATGCATTTTCTGAATTGTGTAGGTGTTAATTCCAATATATTTGCCTCTCTCTCCAGACCAGACACTCTTCCCCACTTTAGTGCAAAGCCTATTTCATTCCTATTTAGAAAGCAGCAACATGAATATCRAAACTCCATGCTAACAGTGTATTTGAAACCTAGGCTCTTGTGAGCAGGGAAACAACTCACCTAAATATGGAAATGTTTGCTTTCCTGTTTGGAATTCCCCCAGGCATGTACCTATTACAATCACTTACCTATTTTACCAATGAGCAATGATGGTAGATAACAAATATTTAGTAACCAAGGATGCATCTTTTTTACTCAGCATCTGCTTTACTCAGAGCTCTGGATGAGGGCATCCAGTTCCCAGTGAGTCTGKAAGTCAACAGGAACCCAAGAGCTGAGCTTAGCCTCCCTTTTGGCAAGAAAAGCACCACCTGGTGAACCACTTTGAAAGGCTGCAAGAAGTAAACTGGCTTGCAAACACGTAGTGAAGCCCTTTGTTCTCACAAAGAGAAAGGTGGAGATACTTCCCTGCAGTGACACCAATCAGAGAGGGCCTGAGGATGGCATGAGGGGCAGGATAAAAGGAAAGGATGATGTTCATGGTACAATGCCCAGCTCCATGTGCTTCCTGCACKGTTCCTAGCCAGRTTCTCAGGTACTGGAAAATGATTTGTTTGAAGGTCACMCATTCTTCTGYGTTTAAACAAAGTTTTTGGTGAAGTGTTAGTCATTCACGGAAGAATTAAACCATCAGAGCTGTATTTTCATGCCAAGAAATCATAATATGGTTACGCTCTAGGCCCAAGTCCAAAGTGAAAGTAGTTTGTAAAGCCTAGTTAAAATACTTGTATAGTTTAAGAACTTTTTATGCTCTCTTCCATCCTTAAAATCTACACCCATGTATACACACAGTTTGAGCATTATCAGTCTGTTTACATGCTCTTTAATCAGCTGAATTAAAAAGCATTCCTGCAAACTATATGTGTTCATAAGAAGTTTATGGAGGTCACTAGATTTAGTAGCACTGTATATTACCTTATCTCGTCCTTTTCTGAAGGATTGGATTCCAGACAATGTTTCCAACTTTTGAGTTAGGAAAAAAAGGACAAGGGAAACAAACATTTGGGACAAAGCAATCAATGATCCTAAATTGGAAAAGCCTCCCCTATAAGATGAGGCAGTGCGATGATTTGCTGCCTTATCTRCATTACATACTGGAACATAGTGCAGAGATCCTGAGGGCAGTACTGGGGCTGAAGGCAGAGCAGCTGAGCAAATGTGGCTCTGTAGGGCTGGTCTAGTAGCTGTTCCTCACTGCCTTCGGCTGTGACTGGATGTAGGGGTCAGAGAGGATGGTACAGGCAACAGATTTGAGTTGGGGCTGCTCTGGTTACAGATTGGGAAGAGTTCGGTAATTTCTGGTAAAAAGTGAAAATATCTTCCAGTGAGAAAGACATTTTCTTCCACTCACTTAGAAACCTTTTGTCATCCCCCCCAGCTGTTTCCCCAAGTTTATGATTATCATCTTTATTTTATGGAGTATGTATTTTCTTATAGTAAGCCCCAATATCTGTCAATGAGAAGGTCTTGCCTGTCATGCTAAACCAGCTGGAGCTAAATCAGTGTCATGGTCCAAGAGAGGCAGTTTCAGAGGCAGTAGAAGTGCCTTGTTGGAGCATRGAAAATTGTGCTGTCAGAAATGTAACTTCTTTAGGCTGTCAATCTCCTTCTAGCATGTCCAAAACAGAAAGAAGATAGAATAAGTACTAGCTCTGCTACAGACTAGGTGGAGCTCTTAGAAGCTTGTCTGCAGATTCCAAAGTTATCCTGTGCTTTTGGAAAGGACTGTTTTGGAAAAAGCTTCAAAGCAAGAGAATACATCCAGCTTTTAAAGCTATTGATCAGTTTATATATTTTAGACTTTCACCAGTACAGACTAGAAAACTTTTGATAAAAGCAGACTCCTGATTAACCTTTGCTATTCTCTTTAGTTCCTAAGTAGAAGTCTGCTGAAGTGTCCTTAGTCTTTGCTACACAGGCCTCCAAAGCCCTCTGTACCTTTCAGTGGATCCAAAACCACACATTTGGGATTGTAAGCAAGAAACAAAGAAAGAAGGAAAGCCAGGAGGTCATCAATCTAGGAAAAAAGTATAAGTTTTAACTATGGCTCCTCCCAACAACTGATGAAAGGCTAACGTGGCATTTTGGCTGGAAAGACTGCTTCCCTCCTGAGCCCCAAGGTAAGCAAACACTGTAAATGCTCTGGGGGAATGGCAGCAGAAAAAGGTGCAAAATTTCTCTTAGCATGGACTTTTTTGAGGTGGGCCCAAACAAAATCTGAGTAACTCTTCAGCTATGAGATGTGCTGATCTTAGCTATGGATGGGTGCTCCACAGCTCATGGCCATTGTTAGGCGAGAGTTTTTTGTGGAATGTTTAAGCACAAAAACTGATGTAACGTGGCATATGGATGCGTGTGCCAGACAGCAAACAAGTGATGGCCACACACAGACATGCACATGATTTCTTTTGATGCTGGGAGCTTTACCATTCAAAACAGTTKCCCTGAATGCTGGGTTGAAGATAAGCATTCAGCTTAGATCTGGGCACCATTAACTGTGGGGAAAGTACCTGCAAGTTTGACCTAAGTGCAGTGGGAAAACATGGAGGTATTGCATTAACTCTCTGCATCTGTGATCATAGGTGGGAAAACTGCCAGCTTATGGTGATGTTGGACTGAAACAAAGTGAAGTAAGAACACAGAAATAGCCTCACTTACATTCAGTGGCTGTCATGTGTACCAGCATCATSTGGATTTAACAACAAGATTAGCAGGATCATTGAAAAAAACCCAAACAAACAAAACTGAAACACAACCGAAACCAAAAACCCAACTCAAAACCTCCAAACCACACCCCCAAAATTACAAAGAATAAAGCTATTTTCATTGGAGAGTCTAGAAGAAGCTGTGAGTAGCTATACTGCCAGGTTTACTCGATATATATTATACATAATTATTAAGTGACATATACATGAACTCATTTACGAGAAGCTATTAGGAGAGCTAAGGATAGAATACTTTGAATTATGATGCTAAGAGTCCAGCTAACTGTAGGTCCATATAAAGCTACTGAAAACCTACAGCTAATTACAGGCCATCAACAAAGCTGAGAGCAAGCCAGCATCACTAAGGAAAAAAAAAAAAAAAGGAATCCAACCCCAAAAAACTCCACCAAAGAAAAACTAGGAATAGCAGAATAAGTTATGATGTAAGAGGCATCAATACYACAGCACCAGCACCACGCAGTAACTCCAAAACAGAGGCTGGATACAGAGTAGAAGGGAAACCTTTCCCCCACACCAGCTAGAAAACCAAGTTGATGATGTGAGTTAATGACATGACTGGGGTATTAATACACTGACTAACMAATAACTCTGCAGTTATTGGTACTGCAGAGAAGGTTATCCCTTCTCTGCAGTACCAATAACACACCCTGACCGCCAAGCTGAGTGCAAAAACCCCATCCCAACCCAAAACCCCTACCCTTGGCAGGCCTAGATGGAAGTACAGTACAACAGGAGATATTCTGATGCTGAATATGGAAAGCTTCCCCCTGCCAAGTTCATTGTAGTTTGAGAAGAACTTAATAACCTCCGTTGCAGGGAGATGGGCCCAAGGCTGGAGGTGCTACTCTCTGCATTGATCCTTCTGGCTCTTTTCAAGAGCTGCAGCAGATGAGGGGTGGGGAACAAGAGGAACTTCAAGGTGTCAGGAAGATGTAATGCTGGCAATAAATTATTGAGTTCTATTTTAAATATCACTGCTTCCTGTCATCGAAGCTACAGCCACAGTCAAGTCACAATGTGTCTTTAATTGAAAGTACTGGAAAACAACACGTTGGGCTAGGCTTTCTGTGAAAGTCCATTTGTTACACTAGATTGCAGTAGGCATTGGGCTTTACTGGGCTCAGAAATCTCAGATCTCAGCCTTAACATTTGCTATAGAGGTTTAAGGGAGAATTTGTGCATGTTACTGAGAGTAAAGTTAAGTGGATTTCAGAGAGAAACTTTCCAGAAATCAACACTAATTATGTTGCTTTGGTAGTAAGGGATCAAAAAAGTCATTGCCAGATTAAGCATACTTTTCATTTTTTGGAGGCTTTGCTAGATCACATGGCTCAGGTAGTTAATTTAAAAACTAGTCCCTCAGAATTTCCCACTTTGCTTTACAGATAATGAGCAATTCTAAGCACAGTTGGTCATTATACTCTTGTAAACTATTTGATCTCTTAACTTTTCTTGATAAAACATTATTTGCGAAACAGAAATGAACCAAATATTATAGAGCATTTTAATACTTAGAACAACAAAAAACCCACAAAACCTTTRCAATCCATGACTAATTAAGTTTGAAAATTCAGTTCCTTTAATTAAATTCTTCTGCTTGACCCTTAAAAATACTTTTACTTTTCAGCCCATATCCATAAAGTATTGCTACTYATAAAACAAATCAAATAGATATAGAAAGAGACAAGAGCAAAAATTAAAAGCAAAGTCTGTTGAGCAATGCCATTTCCAGTGGAGAGATGAATTTCAAGAAAGTGTGATTAATTACTGGTATTAAGAGTTGAATTATAACTACAGAGGTTCTAAATAGAACCAGCATGCTTGGCTTAATTAATGATGGGAACAGCTGGGAATATGGACAGAAAGGCTGAAGGATGGAAATGGATACTGGCACTTGACATGACTAAGTGACAAAACAGGATGTGATTGTTGTTGTTTCCTTGCTTCAAGTCCTTGGGAGTCAAAAAGCTAGAAGGCTCTTTAAAGTTTATTTCTTTCCAAGCTCATACCTTATTTATCCTGACGTTCTAAACTCACACATCACTTGCTAAAATTCTTTAACATCTAGAGGATGACAAATGCTTTATGAGTTTGATATAAAAATTGCCCCTTTATGGCATGGCARCAGCAGGGAGATGGGCCTGGAATTCAGTTTCCAACAATCACAATGCCAACACAATTGAGAGCCCCAGGTCTAGCTGGGGTTGGTTGTATGCTTGTCACGAGATTAGCAGTGAATGCATTTTAAACTGCTGACAGTGGAATCCCAGGCAATTTCTTTTTCTTCATGCAGCATTTATTAACCTCAGTTAATATTCTAAAGAAGTAACATGATCCAGGTTTATTTATGTCTATTATCTGTTTCATCAATCTGTTAAATCATATGTTTACATTTTGAGTAAAGGCCCAATTACTAAACTTTATTCACCTCTTCCAGTGCAACTTTAGCAAGAATTACTGCTGATGGTACCTCATGATATTTTAAAATACACTGCAGTCAGGCTTCGCACCATGGTAAGATTCAATCTGCTGTTACTGAAGACCCACAATATTTGTTGCTGTCTTGAYTGTGAAAATTCCTGTTTATTAAATCTTTTTACCTGTAGTTCAGCAGCTCATTTCTCCACATTTGTGTGTGCTTACCATTAGGTCAGCAGTACAGTGTTCTCAAAAGTGGATAAATGCTTTGGAATGCTCACAGGGATGGAGTGCTGTCACATAACAATGCACACARACACAGAGGATTAAAGGCAGTGATACAGGCTTGTAGGCAGCTTTGCCCTACAACAGGGGCAGACAGTCCCTGCAGGATCAGCAAAAGGCATTTCACTTGCACACACACATTTACAGAGCTTTACATAGGAGGTACTCAGTGAAGTAAACAAGATCATTTATCTGCATAAAATAAGCATGCATGGAACTCTTCAAAGCCTATGGGCTGAAGTGTCTGCCCACCTGTTCCCCAACAAAATGTGTTGGATTTTCACTGCCCAGTCCCTTGCACACGCCATTTCTCTAAAGGCCCCAAGTTTGTAACGTGGAGTGTAAAATGTGTGTACGTGCCTTGTTCACTGCAGAGAAGCAGTGAAATGAACTCCATCTAGTTAGGAGTTTTCAGCTTAAGAGATGACTTTCAGTTCTCCCTGTACACCTGTTCTGACCATAAAACTCATACTGTATCTCAGGAAGCTTCAGAGCCTATGCTTGAGGTGCTGCCACAATATATCCCATGTTTCAGTAAAAAAACCACCAGAATTTATTTATCTAATGCTCTAAGACTTTCAGTTCTCATTTGAGTTTTACATTGAAGAGTCAATAAAATCATTTGTCAATTCAGTTTCCTTGATGCTATCAGTGTTTCTAAATGGAAGTAGATTTCTTCCAAGACACAGTATGTTTTTTTTCTACAGAGATTCTGTCTAAGCTGCATTACCTGACTACACAGTCAAATATAAAGTGCCAATGTAGATGTTACTGTGAGTCATTTGCCAGACAGCTATTTGTAAAAGATTGTAATTTTGCTGTGTGCTGAAACCACAGTTCAGCCAGTCTGTGAACAAAGACTTGCTTTCTCATATTTCAGATTTTCAACTTGCAGCGTACTCCCCAACACATTAATTAAGGGCTGATTGTCTTTGATCTTCATATTGCAAAGGTTTTATGGCCTTGCTTTGTATAGAGCATAGTATTTAGAGAAAGAGTGAGCTGATCTCAGCTGGCTTGTCTAGATGCTAATGATGTAAATATACATCTCTGGAGAGGAGCTYGTTCTCCTCAGTTACACTGACACTGAATCAAAAGCCAGTTGTATGCAGCAGTGTTCAGATCAGGCCACTATCTGGTGCTGAATATTTTGGTTTGCACGGAGCAGAACTAATCCGAGATAAGATAATCTGCATGTGCCTTGTATTAAAAAAAACCTGAAAACCAAGCCGATAAAAAAACCTGAAGCCCACCAAACCATGACAAGAAAAAGCCCTACACATATGATATCCTGCCATGTTATAATTTTTCAGCTGCAAGATTAAAAGAAGATCAGATAATGAGAGAATTGAAACTTGGCTAATTATTTGTGACCACAAAGGAATTCTACTGGGAAGAGGACAGTGGGCAAGCAAGACCAGAAGAAAAGGAATCTGACTGACGAGGGTGGAAAATGGAGGAACAATTCAAGATTTCACACATGCCAACACATCACTTTCAACTGCTCTGTTTTTTTGTAGTTGTTTCAGGCTCTGATTAAGACTTTTGCTTCTTTAGTGGGTCACTGGTAAGATTTCTTTCACTGCTGTGTTTAGTCATGTAGACTCTAATGTGAACCTAGAGCGCTGCTTTTACCATCATCAGGTCACTTGTGTGCTYTCTCCTTTTTCTCTTGTGTTTTGCTTTCTGTCCTTCCCTTGACCACCAGTGCCACCCCTGAAGATCTTGATTCCYTTCCTGCTGCAGAAATCTGTTTTCTCTCTGAGCCATGACCAYGTTGCTGCATCTTTTGTGAGCTTCATGTCAGTAGGTCGCCACTAGCTGAAGTAATAGCAAGGTTCAAGTCACCTGTAGGTCAAGGAGTCAAATACTTCTCCATGTCCATTTCCATTACTTCACTGGAACAGAAGGAGTCTCAAGACCTTCAAGGTAATTTCCTGCTCTGCATGACATTCCTGGATTGTTGTCTGGGTGYGACTCCCATACTCAACTTTTGTACTGGCCCAATTTTGTCTTCATTCTCCACTAGCCTTAATTTATTTCCCTAAAACTTGTAAAGTGGAAGATTATTGACTCCAGCCTTCTAATTTCCTTACACCAACATTTCAACTGAACATCTGTGGCTCAGTTGTAATGTTAATAAATATTTGAATACAGGAAATGGGATGCTGTAGTGCTAGAGATAATATGTATGTTCACTCAGTTCTTGCAATAAACATCTCTTCCACATCTCCTTTCCTCCCCACTGCATCTGCTATGATAGATAATCCCTCAAAGCTTTGCTCTCCCATGGAGAAACTGGAAAGAGAAAGGGGAACTAACTGCTCCATCTATCAAGATTCCCTCTGGCCCAAATCTGTGTACACTCCCAGAGGGGATTTTCAGTGGAAGAACATTTTGTGCTGCAGAACATGTGCTAGTTTACATCCTGTTTTCATTTCTGCAGAAAATTCACTTCCTAAACAGTAATGGGRGGAGTTTTTGTGATCTCTTGATGGGCCAGGCTGTATAAGAAGCCAYGTTCTCTGAGCAACACAAAAACCTGGAGGCTTCAAATGGGCAYAAGGTGTGCTTGCCTGCTTGAGACTCACTGTTACTGTGCACAGAGTGCTGTGCAGGCCAGCAGGATTACCTGAAGAAGCAATCCTGCTGGCCTGCACAGCACTCTGTGCACAGTAACAGTGTGGTGCTTCATTAGCAAAAACAATTATTAATTAACCTGCACAGRAATATATACCCAGTACAGTACTTCCAGCTGATTCCTGCCTTTGTGCTATYCCTTCTAGAACACAAAGAAATTATACCTTACTAATGTCTAATTATTCACCATCTCTACTACCTTCACACCATTTCCAACAGCACCACATTTCAGAGCATCTGGTACTCCATGTTTCTTCCACCTCTATATTCGGCTTACTCATTTGATAAATTCTGTGGCCTGGTAGATTAATAGCTTCCTTTACTAACGTTAAGAGTTTTTGCTACTTTTATCTTGCCATCTCTAAAAGTCCAGCCAAGAATATGCTGAAAACTTGCTTTTTCCTAGGTCTTCATTAATTAAAAAGAGGCAGGGAGGATAATTGCTTATTTTAAGCCAGTAGCAACTCAATAAGGTTATGCAATTGCCAATGAAAAATGTAGTTTGACTGACATACATTTTATTAATGATGATGAACAAAAACAAAGGAAATAAAATCTTAGTATTACTATTTCACAAGATTAATAATATTTGATATGAAGTTACAGAGAAACAGATAGAGTGTTTTATACTATTTTCCAGTATGTACTAAACACTCTTTAAAAGCATCCTGCATTTCAGATGTTAAGATGTAAACCCTCCAAGAATAAAATCTCATATGTCCCTCTCACTTAACCAGTCTCATAAMAGGTAAGTGAACACAAGAGATAAAGCCTAATCTGAAATGGTTAATGTCAAAGCTTCTATATTAAAATGTATTAATGTGTTTGCTCATCACCCCTCTCTCACAAGGCACATAAATGCTTATCATTTGGGCTTGAACATTCCTTGCCCAGTACACGGCTGAGTTGGGACTTTTATTTTTAAGAGTGTGGGTGAGTATGTGTGTTCTGCCAGTTCTAGCTATTTACCAAGAATTATGGTAACAATTTTCTGTCTCACAGAGCAGACTGTACGTACAAAACAAAATGAGAGAAACATGTCAAAGAGTGATCCTGTGCTGTTTCAAGAGAAGAAAAAAAATCCATCCAAGTTTGGCCAAGTTAAAAGCTTTTGATAGAAGCTCATAAATGCTATTTGGACCCTTCTGCCCCAGCATCTAAGTATCTGCCTGTGGTATAGGTTTACACTTGCTTATTGTGCCCAGCTTCCTTAGAGTTCCTAGCACGTATTGGCTCTACTGACAGCTCTTCAAACTAGAAAGGGGAAGAGATGGACATTCCTGGTGGAGCTAATTTTGGATCAGAGCAGACACTGAATGCGGGAGCAGCCTGTCCATTTTTCCTAAATTCTTGAATATTATTTTTCTATGATAGTTGGACTTGATGGTCTTAAAGGTCCTTTCCAACCTTAACAATTCATAATAYTGCATGACATTCAGGAAGAGGAGGAAAAAAATTTTTGATTTTAAAGCAGAAGTCAGAAAGTATTTTGAAAAGGAATCAAGTGAAATTAAAATCTTATAATTTGACTTATAATTTTGGCAACAGCCCTTGTACTAGCTAGGTCCCATGCAAAACTGTGTAGAAAATGAGTCTGCAAGTTCTCCTGCTGCCTTTCTTTTAGTTTTTTGGTGGAAAATCTTATTTCCATTATAGTAATGACTTTGAAATATATGAGTCATCTCTACACTCATTAAGAGGAATGTAAAATGATATCCAACCCCAGCACCCTTCTCACTCCGCAGGCTAACAAAGAGAGAGCAGCACAATGGTTTGTACAGCTCTTATCTTCTAAATCTTACCCTAATATCAACAAAATGCAAATGAGTGCCTACTTTTAAAGTTAAACATATATTCTAAACTTTCAGTCTATCCTATCCCGAGTCAATATTGCAACTGTGGCCCTCATGGCATCTTGAAGCTTGTTGTTCTTCCCTAGTACCTCTATTACAGTCCCTTTTCTGTTCTTTGGACTTCCATATGTCACCAAAGTMATTTCAGGGCTTTCATTTCCAAACTGTTTGAAAATGGCAGGCATAGAAATAAAGCTGGCTCTTCACTTACTGTTCTCCTGCCCCCATCAAATCCCATTAAACCGGRGGAAACTATAGAGTTTACTTCATCRCAGGACTCCAGTTTTAAATCAAGAATTAGGAGTTGTGGGATTCCATTGTTGTATGCCCATTTTTGGCACAGCTCRAGCTGGATTTGGCGTGGCATGTTACTGACTCCAGCCCTGACTTCCTTGTGACCCCCAGTGTGCACTCAGCAGTAATCCTGCCTTTTGGGCAGCAGGGAAAAGCCCAGACTGCATCTCACCTAGGCAGGAGGGAAGGCAAGGCTGCCTGGACTGCACTGCTTTGTTTGCACATYGTTGGGTTTTTCCCTGGCTTTATTGAACCTTGTTTTGTTTTAGCCATTGTTCAGGTCTTGGCTGTRCAGGACTTGTGTTCTAGATCTCTATTTTTTCCTGTAATTTATTGGCCTTATCAGTAAAGATGGTTCCCTGTGGAGCAGCTATATTTAGTTGATTTTGGATTCAGTTTTAGTCTTATAGTGACAGCTGTGCCCTCAAAAGCAGCTTGTAAACAGTTCCATGGAAAGGCAWAAAGCACTCCAGGGGCTCACCAGAAGAGGAAATGGGGCCACAAGTGTAGGACAGATAAGATCCCTAAGGGGATAAAAATAAAGTTTAACTACAGAGACCRATAATTTCAAATGAGATTATGATAAAAGGTGACATGAAGGTAGGCAAGGGGTTTTGGGGGACCACACAGATGAGCTTTGGGTGATGTGTGTTAAAAAAGAGAGTGTGGTGCAAGCAGACTATAAGAAAGCCAGGGCTATTGCTTCATGCAGAAGAAGAAAAGTGAGATTTCCACTTTGTTAAATAGTAGTAGAACAGTTAGGAGAGGAGAGCAGCTCTTTAGTGAGCTGTTGCAAAAAGCTGGTTTAAAAATTAYTTCATTATCAGCATAGAACAATCCTGTTGGAAGGAGAGAAGCCATATTCTTGCCCTCAGACTCACATCCTTAGCTACTCCTACTCCACTTTCCCATGTTTCTTGTGGCACACTGTGCTTGTTGGGAGAAGCCCTGCAGCTTTTCTCAAACCTCATCAGGATCAGCCTGGGCAACACCAAATATATCCATGGGCAACTTCTGGAGCACTCACTAYAGGAACTCTCTTCCCTGCTCGTACAGCAACTGTGGGGAACTTCACTAAATTTAAAAGCTCTCCCATCAAACTGCTTAAAAGAGAGGCAATATAATTCTAAATGAGACAATATAATTCTAAAAACATTGGTAATTTTAGGTCCTTGTCTTTGCATTCTAATGAAGCTTGCAAAGGCTGTAGCAAATTATGTATCTTCTGCACACCTGTTATRAACACCAAAAGTATTTGGCTGGTGGTTCCTTCCAGTCTCTTTGATTTCCCCCTACGAAGATTTGAAAGCATGCCTCATAACAGGAAATCCATAAACATTTGCTACCTTTKTTGCAAAAGCTATTTTACCTGGATTCATTGTACACTTCTGACAACACTCTGCTAAGATTTCTCTGAACTAYCACCATTAAGAAATGTTCCAGTAARAACAAGGGTATTGTTCAAACATTTTCTGTCTTAATTCCCACAAATTTCTCAGAMGAAAAACCCAATCCCCCTTCAATCTCTTATGGGGTTGGAATATGCACCTAGACAGATAGAAAGAGAGTATGTGAGAGCTGCACTTGCATTGAAGGCACAGGCATATTTTTAAAGCAACCGGTATCATTAAAACCTTTGTTTACTTCAAGTAATTTAGTGATCTGTTTTTTTATATGTTGTCACACAGAGTTCATCCTGATTTTCAGCAAGAAATGACATCAAGCAGAGAGGAAGACTTTTTCAGAAAATTTGCTGTGTGGCCACCCAGCCTTGACTTTTTGCACTGGTCATTGGCCAATCTATCTGCATTTCCATAGGGCACTTGGTCATCTTGACCTATTAAGAAATGCACTTGAGGCTAATGTGATTTGGTTCAGGAAGATTTACAGAACTCACCCTTCATCTGTCAGCATGGTCTCAGGCAAAGTTTGGRGAATTTCACAAAAGAAGGGGAGAAAGCCCAAGGTATGGTACCTGTTGCCATCTTAGTGCAGGGGTTCCATACTGTTGTCTCCTATCACAAAAGTTTCATACCTGCTTGGCGTTTTCTCATGGGCATCTCCTCCAARCACTGACTCTTCTTCACAAAGCAGCCAACTGACTTCAGCTCCCTTCTCAACCAGCCACCCCATCCTTTTATAGCACTCTTCTTCTCATTGGTYACAGCKGTGGCCTGTTAAAGTCAGGCCTGTTCCTAATCTCTGCTAATTGGCCCAGCTGCAACTCCTTAGGGGTAAGATTACTTTCKACACTATCTTTATTTTCTTATATTCTATCCCCCTACAGTACCTGACTCAGGTATGCAAATAATTACTGTCCTATGTGATCCAATATTTTGGACATTTTTTGTAGCTGGGTTATTCTGGCTTGCATAATTATAAATACACAACATATTTAGATGGTGCAGAGCTAAAAAAAATTTAAAAATTAGATCTTGTTTTCTTTCTCTATTGTTTTCCAATGAGTTTGTTTCATTTTGCAGCATGAGAAAACCCCCAGCATTCCAGTTTAGCCCTGCACACTTCTGTGGCTCATCAGATGTTCCCAGCACTGCAGGTGCTCTGTGGCTTTCTATCCCCTCTAAAGGGACAGTCACTTYCAGCATGGATGGCCACAGGCTGTACAGCCCCTGTTTGCTCAGCATTCACTGGAGGCAATGAAATTCATCTGTACAATACCTGGCACCAGTTTCAATGACAACTTTTCACTTGAGACATGTCTATCTGATGTTCTCAAATGGAGAAAAATATCTTATTGGAAAAAAAAAAGTAGTTYTCAGAAAGATGTTATAAAAACACACATTTAAGGACTGTAGACAACATGTACAAGATCTTTCATTTCACTTATCAAATGATTTACCTGTGCTTGAGAATACCCYGAACACAGCTTAGTCTGGCAAATGCTAACTTTAGCCTCTTCTTAAACAGAAGCATTTTGTCATACAGTTATTGTTTATAAATATTCTCTTCTTCTTTCCTTCAAACTCCTAATTTCCAATGAAAGTTTTTCTCAAACAAATATAAGCCACATCTGAGAGGTTGTTTTGTTTTGCCATACATAAGACCTTGAGATTAATTGCTTAATGCTTTGTATGGGTAAAATTAAACCACAGAAATCTGGCAATAATATTTGAGTCACTAATTCTCTTTTTCAAGTTATGTATTAATGCCAAGTAGCCCCCAAATTAGCACAGATTAAAAAGAAAGCATAAACCATACTAACATTTAGTGAAGCACACTGACATTTCTGTTGCATTATGGATAAAAACCACAGCAGCTCCAGCTGAACTGTGCTGAAGCTGAGTGTGAATAATGGAAACATCCAAGAAACACAGACTGCAGTGTTCCAAAGAATTTGAGAGATTAAAGTTACTAGCAAGGTGTGGCTCTGATCCCATAAAACACACTAGCTACATCACACACATGGAATTTTATGGTGAGCTGAAAGGGAAAGTGAGTAGAGAAAGTTTGCAGGGTTAAAATTCTGTCTGGATACAGAGAAAGGGTTGTAGCAGCTTTATACAAGAAGTGCCCAAGTAAAGAAATCAGTAGAATTTTTTCAAGATTTAAATGTTTGTCTTGAATATGACAGAAGTTTTACAGAGAATACAATTAGTTTTTCTCAGTTTTCCTAGGCCTTTCAGTGCAATCACCCAGCTGCATCTGAAGCCAGTTCTAAGAGCATAAGCAAACCCTAAACAAGATTCTCACCTAAGCCCTGATTATTTCTGGCTTATTGAGAATTTAATGGGCATGGCCAGAATTCATACTTTGGATTTGATTATTTTTAGTCCTTGTGGCACCATTTCCCCCCTCTCCTGTTACTYAGGAGACAGCTATCCTTTGTTTTCTTCTGAAGAAAACCCAAAGCTGTTCAAAACTATATGAAGCTAAGCCTCCTGGTGCTGTGTATTCCACACCTGATAACACCCATTTTTGGCTTATTCTTCAAACATGCCATTCCTGTACAAAATAGGTTTACCTCCCTCCATAACCCAAAATATTTCCTGCCTTCTTTCTCCAGATTTTGAGGCTAGGAGCACATGTAATCCCAGTCATCCACTGATATCCTACAGATCTCCCTTTGTCTTACAGAGGCTCAGTGTGCAGCAGCAACAACAGCAGACATTGCTCTGCTCTGGCAGCCTGTCCTGATTTCATGCACCTTCCTAATGGTGCTTTTCCTTCTGCCATCCAGGAAATTATCTTAGCTAAAAACCACTGCTGGATTTAGTCTCATTTCTTTAAGGAAATATACAGGGTACAAAAGTCCAACAGAAGATGCACTGAGCCTTCTCTGCTAACCATGCTGCCCTTTCCTGATCTTCCAGACTCTTACCTGCTGTGACTGTGGCCAGTTGTGTAGCTGGATAATAATAAAATCTTTATAGAAGTATTCAGATCATCTTCTAGAATCATTTAGGTTGGAAAAGACATTTAAGATTGAATTCAACCACGCACCTAATGCTGCCAAGTCCACCAGAAGTGATGGGATGAGTGAATATGCTCTTCCAGGTGCTCTCTAGAGTGCAGCTGGTGATGATGATAGTGAAGATAAGGATTATAATTTTTGCTGTGCTTCTCTTCTAGTAAAACAGATATTTCCTCATGGACCTCCCCAAACTCCCTGCTGTACTGTTCCCCCTATGCCACTAGAACTGACTGGAGTGTGGCTGGACGGTAATTGGAAGTGTTCAAACTGACTGTTAAGCTTCCTGTGTGATCTTCCACCATGCCAGAAAGTGATCCCCTCCCCTGAAGGCCTTACAGACAAGGAGTGCAAAGCACACGATCTCAGGTTTCCCACTGCCCTTCCTGCCTCTGAGTGTAGGCTGGTTCAGGCTGATGATCCACAGATCCACCTATTTTCAGCATGGCTTCTTGGCCTTTTAGGTCATGGCACTATTTTGCTTGCAGGGACCTTGCTTGTGTGAAGATACCTGCCTGATGTCTGCTCCCAGCAGTCTTTCAGCAGCTGCCTCACGTGCRCTGCTTTGCTCCAGAGCAGGCTTATCTCTGCACTCGCAACACACTGCACTTATCTGAGACAGACCTTATCTTCTCATTTGAGTGCAGCCCATTCACGTTACAGAGTGCATGCTCTCTACAGCACATATCCTGGTGGGAGGTCTCCTATCGGCTCTCTGAGCTTGTTTGCTCATTTTGATGAGCTGCTAATTCTGTTTGATCTGGGGAACAGGCACAGCTACAAGATACACACAGTGCCCCCAGCACCAAGTCAAGACAGAGGACACCCAACAGAAGCTTTTGGAGGAAGTGAAAGATTTTGGCGGACTTCACTGTCCAGTCCCATGACAAGAACTGCTCCACGCAGTGATCTGACTTCAGGGACACAGAGCCTTTTCAAGAGGCTTTGCTGAAGTGTAAAATGCTCAGAACATCTTGGTAGAGATCAGTAGATAGTGATCTTAGTAATGAATGGCTCCAAATCAATTCTCTGAACACCACTGAGTCTTAAAGGCAAATAGAACAGAAAATCAGCTGAGAAGAGGTTATTTAGAGAGGTCTATGTGTTTCTTAACACTAGGACCACCACAGCTGTCAGGCAAAAATGACGTGAGCAAAAACCCAGTAATCCTGAAATAAGCAGTGTTTAGGCAGACATTAGACAGCTGGTTGAGTACCAAATACTCCTGAGCCACACCTACCCTGGGAACTGACCAGCAGATTTGCCYGGTTAATGAAGACCTATACAAAGCAACCTACACAAAGACCTATAAAAAACCCCTATACACAACCAGCTGGGCTCTGTCTATAACCCATATTTTGAAGATGTTGTTTGTATAAAGTTATGGTATTATTCAATCACACTATGAGCAATGCTATCAGCATCACATAAACTACTTCATATATTGCAAGTTGATAATTAAAAACTATTAACTTTTTTTGATGCTCAGTCCTACAAGAGAAATCTGACCTTGATCTTCTATTTACAGTACAAACCCATTACATTAAATTTGTAAAAAAAGAACAATACAGATCCCATGGAARTCATTGGCCTGAACTAGCCAAGCATGAAGTCTTCTAGTGGAATCCTGAAAGGAGGATTATGGTRCTAGAACACACCTATTAGAAGGATAATTATGCTGAAGAAATTAAACAACCTACACATGATGCCTCAAGCTGTTGTAGAGTTTTCTTGCAATGTGCTTTAGAAGGCCATTGTCTGCATCCACTTTTTTCCAGATGCAGGGAAATACCTTCCTTTTAGACTGTGCCAATCTAAACTACAGAGGTAATCACAGACCATAATGGCTTAAAATTTAGACCAACTTCAAGATGAGAGCACCGAGCTCATGTTCAGGCTGGAACTGTGACCCTGGTTGTTCCAAGTCCAAGGACAGCCTACAACCAGACTCTGTTCTTATATAACATTGTAAAACATTTCTAGGAGTCTCCCTCTTAATCTTTTAGCAAGAAATGCTTCTTATCCCAGACTTMATGGCGTATGACTGGGCAGCACAGGAGATCTGTGCCAGCTGACAATGCTTAACAAGGGCAGAGCTCTAGCTTTTCATCAAGAAAAAGCTTTTAAAAAAGTCCCCTTCTGCTGCAGCTGGCAAGCTGAGCCTGAAACATACCTCCCCAGCTCTCCTTCTACAGCACTCTGCATGTAACACTACAGAGAAAATAAAAATTAGAGCAACTTCAAAGGGGTTTTTTTCTTTGTTTTTTTCTTTCTTTTTTTTTTTTAATTTCTCTGATTGTAAGTCTTCTGAAATACTTTTTCTCTGATAGGGTCATTTTGGTTCTTTCTGATAATGATACTGTCTTCTAAGTGCCTTTTTTTTTTTTAATTAAGACACCAACTGTAGCTGTTTTAATCATCAGGAGCCAATACCAACAAAGGCTTTATTCTTGCTGGAGATATGCAATAAGGAAACATAGCACTAAGATTTTCAAGGTGTCCCTTTTCCTATAAAGATTAGATTAAAAATGTCAGTTTAAACCAAAGAAAACCCCCCCTTCCCCCCCTTCCTCCCTCCAAACCTCCACACCACAAAACCCAAACCTTCTGAGACAGAAACAAAAGCCAGAAGTCCCTGGAGCCTGTCTGTTGTTTCTGGAGGTGGGTCAGCTGGATACTGCCTTAGTTCTGTTTCCAGTTAACTGATATTTTTAGGCTATACCCACTTTGTGAGTACTATTTGCTGAAAAGAACACAAAGCTGCAGTAATATTATCTAAATGTCCTAAAGCCCCTCAAACCCTAATAGAAAACATGAATAGATTGAGTTCTGTTCTATATTGTCATTTTGACAAAGTATCATTTATGGTTCATACATAATTACATTATTAATACATAGCAAAAAATTTTAATTCTTTACATGTTCTCCTTATATCTAATAGTTTTGCACTTGACTAAGGACCAGTCCTTAAGTAACACCTGCTTGCTCATAGGAATATGACTTCAAAACCCAGAGAGAGCAAGGGCCCAAACCCATCATTACAGCCAAGTGCAGCAGTTTGTAATACTGTGGGTAGTTCTGTTACACCGCTGGTGAGGTTTGGCACAACTGAACCTTCCAA
Source organism: Cardinalis cardinalis (assembly GCA_014549065.1). Taxonomy (NCBI): domain Eukaryota; kingdom Metazoa; phylum Chordata; class Aves; order Passeriformes; family Cardinalidae; genus Cardinalis; species Cardinalis cardinalis. Next base: position 14,467,058 of record JACDOX010000003.1, read on the forward strand.
GACAAAGGCAGACAATGAATCAAAGTAGATCCTCTGTAACAAGCTTAAAATTTTAACAGCAAAAAGCGAATCATTGGCCTTGAAGTGCAGCTCCTGCAGTCCCCCAGCACACAGCCCATGCTCAGCCTCAGCACACTGCACAATTTTCTCAGCTGTTGCTCAAAAAGCAGAGCAGTGCAAACACACTTACCTGGCTGTCCGTGGGCTACGGAGGTCCTGGCACAGGCTGGATCCCCTTTATACTGCAGGCCTTCCACTGCTCCCTCTTCCCAATGTTCAAGTAAAGGAGAACTGTTTATGCTACTGCRCTGATAAAAATCACCTCAGAGGGGCCCAGAGCTGCCCTCATGGCTCATAAATTATATAGTTTTACTCTGCTTGGCACAGGCTTGAACCCTGTTATAATTTAGGTTAAAAGACAACACAAAGTTTCTGCCTTTTCAGAGCCCTTCGGCAGTTTTGCTGCAAACCACAGGGTCTGGTCAGGCCTCTACAGGTGTTCTTAATTAGGAGAGAATCCATGTAAGGTACAAGCCTTAAAGATATATGGCTCTTAAGCACAAGCCTTCAAAACTCAGCCATATCACACCATCATCTTCACTGAGTTATGCTTACAAAGAGCACAGATAAAATAGTGTTTAATCAGAACTGCTGCTTCCCTTTGCAAGCAAAAGATAATGAAATAGCTATCCTGCAGTATGAAAGCATTGAGTTATCTCATCCTAATGTGAGCACATGGTTGAAACACCTTCCTGTCTTTGACTTGCTTTAACACTTGGATTAAAAAAGTACTTCTGTCCTTAGAGGTAAGAGTTGTGTATAAAAAAATAGCATGGAGACTTCTTGCAGAATGTGATTATTTTTGGGAGCAAATCACCTGGTCTTTTATTCACATTTTCAAGAGAAGACTGAATGACTTTAAAAAGCAAAGACTTCAGAGAGACAGCATGAAACCATGCTTGGAAATAAATACACAGCTGTGGCCTGGATGGTCATTAATGATGCACAGCCTGTGAGGATGTATGGGAGTAACATTCTTCATTTTGAAAGAGTCAGAAGAAAAAAGCCACTAGCAATTATGCCACACAGTGCCATGAAATATATTAGATCCTTTCTTAATGCTGGATAAAATGAGACAGGCTTAAAAAAGCATGGTCACTGTCATAACCCAAAGGATTCTCCAAAACAAGAGCCCTGGCTTTCCAAGCACCAAATTCCCAGAGCAATCTGTCAAGGAATTTATCATATAAAGCAGTTAGAAGGTCTGGGATCATAGACATTTGTCTTTTCAAAGGTCATTAAGTATTATCAGTGGAGCATTTYCCTGCTCTCTAAATTATGGACAGCAGACCTGTTCTGTGGCTGAGTTRGTTGGACCTTGATTTTTGTTTGTTGAGGGCATGAGGATCATTTATGGCCTGTGGAAATTCCCTACCAAGTTCTCTGTAGTGGGTYTGTGCTCCTGGAGCTCCTGCTGTGAACCACTCTGAAGATGTTGCAACGTTTCAGGACTCTTCAGATCACCAACTCCAGTAGAATTTCAGGAAGATGTCAGGATTGAGGGAGCCAGGTTGGGATTCCACCTGTGCAAAAGCAACATGAGCCAGTTATAGAGGGCTCTAGGCTTGAGCTACCATATTTTGAGTGCTGTTRTAGTACCTGGGGCTTCTCTGAAAGTTCAGGGATGGCATAAGGCCTCTGTCTTTCCTAAATATTAGACTGTGCCATCTAAATAAAATGCTGAGAGTCATGAAGGAAGAGGGAATGTTCATGCTCCTTTTGAACCTAATTTAGCTGTTATTCTGAACCATGTCCTGTAACTGTCCCCACTCTCTGTTAATGTTTATAGAAAGCCTAGGAACATTAGCTTTTGCCTTTGGGCTTCTCATCAAGATGTCTAAAGCATGTAAATAACTTTATAGAATCCACAGCTGAGCTGTGAGGAAATTTGGACCGCCTGATAAGGTCCTAAAATAAAGTTATGCAACTTCTGTAGTGGATTCAGCAGACCTAAACATGAACTACATTCATAGGCAAATCTTCCCAGAGARAATCTCTAGGCCAGATTTTGATTGTATTTATCTTAGCTAATTTACAGATGACTTTAAGAAGGGTGCTTTTAATGTCTCTGTCCTCCCACACATCCATGGCTATTTTCAGAACTACCCAGGATGCATTTGCATTGATTACTGTGCCCRAACAAGAGCCTGCCTTGATACTAATGCAGAGCAGCTGGTTTTCAGGACCTGCACTACACACTGCTACAGCAGCAGCCTGAACTGCAGCTGCCCTGCGGCAAATGCAGGAAGGGATGTTTTGATTTCCTGATTCTGGGCAGTGGATGTTGTTAAATCAGAATGAATGAGATGTACAGTGAGCAGCATGGCCCTCAAACTGGGCTGGAATAGGCAGGTTTCAGCAGCAGATACTCAGACTTGCCTACAGGATGCATTTGACCATGGTTGTACAGCCACAACTTGAGTTCAGGGAAGGTGAGAAAGAATCAGTGCCCATCCCTGTCAGTGTCCCATAATAGCAATACTGTAACATAAAAATAGTTTTATTCAGCAGCTGTTGTTTCTGAGGGCTTCTAAATGCTAGATGAACCTTCTTCCCCATCTTTTATTCCAGAAACCTTCAGCGTTCCCAGCCTCCAGTTTAACAGAACCTGACTATCTCCGCTGAATTCAGAAGTCCCCTGGAGGAACTTGGTGGCTTAGTGTTTGTCAGTGTCACCAGCTGAGTTAGGAACCTTCATTTGGTGGTGGARCTGCTTACCAGTGCTCTTCTGGAAGTGTATTTTAATTCTGGCTGTCTAGAAAGTCCTCAGCATCACCTCAGAAGTGTGCCAAATCGACATTAATTTTCAAAAAGTTCAAAWATGAGAAGCAATTATGTCAAATAAGATTCTTGGCTCAGAGAAGTTGATGTTATCATTTAAAAAAAGATCTGGCAAAGCCACAGTGTTAATGATATGAAAAGTAAATAAGCACAGGAGATAATGCAAAGATGCTGAGTTGGGCAGGAAATTATTTCTAATATGGAGTAAGTCTCTCTTTTATAATACTCCACCAAAATGGATGCATTTAAATTGCTGTTATGTGCCCTTATTCATTGCTGTTTACAGAATATTTAAATGCAGAGTTCATTTAATTCTGACTAAGTCAGTAATTGTGGTAATGAACAAGGTCGACCATTTGCTTTAAGAGGAATAAATGCTCATTTACAAAATAAAATTGCTTTATTTTTGTGATTTCATACAGGCATAAAAAAAATCATGACCCTCTGCAGGCTCAAGTGAAAAGTTAGATTCCGTGAAAGCTTGATTTAAAGTCATGACAGTTCCTTGTGCACTAAAAAATCTGTTACTGCTACGAAACAAGACCCTATTTAACACCCACACATGTCAATTTTCAGTAATAAAAGTTTAAGGTGAAAAAATTAATTATTATTTGATTAACTGGTAAAATGTGGTGGTATAAATAATACCAGATAATCAGATAATTTCCTTTTCCCATGGATAAATTCTTGATAAAATTACTTTAGTACCAATTGTCTACAAATAGTTTTGATTAGGGCCTCCATATTTTCAGTTAGTGGTTTCACTTTGAATTGCCRTACAATGAATAAATATGATTTAAAACTTGTAGTGAGAATGTCACACATACAAACAATTGTTTAATTCACAAAATAGATGATGAAGCTGGCTAGGTGTGTCATAGTTCAGCTTTTTAAAGTTGTTAACTTGCTTGTCTTGCCTTTACAAACAGAGAAATGGCTGCCTGATTTATTTTTTTAAAATAAGTATCTTCAGCATATTTTTTAATATAACCCAAAGTTAAAGAAGTCTTCTTTAAATCTGCTAGCTTATAATATCATGCAATCCAATTACCTCCATTCTCAAAGGGTTCAATTCAAAGCTTTGAAACTAATACCAATCAATTTCTTCATTATTTCTTAATAAATCACAGCGTGATCAGTGGGTTCTGTGAGATACTTCTGCGTCTTCTGCATCCTCTGTGGAGACTGCATTGGAAGCCAGGTCGATGTCTAATTTGGGATATAGCATGGCAAGTTAATGCGGACAAGAAAACCACAGAAATGAAACTCAACTGGTGTACGAAAAAGGTGGGAGTGGATTTAGGGTGTAGTTTTGTAACAGAACTCCCATTTTGGGGCAGTGGTGCCAGTGTGCTCACTGACTAACTTGAACCCTGGCAGAGAATCTGACAGCTCTGCCTGGCCATGGGGAATGAGAGAAGTGCCTCCCAAAACCATTGTACAGATCTCTCACTGAAGAAGTGGGATATTTATTTCTGTGGGAGTATGCTATATTTAAAATTTATAAAGTAATAAGTTAAAAAGAATAAAGTTCTTTCAGTTTTGTAAAAGAGAAGAAAAATATTCAAATTAGGGCTTTGTCCAGTAAGGCAGGAGATCTCTTCTGGTTTTAGCYGTGAGACATACTTTAAAGGTGCCCAAGTAAACCAGCAAATTATTTATTGACTGTGCCAATTTCTCAAGCTATAAAATAAGTTTAGTAGTGCAGGCAGAGCAGCAAAATGCCACATGATAGGTATCTATTTCATGGTGATGGTGAAAAGAAACAGGAAACGAACTGTGATAYGTAAGTAAAGACTGAAAGAGTGTCACTGAGGACACTACAATGGAAAAGGACAAACAGTTGGAGAAAAGGAAGAGAAACATGAAGTAAAAAACAACAAAAAGCAGGTGGGAAACAGCCTGGTGCTGTGATACAGATACTAATTTACAGTAAAGGTAAGTATGAGGTCTTATTAAATACACAACTATAGTGCAAAAGATTACTCTTACAAAACTTGTTTTGTCCAGATGCCTGTGCTCCTGAGTTCCCTAAAATGTAGTTAAGGTGTATCTCCATTTAAAGGCCAGAAGGGCTCTCCTAGTCTGACTTCTYTTCCGTATACTGTGAGCATCACATCCAGCATTCACTGTGTGGAGCACAGTAACTGTGCAGAAGGAAATACCTGGCATTTTTAAAGAATGTACATTTCTCCCATATTCTCTGCACCTTCTTGGAATAGCCAAAGCTTCAATTTATTGAAGGCACTAAGTATATTTTCTTCTTTCATGTGGGCAGAGATCAGTCAATGTGTCCTTAGAAGAGTTGCCAAGAACTAAACTGACTTTGCTATAGTTTTCAGTTTAGGCTCAAAACCTTTGTAGCTTTATTTTCTTCATTTAACACAAGCTTTCAGTGATAAGCTGTGAATCCAATTACAACATCTTACTCAGAGGTTTTTGGTTTTCTTAATTTCTTTATAAACAACAGAAATGTTCCCTTAAAAATGTAAAACACTTTTTAGTTTATGAATTCATTTGAAGAGATGCCATCATTCCACTTACTACCCTTGTGTTAAACTAGTACTTTTCAATTCATTGACTTCACCAATGAGCCTCAAGGACTTTGTTCCTTCTCTGCACATAATAGGACTTCCTACCTTCCTTTCTATCCCAAGTAGAAAAGCAAAATCATTGCCAGTGTTTAGGCTCTAGGCAGTTTTTGGCCTCTGTTTTTATTCTCACAGTTTTTTCTCCCCCCAGTGCAGAGGCAGTGATTATGCCTGTGGTGATGCGACGTGCTGGTGCCTGTGTGTGCAGGAGCCTCTCCTTGCCAGGGACGCTCCGCCTGGGCACCGAGCACAGGAGAGTTGATCACCCTGTGAGCTGAGGCTGAGCCCAGCACCACAGGGCAGTGTTCCTCCTCCTGCACAGCTGCCTGGAAACACAGGCGTTCCCACCATGCATGGGTTTTTATCATYATTTAACCCCAGGCTTCCTAAAATTGGAAGAAGGGAATTCATGAGCTGGTGACAGTATTGTGTCCTCCCTCAGTTTGATTTTGGGCATAGAACCGAGTTCTGGGGTTTGAAAATGAGCCTTCTTCCCTCAAGTTTTCTTCCTGTTGATCTTACTCCTTTTGCTACTTCAGCTGCTGAAGCCAGTCTCGTTTACTTTCTGTTGTCTTCTTGGAATTATGATATTGCCCCCAAAAGCTAAATTAATATTGGTTAAAATTATAGAAGCTAATGGATTGCTTATCCATTTGACATGTTTGCGTTTATACCAGTCTCTGATAGTCTGACTTACAATATTATAGTTAATTTGGAGTTAAGAGTAGTTTATTTATTGAATCCTACTCCAGTTTGGTGGATCATAATAAAGGGAAAAATACTCATCTGCATCTAGAAATACAAGTATATAACTCTTCTGCTTATGKTCCAGAGGGGATGGTGAAGAACACTCAGGACTGAAAGGATCAAATAGGAGGCTAAAAATCCCAAGAAATTACTAGATTTTTATTTATAAAATCTTACAAGCTAAGAGGGGATCTGAATGCTCCACTGACTTCCAGGGGCATGCATTAAGTGCTTAGTAGGTATTTCATTCAGAGAGCACTTTCTTGTGTAAAAGGGATTCTTTTGTTTGTGAGATTTTTCAGCTATTAAGTGAATCTTTATTATATGCCCTTCTCTAGTGCCTGAAACTGTTGGAACTTGCATTCATTCTCATATTCAAAATGATGTAATGAGAAAACAGTTAATGTGCTTAGTTTTTTAAGGAACTAACATGGGAAGTCTTGGAACACAAATTTTGGTAATTAACATGTTTGCTGACAGAAGCTATTTGTGTGTTGATGGCAAGCTGTTTCTGTACTGTATTTTATGTGCAGATGAAATTGCATGTAGGTACCTTCAGAGCTGAAACATGCCTGATATGGAGCACCTTTMCTATCTCTTGGTAAAGTGCCTGAAGGGCAAGATTGAAGAGGAATTGCTTGGGTATGGATACCGACCTTGAAGGGTAAATCTCAACTACAAGGATAATTTATACCCTCTTTTAGGAGGCTGTGTTGTGAGTCGTTTCTATTGCAAGGATAATGTGATGGAGCACAATGCTGCTGCTGAAGCTGAGATATCCCTTAGGTGTCTATTGAAYCCATTAGGCTCTGAAAATTGCAGCTCACTGATTATTGACTTACTCTGCAACAGTTTAGTGTGTGTGTCAAAAAGCTTTGGTGATTCCACATTAGAAAGTAATTTTCCATATGGCTTACTGGGAATTTAGGCACATAAACAGATACTCAGCAGTGATAATTAATGTAGTTTATTGAACAGCTTTCAGATTAGGGAYATAATTTTCAGAGCTTTGTCAGTTTCTGTCTGAACATAGTGTTTRTGTGCCTGGGAATTTGACTTTTCCTCTTGTATTTTATTTTCCTTTGTTCTCCGTTTGGATGATAAAAGGTAAATGCAAAGGTAGGATTGTGCTGATGCAGTGGAAACATACTTCATTGCAGYTTATAGACAGAACCTCTGCAAGAAATTATGTTTATGTGATCATTTCATCTTGCCACAGATGTTTTAGATTAAGCTGCTTCCTACACAGTCTGCACAAAGTACATGAGCAGATACTGTAATATGTTGCCTAGAATATTGGTATGGAGTAGGAGCTGATGTGAAATTACAATGAGCAGTTTAAGTGCAAACGTGGCCATATCCAATTGTTTGCACTTAAATGTTTATGAGCAGAGGAGGAGCTGCAAACAACAAGGACCTGCTCCATAGCCAGGTCTGCTGGGTGTCCTAAGTGGATATAAATATAAATAGCAACATATGGGGAAGGGATTCATTTGTACTCTAAACAGTTCTGCAACATCTTTCTTTTGATAGAAGGAAAACAACCAAGCACAGCAAGCCTATGACACTGTGCAAATCTGTCACAGGCAAGGAAAACACAGCCCCAGCCTCATCTGTTCTGAGCCTCCTCTGAAAGGAGAGGGGGAGGGCGTGCTTGGGAGCTGCAGCCGTGCACATCCTTTCCAACATCCTCAGGGAAGCACCGGCAGCTCTGAGTGCGTGCTCCGGCAGAGGCRCCCCTCTGTCCGGACAGAGCGCCCCGGTGCCCAGAGTGCCTCCTGAGCTGGCACCCGGCTGAGCGGCAACMCTGCCACTGTCCCTGACCTGACCTCTGGGCAACAGCCTGTCGCCTCACATCTGGGGCTTTTGTCCTGCATTTGGCCTTCACAAATTATTTGGGTTTGGAAACTGGTGTTTTTCTCCCCTATAGGTTTCCTCTCTCCTTTTCTCCCCTGCTTTTCTTTAGTTTTGGTGTTTGTTTTCTTTTGTTTTTCATGCTTTTAGGTAAAATTCGGCACTTCAAGTTCATCTTTTTTAGTAATTGGGGATGTTTCTCTGGTTAATGAAGGCCATGGCTAAAGTTCCAGGATTAAGTATTGTTAAAAGCTGCTCTGCCAAGTTCCTCATAAATAATTCCCAGCAGAATTATCTTCTAGTGTTTGTCATGCTAACATAATTTCAATTCAGAATTAAAGACAAATGCTATTAGGACTCAATGAAGCAAATGCAGGAAAGGATCATTTAACAGAACACTGATAAAACTGGCAGTAGATTARAGGAAATTTCTTGTCTATGCAAGTGTTGTAAGTTTCTGCATTTATGACATTTTCCTTTAAATCTGAAGGTTTGATGCATTCATTTTATGGGTAAACAGATTTTTCTTATTTTGTTTTGGTTTTTTTTTCAACTTAGTGCAAGGCTCCTCAAAAAATAAATGCTCTTTCATGTATAAATTTTGCAGCCTGATTATGAACTAACAATATTTTTATATATCATTCATAATAACAGAGAGAGAATTTTGAAGAGATTTGAACACTTAAGAGATAATATACCATTATAACTTCATAATACTTTGGTAATTTGTAAAGCTTGTTGTGGGCTCAAGCTAATAATTGTGACTTCACCTAAGATTCATAATATAGGCAGAGAGTCTGGTAACACAGAATCTGCATTTCAGTGACTAATATCATCCAAATTCTTCAGTGACTAGTCTCATCCAAAAAAGGTCTGTTCTTTGAAGTCAGCAGATACTGGGTCAGACTTTAAAGGGAATTCATGCATAATTATATTATAAAAAGGTGAAGTTCCTTTTAAGTTTTGTATGAATAYCTCAGTGACCAACATCATGGATTCTTTTTATATTTTTTGGTGTTTTTTGGAGTGGGGTGGGGCARGCAGAGGAATAAAAGATAAAAGTATACCTAGTGGGGAAAAAGGATTTCCATCATATGAAACATTTCAAGGTTTCTATCTCCCTTYTAAATATGAACAAGTGTGAAAAAAATTTAGATTTTCAGTATCTGAAATGCAATTTGGAAAATGCTYTCAAGCTTGAAATAGCTCATTTAAGAAACTTTAATGCCTTTTTTTTTTATTTTGACTCTGCTTTAATATGAAGTATATTTCAACTTTTTATTTTACTCTATTAAATCCTAGGAATTGGTCTGTATYAAAAGAGATATAAGCACACTTTTGAAGAAGTGCTTAATCGTTTTTCATATGACAGATCTGGCTTTCTCAGTAGCAGCTTGTGCTACCACATTCCAGTTAAGCTGACACAGAGAAACATAAAGACACCTCTGATAAGAGCAAGAAGTTCTTCTGGTACTCCTGAAATATCTCATCCTGGCTGCAAGTTTTAGAGGAGCCCTACAACAACTGACACTGCTTCTTTACCTCATCGGACAGGACTCCTCATCTCCGTGAAGCAGCCTGTAAAAGCCTGTGAGTATTATGGGCCAGGATGCAGATGCTGCTGTTTCATGGAAAGATTTATGCTGGCAGAACTCCCTTGGATACCTTTGAAGAAAAGCAGCTGGAAAAAYAAGGCATCTAGGTGAATTCTTGAATTTCTTCCAGAGACAAAGTGACCCAGACTGATAATCTGTGCATTCCTACAGTGGCAGGAAAATGCATAKCTATGTCCCAGCAATAATTCCCTCTCCCAGCTTTACATATTTTTTCCTTCTATTCAGACTCATAGGTGATATTGTAAAACAGGCACAAGACTTTGATCTTTCCCAGAGTCTAAAGGTTTCAAACTGTAAATCCTAAGAATGCTGAAAAAGTCATTAAATGCAATACTGAAGAGGTTCTTCAAATCAAAAGATTTTGAGAGTCTACTTTAATGAATTCTCCAGCTGTTATCACTTGCACATAATCCTTTTTAACTGTGCTTCCAATTGCTTGTGAAAATTCAAATTCAGAACAGGTATTTTTGGTCTCACCCAGCTTTAACTGTTCCCTTATTAATATCTATGCAAAGTATTAATTACTAAATTGAACTTGCAAACATTTTAAAAATGGTTTCTCTCTCTCTTTGAAAGCATTTCATTCAAACCACAATTTCATTCATCAAAAGCATTGAAGCATCTCAGGATACCTGCATATTTATTTTTTCCTTTGGCTCCCAGCTGAGGCACTAAATCTTGTGCTTTCTTTTCAGACTTTTTGCTGCTCCGTGGAGCAGTCAGGCTGAGAATCCTCTGCAGTCCTCTGGGGTTAAGGATGATGGTGTGAAAAAGAAGCCACAGAAGRAACACCTGTGCAACTAGCAGGAGGAAAAACTGTTTTGGGAACAGAAGAATTAATTGCTGGATGTTGTGGCTGTGTGGAAAATTAGGTCACCCTAATTTTTCATACTATTTTAGGACCAGGTAACTAATCACAAAGCAGTAGTGTAATAAGGTCAGAGAATTTTTATGGGGCTGTTAGACAAGTCACAGACGCTGTACAAGTGGGACAACTCCCAGGATGTGTGAGCTCTGCAAGGAACAGCTCAGCAAGGGTTTTGCTCAGTATCCTACCATATCAGCACTTMATTTTGTGCATTTTCTGATTAATCATAAAATCTCATCCAGCTGACTTCCAAAGCCAACTGGATCAGGTAGTCTTCTGTTCCTTAGACACAGAGCCCCTCCCTGTCCTTCTCCATTAGAAATTCTCCAGGAAATGTCTAATGTAAACCATGCCAAGGTGCCACCAGGCTGACTTTCTTGCTACAATTTTAGCATTTCTCTGGATTAGACTTGTTCCTTATAATGACAATTATTTTGGTTATACAAAACCTCTGGCCTACCTTTTCTTTTCATTTTATCTTGACATGTAGAAGTTTGAACACTACTGTATCTTACTGGATTATTTTCTCCTTATTTTTTTTTTCTTTCACTTTTCTTCATTTTTAATGCTGTTTTGACAGCTAGTCAATTTTTTTACCTCCCTTTGAAGAAGCTATTCAAAAGGGCAGGAGCACATGAGCTAATTTCAGGGATGGTAAAGGAAAGGTATTTTTAGAGTAAGGAGAACACAAAAAAAMCCCTGGTTTATTTGTTGTAAAAAGCCGTGGAGGTGCTTAGCTTTGAGGCAGGCTGATGGCATGTCTGCCACACTCATGAGAGACACTTCAAAGTGCAGAGACATTCTACAGCACTTCAAGGAATTTCCCACTCTGCAAATAATGCTGCAGAAGAAACACTCAAGTACAAGCAGCACAGCATTGCAGAAAATCCAGGTGGGATGTTTAACAAACCTAGTTTTATGAAGTAGGGGAATTCCATTAGGAGTGTGGACTATTTGCTTTAATGCAATCATTCATTGGGATAAGAGAAGTAGAACTTGCTCTGTAGGTTTGTAATTGCTGAAATTAATAAGTGTGGCACATCACTCTCTGCAGTACTATACCAATTTACTGTGCTCTTTTATCTCAATTACTTTCTGTGTGTGTCTTATATTTCTCTATTAAACTTCAGTAATTGTAACACTGTGGTAATAACATTGACATACTCAGTATTATATGATGGGCTATTTTACATTACTCTGACTGCCTTATTTACATTATAATTATTAGTGTCTATATAAATGTGATTCATTGAACTAATAAAGTTTTCAGACAACTGCCATAGCTCATTGATTTTTTCTGTGCAGAAATTTACCTTGCACTCTAAGTTGGATTTCCCTTCTCTTTCAAGGCTGGCATTTGGACAATAAAGACCTTCCACTTTAGCCCCATAGAAATTGTATTTAATACCTCATTTTATCTTGATTTCGTTAGACTGACAAAGCAAATGGGAAGTACTAAAGTCATATTTTTCCAACTGATCTGTTCTTTTGTTCAGAAGTACTACCAAAAGCACCCTTCTCACTCCTGATCATCACCAAATGATGATTTTTTGAGACTAAGAAGTTAGCACTCTGAAATCTTAGTGTGGTTCATTAGCCATGCAATTCTCCCCCAGAGGAATTTGGGCAAACTCTTTTGAAATGGCACAGTTGCTTCAGCCTTTTTCTATCTGCAGAGCTGAATGAGTTCATGCCTCATGTGCTGTGTACCCTGTGTGTCCTGCAGGGACCAAGTCTGCAGCCACTCCTACCGTAACTTAAAAGTCAGTTAAGAATATGGTAAATGAAGATAAAGCATAATCCAGATTATAACCTCATGCTTTTCAGGTCTTCTTCATTTACTGGAGTTTTAGCAAATCCTTCAAACTCCATCTAGCACACCACCAACTTATAAATTTAAAAACTACACATGGTTGATTTTGTGATAATAAGAAGATTGASATAAATAACAATTATCAAAGAGATAGGTAAATATGGACTGTAAAAAGTCAAATCTATTTATGGTTCTCCTCCTGTGCCCTGCTCTGAGATAACTCAGTTGTCAGCCATGTCATAGGAAATCGAGATTTCTCCCTGGTGGAATGCAGTTTTTTCCAGTTGTTTTTTTTTCCAAACTGTGATAAGAGGGATTTCATTCMATCTCTCTTGTTTCACTGAGCATTTGTTGACAGTAAACTGTATACAGCACTGTGGGTTGGGATAATAATATGTTATACTGTGTGTTGGCCCTTTGTCCTTGGCATACATTGATTTCTTTTCCCTGAGGTGACCTTCATATCCTGGCTGTGTTGAGCACGGAGGGTATTTATTTCAGACTTCTTCCCTGCAAGCTTAGCTAAGTCCTGCTGATGCTACCAGAAATTACAGGACCTCTGTGTCAGGAGATCCCAAATTGCCATGTCTGTGGGTCAGAGATCCCGGTGCTGCGATTCCAAGCAGCGTTAGAACCCACTTTTAAAGCTTTTAGTTGACTTACATTTCAGATATTTATTCCAGCTGCTGGAAACACTCATAGCCTGTGACACCACCTGCTGGGTAWCACCTCTGTGAAATGTTTATCTCACTGTAATCACTAGTGTTTGTAAGGGATAAAGGACAATGTGATTTAAATGAGGAGTAGGATTTAGATATAGAATTAAGTTTAGAATAGAAATTTAGAAAGTTTTTGCTCTTTTGGGGGTTTGATACTTTGTCATTAGTGGCACATATTCCCTGCTCTGTTTATTGGTGAAATACTCATGCAATTACACTCCCTATAGCTTCTTCTAACTAACCATGTGGGGAAAACCTGCAAAAAGGATCTTTACACGGACAGTGACTAGTAAACTTTACTGTAGCAGAGCTTATGTCCTGCTATAGTAATATCAAGATGCAAAGCCTTGTTATTAATGCAGACAGTTCTGAATGGAGGAGCAAACAGTAAGAAAAATGGCTTTCAAAGTAATTATTTTGGAGACCAGGGAATAACTGTGGTATACAAAGCTGATTTATCTCTGTTTCTTTTCTGTCCACAGCACATTAATGCAGTACTTTTGGTATCTTCTCAGTGGAAAGAAAAATCGACAAAATAAGAAATTACTCAGCAGCCATAGGGAACTGGTGTCTACGTCTGGAACTCTAATTATACTCTGGGCTTAAATGATTTGCATTTTTACTGCAAAGTACATTGTGAATAAAAGGTTAAAGTTTAAATCCAAAGTAATACAGACTCTCTTTTTCAGGCTTTGATCCAAGAATCTGTGTTTGTGGCTGTGTAAGGACTGCATAGTCATTCCCAGACTACATGTGGAAAGGACTGAGAAACAGTATAGCTTCTGAAATGTTAGCCTCTAGATAGGAAAATGCCACAGATCTTAGTTAAATCAAAAAGGAGAAGCATGATTTGACCCCTTTTTGTAGTGCCCCAAAGGGATATGAGGTATAACTGTGTTGATATTAAGAACAGAAGACTCTGAAAATGTCTTGAGTGTTTGAAGGGCCAGTACCAGGGAGCTGGTAAAATCTGCCACAGGATATTAATCAGATATTCAATGCTCCTTGCTACAATCTGGCCAGAAAATAGGCAAGATTCTGATGGAAATGCTATCTATTCCTGGGTCTACTGGTCCTTGAAAAAGAAGTTGTCAATTACTCAGTAATTCAACTCAAAGTTGCTTCTATTTCTCCCAGGTGATTCAAACATGGTGGAATAAATCTGCCCCTCTTGCGACCAAAGAGATTTGTTGTGCACTATAAACTGTCGTGAAGCTCTCCAGAAGAGAATGAATAAAGCAAATCTGTAGAAAAGCTGGTGCTCCCCAAGGATTTATTCTCTCCACATTTAAATATCCTCTTTTCATAATGCTATCTAGTGCAATATGCAGCCCACCCATGAGTAAATATCAGGCTGTTGCACTAAGACCTGTCAGTTCTGGGGYCCCAAAAGCTGCTGCTCTCAAGGCTTCTCCATTACTGTCCATCCTGAGCTATAAATTAGGCAAGGTGCACAACCCACTTCTTCACAAGCTCAGATAAGGAAATCAATTTTACTTCGTGAAAGACAAACCTACTGGTCTGGAAGATTAATGAATAATTCCAACCACTTTATAGCAAAAGAGTCTCAGTGATTGATCCCAAACCAAACAAAAGCCTTGTCCTGCATCACAAAGCTGGGATTCTGTACAAAGGGTAAGGGAGAAGGATTCATAATTTGTGGATGTCACTAAAGTGCTACACATCCAATATAAGTAGCAGTTTATGCAGGAAAGTCCCAGAAAYAGAAACAACCAGTCTCTGGTGAACTGGAGGATAAAAGCTGGAATGCTTATCCAGCGCAAGGATCTTACTTGCTTCGCTCCCTTAGTCTTTCACAAGCACTAAACCAAGCCCTAAACAAGCATTTACCACATTTGAGCAAGATACTCAAGTAGATTATCTGATTATATCTGACAATTATTTTTATCTAGGCTATTTTTCTGTGAAGATAAACTTCAATTACCTTCAAAATTTAAAATACATTGACAATGTAATTCTATTGCAGATATTTCTGCAGGGTTGATATTGTCCTTCTGAACAAAGTTATCTTTCAGGACTGTTCATTTGAATGTCTATTTTAAATAAAATAATTAAAGAAATGGTTGCAAAACAATAATTTAAATAAAACTTTTACAGCAATGCCATTAGGTTGCCACCTTCATGTTTAAAAATATGCATTACAGCCAGAACATCAGAGTAATGCAATTAAGATATGGCTTGCAAATGGAGCATCTATAAATCATATTTCAGAAAAAAAACCCTAAAGAGGAGMCTTTAATTTGCACTAGAAGCAAACCTTAGCTGTCGTTTGCCTGTGCTAATTTGGTTTGTTGGTATTTACTTAAGTCTGAAGTGTTCAGATCCAAATCCTAACTTCCCCACAATTGAGRGTATTGCTTTGTTCTTGAGCTTTTCATGTATTTGCCACATCAGTCAGTTTTTCTTTGAAGTTTCCTCCTGCTAAATTCATCCTGTGAAGACAGTTTTGCCCTCTATCAGCCTGTGAATCTCACAGGCAAAATTTTTGGCACCATCTTGAAATGTCAGCAAATATTTAAGGCATGGAAGAAAATCTCATGTTAAAAAATGCTATGGTTTATTATAGATGCATTATACCTGTAAGTCATAACTGGTAACAAACTTTTGGTTTTGTTCCAGTGAAAAACAGGTTGATTCTGTTAAYTCTGTGTATTATTTTATCATGGGTCTGTTGAATTGTTAAGTGYTGAAAAGCTGTGTAGACTATTTCCTGCACCCACATTGGTGCTATGATGTTTCCTCACTTTCCCTGTTTTTCTTTTCAGAGGGGAAGAACATACTGTGAGTTATGGGACAGGTGCAAGAGAGCATGAGTCCAAATGCTTTGGCTTAGAGCACAAGTGACCACATAGATCTGATCAGATTTGGGTGGTTTAAAGACCATTCATCACTTAGAGCCTTGCTCTGATGCTGCTGCAGCTTCAATAAGTGTGAGGATGGCCAGGGAAGAGAGGAGAATAAAGGCACTGTGGCTGATGTGAGTCAAGTACACCTCAGGTTAAACAAAACTCTGGTGCCTGGGAGGCCACCTTGGCCATGTTTTGCCTGGAGCATGCCAGGCAGCTGAGGGACCAGATAGAATCTAAAAAGCCACACCAGGCTTCCCAGAGCTGTCCAGTATGCTTGGGGTTCCATTCACCACACACTGTATTTAGCTTTGATGGCTTTAAATAACAACCTGTTTGAAATCTCAGTGGGCTGTAGGGTTTCTAAACCAAAAGGCCAGAGGAAAGAGAGAAACTGGGAGGGTTCTCCTTCTACTCCTGTGCTTGTTGCTGTATCTGAGCAATTTTAGGTCTCAGGTCTAAAACCTCACTGATGCTTTGCTGAAGGATTGTTTACTTGTTGAAGGATTGCTTGTAAAATACAATCATTGRTAAATATCAAGAAACATTTTCATTAATTGCACGAGAAAACACCATTACACATCTCAATATTTTAGAAACTGGGCTTTCCATGTGGAATGCCTAGCTATGTATGAAAAGTTACAAGAATAAGAATTTATTTGGAAGCTGAACCTGTATGTGTGAGAAGTGAATTGAAGATGGGCTTCTAGTGTGTCRCGTCACATGAAACATCTGGGGTTTGCAATCCTCCTGTTGGCACAGAGTTATTATCCCTAGCAGCTCTTTGTCAGGATATTTTATGGTAATGCATGCCAAGAAAGCTGACTTAGCAGCTATATTATGTACACTATGTATAGCTGTGGTATATAATAGTGACAGAGACTCTAGAATGAAGAAGTTAAAACAACAGAAACCAAAATAGATTATTTTAAAATGGCTTACAAATATCAATTACATACACATTCTAATAACTTTGCCTTTGCTAAGGAACTTTGATTTTACAGGCAGGCAGATCTGACCTCATTTTAGAACAAAGAGAACATATTTTAGCAGATGTTAAGTTAACTTGATTGTCAGCTAATAACATGGAAGTTGTTGTAATCCTAGTTATATACAGCACATGATGTTGAATATAAAGTACCTAAGCATTTTCCAGTATTGATTTCAATACCATGGTAATTAAGAACAGGTGCATATAAATTAGATGTGAGACACTCTWATTGTTACTAATGAAATCCTTTACAATAACTTTACATAATGAAATGCATAATTAAATATTAATGACCAAGATCATTAGTGGCAATTTTATTCCACTAACACATGATTTTGGCCTTAGGTGAAGCCTAATGTTTTAGTAAAACTGTTGTTCATGCTGCTGCTCCTCTGTTTGCTTTACAACTACATCATATTCTAGCCTTGAAAACCTTCTGGATATTGATTTCTTTTGTGGATTTAAAGGAACATTGCTTCAGAGTGACAACATAGGTGGCAAACCTAACGAATTACCCCAAGTATTATGATGAACCAGGAAATTTTGTGGCCAAGTATCTTTAGAGAGCATTCAGCAGGAAATCCAGCCAACCAGGTAAGTCTGCATGTTTTAAAACACACTTTGATTTTCTCTAGYGGCTTGAGGTAACACCTGATACTTCTCAGCTTTCTTTTCAAGTGACTGTTGCCACTGCATTCAGCATTGCACACCCTTTTCCTTTTGGTGCCAGCCACTGAGGAAGACATTGATGAAACTGCTGTTTTTCCACAGCTGCTGTCTTATCCTTCAAGCTGAAGCCTAGGCTAGCCTTGGGTTTTTATTGCTTCAATACAGGATGATTTGGGAATAAACTGCRCAAGACTTTGCCAGGATGCTGCACTAGATCTGGCACAGAAATTCCYAGAATTTGGCCAAACAGCAAAGAGACTCTCAACCTATTTGTGTGTGATAATTTCTGCCCAACTGAAGGAGAGTGATAGCTCATGTTTCACTTTAGCATCTGCACTTACATTTAAGTAGCTGAGGAGGTTGGGGTCACAGTTACATTTCTACTTGATTACTGATTCAAAACCTTTGCTCCAAGAAATTCCAATTGCACAGTGAAAAGCAGCAAATATTCCTAGAACTGTGTTTGTCCAAGCTTTGTAATAGGGAGTTGCCTTTAATGGCTGAAATTTCAAGGAGTTATTTACAGTGTGCTTACTACCTGTAAATATTCAGTAATATCTTAAAAAAAAATCCCATTTTATACCTTTTGGTTGTTCTACAATTGTTTACAATATTAAAAGGTTGAGTTTAAAATATTAAAGCTTATTTCTTCTACAACCAGTATAACAGTTAGAAATAGAAGAATTTCCAAAGTCTTGGCTATAAGCAATCTAAAGCTCAGTAGCTGTGGAATGGGTAAAATGGGACAGGACGTTCACCAAATTGCCAGTGTTTCTTCCTATAATRTGATTAGAGTATGTTTGTTCTTTCCAGATTCTTGCTTAACTATTTCTGCTAATCCTTAAAAAAGAAGTTGAACCAAACAGTGTTTTTCACATACTCCTCTTGTAATGCTACATAAACTGTCTTCTCTGTTTATCAATAAATCAGTCAGAATTTATTGATTTTTTTTCCCTGGTGCTCTTGCACGATCTCCATTTATTTCATGAAATGAAATACACTTTGTTTTCATTATATTGCATTTCTACTATGGCTTTCCYCCCCATTTTCTCTTTCCATACAATACTTCCTATCTGCCCTGAGATGCATAGTTTACAAAACCACAGCCAGAAATGCAAAAACTTATAAGACAGAGAAACTGGGAAAATAAAATGGCAGGTGAAATTGAATAGAAATTAATTAAACAAAGGATGCACAGCAATCATGCATGGAATGATGAGTTCCAAGCTGAACGTTATGACTCAGAAATCTTGGTGTTGTGACAGTTGTGTGAAAAAGACAACTTTGTGCTCAGTGACAGTCAGAAAGGCAAATGGAATGAAGCACCCTTCTAGTGCCTGCATTTCAGAATAACGAACTCTAAAAGTGGAAAGCACTTGTACATATACAGAAGCTCTGCCTATTCCTACATTCTTCCCTTGGCATCACAGATGGAAGAGAAATCCCCTTCGGGGTGATCCAGTACAGGTATGCTGCATTCCTGCTTTAAGCAACACATTGAGAGATGATATTTGTGTGTGGGTAGTATAAAGACCAGTAATGGAACTATGATGGAAATTCTTGCTTAGTTACCCATAAATTGGGGTTTGGAATGTCTGTACCCAATGCCTACCTGACTCCTCCTCTGGCTTCAGCCTGGCTGTGCTRTATGTGACCAGGATCAATATACTCGCTGCTGTCCTTTCCTAGGAAAGAATTTGAGAATTGTCAGAGAGCTTCCACTCCTTAAGAAAGCTAACCTGTATGAGACTACAGCATGAAGAACACAAATTGCAGTTTTGATCTGTTTGGCTTGCTGCAGACCAGGAGACTCTTCAGTGTTATTTTTATATTACTAATGTAGTTCTATGCAGTCCAATGTAGTTCTATTCTCCTCCTGTGTTTGTTTGGCAAAGAGAATGGCTACTTGTTCATAGCTAAAAAAATTATATGTAATAAAAGCCTAGTAAGTGCAAAAGTAGGGGCAATCCCTTCAGGGAGTTCCTAAGGAAAAGACTATAGCAAACTGGGAAAAGATATYACAGAAATTGGTGCTATATTCCTTCTTGGTTTCAATGTTCTTGCCTGGACATCTGCCTTTAGCTATTATCAGAGAMTTTTGGTCCAGTGTCAGCGTATTCAATCTCATGAGTCTGATCACAGCATCAGTGTTTGTGTAGTAACAGTGGCAAGCTACACTTTCGGAGTCTTTTAAGAACCCAAATATCATAAGACACTATTTTCAGATAAAAGTATTGACATATAATAACAATTTAGATAATAACTATWAAGGCCTCAATTCTATTTCAGCATCTTAATTAACTTAATGTTATTCTCCAGAAGAAAGAGATTGGGAATCTGATCACCCTGAGTGCATGCAAATCACCCTCATTTCAGTGGGTGGTTTGAGCAGACAGAGAATCCAGGAGCTGGCTTGGAAAACTGCTGGAGAGAGCCCATCTGGGAGGGAGTGGCCAGTTCCTTCTGTAGGAGAGGATCCTCACCCAGTGCCCAGCAGTGGTGCCAGCACAGGCTGCTGTCAGTGCCAGCTTCAGGGATGGCTCCGGGTAGGCAGCCCCCTCTCGCTGGGAAGATGAGAGCCTGGAATTGGATTGTGGATTCTGCAGGGATCTGGGGCAGGGAATAGGGGCAGAGTTGATGGCAGGGAGCTGGCAGCTGTGCCTGCTGAGCCMGTGGGTGGGTACAGCTGGAGCTGTCTCGGGGCAAATGGCTTCATTCCTGCGCTAATGGATTGCAATAATCAAGCCTAGAAGTCGTGTGTGTGCAGTGCTGTTGCCAAATTAGAGTTTGATAAGAAAGGACAGTTTTCTGGTGCTGCAGGGAGAAGGTGACATTTTAGCAGCCACCACTAAGGATATTAAGATGTAGCAAAAACCTCTACAGAGGTTTACATATTTCTTATGTGAACAGAGGCCACTGCCTCTGGTATAGTGACTTAACTGTGTTTATGTTAATTTTCTACCACCAGCTTTTTTTTTCTTTTCACATTCAGTCATAGTTTTCAATGGGGTTCTAATAAATTTCAATTTGTAAATTTTACAATGATAGTCTTTCCTTGTGCTTTGTTGCCCCTGCCCTGCTGCCATTTACAGAGCATCATTTCCAACARTAGCTTCATGCAAGTGAATTAGAGAGAGGAAAAGAACTGAAGCTCTCTGAACCTCCTGTGTAAAGGGCTGGGGGCAACAGCTGGATTTCCCAGTGATTTCTGCTCAAAGGTGAAAGATTTGAGCTATTTGTTTTTTCCCCTGGCTTACAAAAGGCTGTGGTTCATCTGCTGGTGAATAGTGTTGGATACAAGAGACATCAAAATAAAAATGATGCAGTACTTGTTCTCACTGAAAAACTGAGTTTAAAATGATGTTGACTTTTTGTGTGTCTTGAAAGTCTATACATAGAAAACAAATTTAAAGGAATATTACTTTGATATGCTTGTGTAAAGCAGCAAGAGGAAGATATGCTGCAGCAGGGTGCCTTCTCTCATATAAAATCCTCAAACTTTAATTTTATTCTGRAAAGAAGGTCATTCCAGAAGAATTTTCACCAGTAATCCTACTTCAGACCTTCTTGTGCCTTTAGGAGATATAGATTAAAGTTTTAGCCAAAAGGAAATTAAAATAAAAAGTCCAGCAATTTTGCCTCTGAGAAGAAAAGCAGTGACATGCTTTACACAAAAAATTATATACCACAGGCAATTTACTGGGGAAAAACACATTTTAAACTTGAGGAGGAAAAAGCACCTTCAACAATGTCATATGTATCAGAGTGTGTGTACATCTTCAAAGTCAAATCTGCCTAATCTCATAATAAAAGAAGGTTTTAGTCTTATCARCAAATGGAAAGATGACATTAGTACAGACAATAAAGACAGCATATTCTGATCATGCCTTAGCCACCACAAAGCTATTAGCTCTGATAATGGAATTTTTAATGTTGATCATTACATAACAAAAACATATCTAGATCTGCAGCTTGCTGGTGTTCTGTAACACAAAAAATATTGTACAAACTATTGGTTTATGCAAATTTTCTGTATCTCTGAAGGTCATATTTGTCTCTGGTTCTCCTAAGTTACTGATATTCAATACTCCTAAATGACCACACTTGAGTGGTCTTGAATGCCTGCATAGTTCAGCGACATGAAGTAAAAAAAGGAATACCCTAGGTAACAAACTTTTACATTTGTGTGCTTTTGTATGTGCCTGCATTCTGTTTTTAGCCATATGAAGGCAATCCCCTTTAGCCATCTAAATTAAATGGATGCTAATTATGAGCTGCGGCATTGTTTGAGAAAAATGAACCAAAATATTTCGCTACCCTCTGACTCATTGAAGCAGCACTTCATGTACTGATTCTGAAAAGAATATTTCAGAAACACTGACCTTTATTTAGGAAATAATATACTTCAATGGCAAGAACAGTATATCTATTACTATTATTATTATTTACTGTCATATAAATACGTAGATTAGGAAAAAATCAGCGTCTGGAGCAATTATGCTTTGAAAATTCTGGGATCTTTGATTTGTAAGTTTTCCTTGCTCGGGAAAGCTGCTTGGAATTAAAAGGCAAAGCAGGTGACATTGTGATGRACATATTGTTGTGATTAATTACCATTCATGGCCAGCCAGATAAACTGCCATTGGCACTCAGAAATACACATACACTCTGTAAGAAAATACTAGTTCTTTTTAATGTGTTGTTTCTAATAGTTTCTTAAGAAAAGAAAGTGTTTCTAAAACTCTTCAGAAACTGAGATTTCTCATTTTAGACTAGAAGTGTCCTGAAAAGCAGATTATTATTATTCTGGCAAGTGTTAAGAGTCACACTTGCAAAAAATTTGCCATCACACTTGAAAAAAATCAGGAGATTGTATGAAGGTTTTGTGTTAGCTATACTGTATTTCTGGAAGTGCTTTTGAACTCAATTATGAAATATTGTGAAACTAATTTTAGAGAAGATAAAGCACTGATGAAAACATGTTTATTCTATGGGATTATGGTGCTGTTCAGGAAAGTAAGTATCAGAATTGTCTTTGTATTTTTGAAAAACACACAAGTTAAAAAAATATAAACATCTACTGATAGCTGAGGCAGACTGAAATGATTTTTGCTGAGCAGAGTCTGTAGTGCAATAAGTAAGTTTTCACCAACAGGAAGTTTCTGTCCCTCATGAGCACAAGGGTCAACCTCTTTATTTAGCCTCAGTGCATGGGGTGCTCTGAGCGCTGTACCGAAACCTGGGCGGCTGCTCTGCCAGGCACAATCCCAGCACCAGTGACACACAGCCYTTTGCTTTTACAGCTCTTCTCATCCTCCCCCCCAGCTTCACTGCAACATGAGGGAACAACAGAGAGCCCTTCAGGATTTAAGAACATTAGAGACTGATTTCCTGTCCATTATATATGTGTTTTCTATGAAATGTGGGCCTGCTCCTGCTTTCATTGGGCTTTATTTGTAAACTTTCATCTGAGGCACACAAGTGATTTAACCTGGCCAGTACCAAGCTGAAATGATAAYGCTGGAAAGTTAAAAGACCTTTCCACTCTGAAGAAGAGCAATGCCTTTCATAGTGGCAAACACATCAGCAGGAGTGAAGCCTTGCTCAGAGAGGAGGAAAAATGATCACCTCTGCTTCCTCTCATTCTGTGTGTCACATCCCACCTGTCTGTCACCTTCTGAATTGTTAAAGATTTTCCTCACTGAGGAATCATCCTTAGTTCTGGGCAGTGCCAGTGATGATGCACTAGAGTATCTGCATCTGAAAGGTGACTTCTGCCATGTCTGATCTTCATTAAAAAAATAAATTAAATACCCCCCAATTTCTTGGAATGGCCACTTTTTGAACATGTGTCCCTGTGCTGCAGCTCCCTGTCCATCCAGAGCAGACTAAACACAGCAATCTCTGCTAGCCTGTACTGGACTGTAGGTTGAGTTTGCCCAGTTAGTTCTCCTCTTTGCAGAACAACAAAATTTCCCTCTTACTATTTCTTTTAAAAGTTTATTGAGACCAGAAACTGCCTTTTAGTTCTGCACTACTTCAACCTAAGGCAGTGACAGAATCATATTTTCTAACTCCATTTTCAGGTTCAGTATTGGCTTCAAAGGGAGGAGTACTTTTCTTCCTCTGTTTGGTTTACACCACTTTTCTGGATGGAAATGAGACAGAATAACAACTATGTTAGACTCTGGATAAATTGCTTTAGGTAATAAATTTCCTTTAAAAAAATTTTAGACTAATACAGCAACCTGATCAGTTTGTGTGGTTGGACACCACATTGACAGCATTTTTATAGACTSTCCCAGCTTTCAGGAAGCCACAGGAACTTGTAAATTATTTTAGAGAGAGAAGGTATATTAGACAAACAATGAAGATAAAATGTGGAGCTGACAGACAAATAGCAAGATCCTGCCAAATATTATGTCTGTTTGCATGGCTAGCTGTTTGAGAAGTAGAAAAATGAGGCTGTCAGTTTTGTTACTGACAACTGCATAATTCACCCCCTAAGTAAACTCAATTTAAGGCATAGCTATGAATGGGGAAAGGCCTAAAGCTAGATTATAGTCTATAAAAGGATTAGAGCCTGATAATTGTATAATGGAGAGTAAGCAGCTACTTCTGTTATCAGGAGTAGCAAGAGGTGCTTAGTAAAGCAGTTATTCAATGTTAATCGTGGAGAACCTTTGTGACAGAGCATTGCTTTCCACGATTTATCCAACCAGAGCACAAATGTTGTTAAATAATTGTAATGAGTTTAAGAAATACAGGCAGCTTGTCACTGTTTAATTTAAGTCCAGGTTCTGCTGTATAGCTGGAATAATCTTCTCTACTTTTCYTAGCTTGCTTTAAAAGAGAAACCTACTATTTCTTTTCATAGCTGTCTGGCAGAATTCCACAGTGCTTTACAACAACAGAATGTCAAGGAGCTGTATCTCCAACCCTGAGCTGCATTTCCAATCCCGAGCTGCATTTCCAATCCCAAGCTGCATTTCTTATAAGACCATGTATTCTGTGTCGTGCTGAAATTCAGAACTGACCCAAAACCTTTCCMGGACAGCTCCTTGTTTGACCTCCAGCAAAGGGCTGGGGCAGCCTGGTTCTGTTTTCTGTGAATGAGTCTTGCCCTGGTGCTGATGGGCAGACACTTGCAGTGCCATATCCTCTCTAAACAAATGATGTGACCATGCCTCARTGTGCCATGTCCAGGAGTACAGCAAACCAAGAGACAAAGAGCAGAGGGAACATGGAGGGGATCAGAAGTGCTCTGGTCTCAAGGTCTGCGAGGAGCCCGGAACTGGTGATGAACTGGGGTGAGATCTGAGCTAGGACAGGGACAGAGAAGCCAGGCTGGAAATGGGGACGGAGCMGAGGAGTTTGCAGCTGCTGTGACCTTCCAGCTGCCACTGCCTCAGGATGAACTGGTAACTTGCACTGAGCATTGCACCTCTTCCTGTCTGCATGGTCAGAGAGAGCTGGAAACAGGTGCCTTCTTACAGGACACAAAATCCAGATTATTCTGGCAGACTACTAAATAGAAATATTTCTCATTTTAGCTGCAAAGAACTAAGGAGAGATATTTGAAAAGCAAATCTAACCAAATCCCAGTTGATGTGGATTTACTGTACAAAGATTTACATAATTTTTGAGGAAAAATTACTTTTGAAAGTCATGATTTAGAGCTCAAAAAATGGAATACAGATTGATTATTTCAATACAATTGCTCAGAGAAGCATTTGACCACAGGACAGAATTTCAAAATTGGACTTTTTAATTCAAATTTAAAGAAAGGCTCTCAAAATCAACAGCACTGAGTACTACATGTGATTAATATTTACATAAAAATATAATCAATTTTTTTTTTCAGATTTGAGATTGATCCACTAAGGAYAGAACATACTATGAATAGGAATGTGAAATTTAGATCTGGGTCTAAACTAAGATTAGATGTGTTTAGACCTGAGTTTTGATGTAGTTCTCTACAGATATAACACCCAGTTGGGAAGCTGTAATTTGAATGTACCAGATTTGGATGAAGTTTTTCATCAGATGAGTTTCTTCATGGCATAAATATTTCAGGACTAAAGGACCTGAGTATGCAATACACTTCCCAAAACATTTGCAAGGTGCATCAGTTCACTAGTTTAAAAAGAATTTTCTTGTCTTGAGTTCTGTCCATAGAATTTGTCATTTGTTTACTCTGGAAATGTTAAGGATCCACTTAGGGATTACAGCACCAAATTTCAAAACATTAGTGAATCAGAATTACAAAATATTACTTATTTTTATATTTTCTGAAGGTTTTTTATTTCTGTAACACCTTCAGGAATCTCAGATACTCTTTTACTTGCTGTTCCACAAATTATGCACTAGGGATTAAAATGTCTGTCACAAAAATGTGTTTAAATGACTGTATCCTATTTTTGCCCCATGTTTAAATGACAGTCTTGCTAAAAAATACAGCAGTTAAAATATTCACCTCAGCATTTTGCAGAGTGCTGGTCTGAAAACTGCTGATATGCTGTTTCTCTTCAATTAGAATTAAAAAGACCCCAAACAACCAAAATTCAGCCAATGCCAAAAATGCCTWATGAAAGGTACTCTGTGCAGAATGAAGATAGGATTTGTAATTCTTACAGGAAATTCAAGTAATCTTTTCAACTCTACTCACAGAAAGCGGTGGAAAGGTGGGAGAAGAAACAGAACCCAGATTCTGAATGAGCTCAGAGAAAGAAGACTTGATTCCCACTTATCCCCTGCTCCCAGTCATCTCCCAGTCTGCAGTCCAAGTGCTTTGCCARCTCCTCATTATTAGGCTTCCTTAAAGCCTGTTGGCAACTCCTCTGTAATTATAATGTCTATGAAAATAAGTTTTGCTGCTCCTTCCAAACAAAGATCAGGACTCCATGTGCTGTTTGTCCTCCAAAATGTGGCAGGGATGTTTTTCTCACCTCTGATTTTGCCCAGCTGCCTTCCCTGAGTATCCCTGGAGCCACCAGAGCCTGGGGGTTTTACACACTGCTCAGGTACTGGGGAGCAGCCCCTCTCTGTCAGAGCCCTCATCTGACTGCTGAGCACTGTACAGAAATTGAAGCCCTTTGTCTCTGCCACTCACAGTGGAAAAGGATGCACTGAGCTGGCAGTGGGAGACACTAACACTGCCTCTCCAGACACTAAGTCAGAGCAACAAAACCTTCTGCCTGCCTCCCAGATTTAACATCTTACAGAAACACTAAAAATCACACACTGGAAAAATCCTCAAAATATAAAAGTGCTTTAAAATGCTAGTTCTAGCCTTTTAGCTATATTGTTATGTKATGGAGTGAAATGGAGTGAAATAATAAGTTAGAAAATATTAGCAAAATGTTCATTTTAATAACTAAGAATTCCTGGCTAAGTATGTATTTCTGAATTATAAGSAATGAATATGTATATAATKCATACAKATATCTATATATGTATATGTATAATAAATAGGGAACAGGTTAATCAAAATCTAAGAGAATTAATGACCAATCCAGGACTATTGACAAGTTACAGGTGTTTCACATACAACTTACACTTGACAGGTGTTTTAATTGAAAGTAACATTGAATACACAACCACCTMTACTCCTGGCCTGAAGGCTCCCTCTATCTTTCACCTAATTTAAAAAAAGATCTTAGTGCTGCTGTTTCTATGTAGATCTGGCAAAAAAYGTAAGCTTCTTTTCTGGCTACACATTAAATGAAATTGTGTGCTTTCACAGGTAAAAATGGGTCTAAATGTACAAAACATGCAAGGAATGACAGAAGTGCATAGGATACAAACAGCAGTAAAAGAACCACCTCTGCGRGTCAGACAATGAATGTGTCACTGTTGAAATTCAATTCAAATGGAGGCTTCACCAATTATTTATTGATTTTARTTCTCAAATATCTTGTTTCTATATTAAAAATTAGTCTAATGACAACATGATGTAATTTATTGCCTTTAAAGGAATGTATAAAAATTCTCAAGGATTCATCTGGAACAAATGAGTTTAAGAGTAACAGCTTCAGTACCACATAATTTTTCCTTTTCATATTGTTGGAAAAGCATTATGCATTATGGTGTGCCTTGTTTTGTATATTTGGTAAGTCTCTCCTAGAGAAGATACTTCTCCTTGATGGTTGAGGATGTTCCTGTGAGAATCTATTTTTTGAGTGTCTCTTTTGGGTGCTGTATAGTGTAACCAACTTGTRAGATTGTCCAATGAAAGATGGTCTGATAAGACATGTTAGAGACAACTACTGTTATAGACAATGAGMATTGACTGTAGCTGAGTGACACAGAATTCTGGCGGAAAGCAAAAAGCCAGCACACAACACCTTTGCTTAATGGAATATATRAAATATTGCCACACGTTGACATTCAACAGGGAGTAGCTAACTCTTACAAAATTCACACCGCAGGAAGCCCTGTGCTATTGTTCTTGCAACCCACCACAAAACGTGTTCAGAACACAGGCAATGTAGAAAGCACAGAGAAAAACCTGCAGGTACACAGGACAGACCTGTGTTCCCTGGCTGTTCTTCTCTCAAATACAGAGTGCATGGCTGTTGTGAGCAAGTTATTTACCAAACTGAGAACTGATCATAGGGAAAATTATATGGAAGAAGAGCACTGCTACCAGAAGACACTTTAAAATATTCATAAGGCTATTGAAGAACCCCAAGCAAAACTTCCATAAAGATGAATTGTTCATTGGAAAAAGAACCTGTACTCTTGAGCCAGCAGCTAGASTCAGTAACATACAGCTACTCCCAGTACAGACCACACTGTGTATATCCTGTTTCAAAATAATCTATATCTTTTTGATATTCCCTAAAGGACTTCTTGTCTGTATGGGGGTGTGCCTGACTGAAATGAGCAAGCAATTTCATGGATTGTCATTCTGTGTGGAAGACAAGTGTAAGGCTGGAATAAGAGATTAATGCAGGACATAGAAAAGTCTCCAGCAGAGACTTGCTCAGGTCCCTCTCAAATGTCCTCCTGAAAAATACCCACTTGTGGAAAAGGAAAATAAGAATAGAGATAACCAAGCTGGAGTTTGCTGACAAGTGCAGATTGAGCCTGTGCATGCCTCTATTTTCAACAACAGTGATAGTGAGGAGTGCCTCTTTGAAGGCAGAGAGTGGGCAGAGGGCTTTTCAAGTACAGAAGTAACAGATGGAAGAAGTGGATTAAGATAGAACTGATGGGGTATTTGTGGGTAGCAAAGAGCAACAAATCTCCCTGTTCTGGATGGCAGGAGCTCAGTGACAGAAGAGTCTGTGWGGAGAATGTGGGGTTGCAGCCACCTTGGAGGTTGAGAGGCATTTGGAAAAGCAGCAGCAGGAGTCACAGGCATGCAGTCAGGGCATCAGAAAGAGGCTTTTACAGAGCCTCACCTGCATCTGGCCACCAACAGGCCCTGTTATGTCCATGAGAAAAGATAACTGCACCTGCACAGTGGCTGAAAGGATGCAGAGCTGCTGCAATAAATCAGAAAGAGCGCACAGAGCAGCACTGCTCAATTGGTGGGGATGTTTCCTCCTCTGTGGCTTTTGTGTCTATCCTCAGCTTTGGGAATGTCTTTACAAACTAACACAAGGCACAGGCAGCTCTCTCCAGTGCTTCAGGATCTCCAGATTTGCTATCTTAAAAGCTGGTGGACATTAAAAAGCTTTTAATTTCTGATTTTAGAAGTGCTCAGTCCTCAAACTTCCACAAGGCTCAAAGGACATTGCAAAAAAGTATTCCTAAAACTATATTTCTGCAAGAAGAATTTAATTACCTTTCCATTGCAAAGCTAAAGTTGCTTATTTTTCATTGCAGGCTGACAGATTCTTTCATTCTTTGACATTAAAAATTCATCTCAATAATGTTAGTGTTTTACGTTTGAGTTATAGAAAGTTATGAAACAACAGAAAAGAAAATACCGCTTCCAAAAAAACAGAAGTAATTTGTTTAGTTTTCTTTCTGTTTGTTTTCTTTTGGTCTTTATGRATTCAAACTTTCAATTATACAATAAGAAATTCTAGTTCTGCAATTTCCTTGCAAGCAGGTTAATTAATCTGACATGAACACTATCAGAAGGTTAAATCTTTGTCATCAAAGCTGTGAATTCTATGTGAGCAAGCTCCTGTTCCCATTGGAATTAATGCTGCTTGGTGCAGATGCAGGGCTTTCCTCTTAGGAGAAATCTGAGGAGGATATATTGCTAATTTAGAGAAAACCTGAAAATTAGAACAATAGCTTGAAAAAGATTAACCAAGAACCCTAAGTAGAACAAGATATTTTAATTTAGATGTTAAATGAAGTCTAATTTAACTTTCATGTGTGGGGAATTATGMGTAGCTGCTAGAAGAGTGTGATTTTGGAGCACAGGATCTCCAGAGACTGTGATCAGAAGGATGGTGATTCTCTTTCCCATTCTGACACAGACTTTCCCAAGTCTTCAGATCCAAAATGTTGTGCTGAAGGAGAGTGCTATTTGTAACAATCATGAGAGTTACAAATAAACTGTATTCACAGTTTTTCTCAACTTTTGACAGGGACAAGTCAGAAGCATTGGTAATTTATATGTTCTCACTCTTTTGCTAAATAAATTTTAAAGGATATATCTCTGAATAAGCTCTCGGTTAAATGTCAGGACACATTCCTGCTTCAAAGCAGAGTTTAAAATGTGTCCAAATGCTCCTTCTTAGCCTCTCTGCATGCCTTCTCTTTAGTAAAAGCATACAAGTGACACAGCTTTAAAATCACTGTGTGAACCAGAGTCAGCTGGACATCCCAGAAGTCCTTCAAATGGAGGCTTGATCAAAATCCTCACAAAGGTAGGGATTAAAACCACTGAAGCTGAGGTATTAGAGAGAACACACATATTTATCAGGTCACTGTGTCTGTGACACAGTTCACTTKAATGTCTCAAACATTCCCTGAGCCTACCAAGTGTTTTGCTCTGCTCTGTGCATTGAAACATTCCTTTGGCACAAAAGACTCCAAATGTTGTGGTGGCAGAAGGCTCAGGGTTATCACACAAGTGCCACTGGTACCTTTCACACAGCTATTTTACTCTATCAAGTCAAAGTGTAAAGGACAAGAGACCAAGAAAGAGAATCTGAAATATACAGCAGTAATTCTGAATAAAGCAGGGTTTCTCTTGCAAGATCATGCTTCTTCTCCAGTTCAATTGATACATTTTAGAGGAAATTACTATTGAGTGCTAATTGTGGAAGAAAAACGGAGTGGGTACTGGCTTCATTTTTCCTTTGAAAATACTTTCATTATACTTTCCTTGTAGCCATCTTTAGATAATTGAATGAAAATAGGTCATCACCTACTAGATTTGGTTGATTTGGTGAGCACTAGACCATATAACAGAATGGTCCAGGTGATTTTCCAGGCCATTAATAGGTCCAGCATTCCAACAAGTGCTGGAATGACAATCTTTATGGACATCACTGGCTAATATTTGAAATCAAGTGCAAATGGGTGTTGGTATAGCACAGGTGATGGTGCATGGGGGAGAAAAAAAATTTATCAGAGGGCAGAAAATAGTCAAAAAGTCCTCTTTTACAAAACACCCTGGGTTGTGGCTGACAGGAAACACACATCTGCAGGGTTTTCATGTTTTCTTGTTCCAAGGAAGGACCACTGAGGTCTAAGAAAGGTAGATGGACAAATAGAAATGAAATYCAGGTTGATATCAATCCCTTCAGGGTTCATGGTTAAGCTGCAGGGCGATGGCAATTTTCCATGTCTTTTTAGCATTAGAAATCTCAAACCAAATGATTCTTTTGGAAAAGGGAAAGACCAAAGATTCAGTCAGCTAATGAGAACATAAACTGCTGAGATCAAAGTGTCAGTACAACCTATTGGTCTAAAACATGGGATTCTAATCGCTGGAACTGATGGATAAGAAGAGAACCATTTCACATCTGACAAAGCCAAATGTAATTATTATGAAAGTGGTGATAGGGCAGGTAAATGACTTGCCCCCAAATTTAAAAAGTCAAACCTAGTTAATTTTATCTCAGCTAATAAAAACAGCAGTGATAAGACTGYTACAGATTGGTGAAAAATTAATGAAGTCTTTAATGAACTTTATGGCAAATTACATAAATCAGACCTAACTTAATAAAAGCCCAGAAGATTTTCAGTAGTGATTAGATTTTTTAGTTGCTGAATGATAAAGAAAATGACTCCAGTAAAATACTCTCTGTCCTACCGGAAGATTTTGCAAGATGTTAAAGTAGAGCAGCCAGTTAACAMTAGTTTCATCAGAGAGATCATTAAATAAGCTTAGAATTTTATTTTGAAATGATCACTTGAAGAGCTGACCAGAGCATATTTTGAAAAGCCCTCATAGCAAACAACAAAGCCAATGTTTCTTTTTGGATTAACATGAGGAAAGAGCTGTGCATGTTGTGCAGACACATAGATAACAATGTTTCATACAGTGAAGGGTTTTGCCGGAGTTGGGGTAAGTGATAAGAAGCCTTGGTTTATAATGTTTCAAAAGTTATTTAAATAAATCCTAAAGAGGAACAAAAGACAAACTTAAACAGAGACAAGATGGATTCCAAGGACTGTCCTAAGATTAGAGATCCTCATAGCAGTTATGTGAGATAAATTTGCATTAAATGCTCAAGTGTTTGGATGCAGACATATTTATAAATAGGCAGAAATTTCAACAGGGATATTTAGTAGTAGACAGAGACAGCACATGGGCCTGATTTCTATTACATGYCAGTTTGTTTGGAAAATGTAAATTTTCTTCTTGCCTCTGACATTTACTTGCAATTAAACCATCAATAATCATATGTTGAAAACTTATTTCAGATTCAGAGGAGAGTCCACATTTCGTGCAGGTTTTTCTAATTTATGTTACTTATCAGGGACTAGTAAACGAAAAAGAGGAAAAAGGATTGTGCCTTGTCTCCTAAACTATGCCAAGAAGCCTTGAGCCAAATTAGTCACATGAGAATCACAGGCAGAATCATTAAGAAGGCTGATTTATTTTAAAATTTATCAACTGGTGAAAAAAAATTGTCCTTCCTCTTTCTCAGAGTTGCAGATTTGTATCAGAAATATAATTCAAATCATCTATGTCTGAGCCTATAGAAATGGAGAAGTCCATTACAGGAGTTAAAGATGTCACAGAAGGGTGAATGAAGAAGAGGATTGGTGGCTTGCTTCCAGCAAGATGACACTGAACAACTGGCAGACCATCAAATGATTTGTAAATGTAATAACCTTGTGTTACTCTTTTGTAAGAACATTCCTCCAATAAATGTTGCTTCTCTGTACCCTCTGCAGCACCAGAGATCACCCTCACACTTTCCATATTTCTAAAAAGCAACCCAACAAACCTGTTCTCTGGCTGCCTGGAGCCAGTCCATTGCAGACAGGCATAATGAGAGCTTACTGAGCAACTCCATTCCTTGTGGCTTGCTGCTGGAGGAATTCACAGAGAAAAAGTCAAACAATCTTCCCACAGTATTGCAATCAGTTAATGAAAATATCATGTAAGRGTTGTCAGCTTAATACTTCCTAAACGAAGATACCCTATCTTTTCCTTTTTTTTTTTAACCTTGTTGTCAATTTCTCCTTGGTACCATAAAGTAGAATTATGGGAAATTTCCTATTTGAACCTCRAATTATGGCATGAAGCCTTCACCCAAACTAATCCTCAGGACTTTAACATGAGCCTATTTAAAAAGACTTGTCCAGACACTGGCAACCATGGAGGCTGTTTAATAAAACTAGATAGATGGATGTTCAGAAGTGGAATTTTACTTCAAACACTGACAGATCATCCAGTACCCACACTGAAAAGCAAGATGATCTCTGATCTCCAGGCACTTTGTGAGATGGGACCGTACAGGAGCTACCACACTGTTCAGTAAATATGGCACACTCCGATGCAACCAGAGCAAAAAAAAATGCAGCAGAGCAATAAAGGAAAAAACTTGTTTTGATAACACYTCCTCAGCAGAACACCTGAGCACTCAGCAAACATTTGTCTTTACACAAGGATGCTTTTGAAAATGCCTTKGAGCACCACTCCAGGAAAGGGGACCAGAGCGAGCTGTTTGTGCCTCACACTGAGAGCAGGAACATGAGAAGGGAGGCTCATTGCAGGCCTGGAGAGCAAAGCTGACTGAGCAAAGCCAGTGAGGTCTTTCTTGTCACACAGCTTRTACAGGAGTGCTTTCTATCTATCCCAACCACAACAAGGAAGGAGGAAGAGTTTACCAAGGAGCACTGCCCTCTCTTGCACACAAGTCTGTGGCCCAGGAAAAGCTCTGCTGTTTCCAACCTTGGAGTTTTCCAGAATATATCTGGGTACAGCCCCAGGTAACCTGGTCTTATCTGAAAGCTGCCCCTGCTTTGAACAGGAGCTGTGATTAGAGACCTCCTGAAGCCCACCCCAGTCTGAATTATCTGATGATTCCCAGTGCASCTGGACCATAACTGTGCCCAGGCACAAATACAGAATTTTCCTTCAAGGCTGTCCTCGTAGCTCTCATTTAAAAAGAAGTTGGAAAAATGTGCCCAAACTATTTGTATATAAATGTGTAACAATTTGTGATGAAAATTTGCTCCATGCAGAATTGTGCTGTAACCATGGCAACTTCCATTGAGATAGACATCCATTGTAAATCTAGAAGGATCTCATTTAGAAAAGATTTAGTTGTACTGCTCACTCTATTTATGAATATTTCAATCATGTAAAAACCACCCCAGTTTCTTACAGAATTGTTTTAAAATAGTGCAGCTGTGTGATTAAGAATGCTATCAGAAGCTTTTACATTGAACAATTTTTAAATTTTATTTTATGATTCTTCTGCAACTTAGATATTTTGGAGATTAATTTGGAATCCTTTGCTATAAAATYATTGCAGATTTATTTAGTCTAGCTTCTAGTATTCCACTCTTCTTTGCCTGATTATATTGTTTCACATCTAGACTACTGGGAAATATGTTTTAAAATACTCAGCTTCTTGTATGAGAATAAATTGACAAGTAAACAAAGGTTCACCCCTCTTAGTACCTTAGCTGTGAGTTCTCTTTAAAATCCCCAGCTCTCTGCTGCCTCTCATGGAAGCAAAATGCTTCCCTGTTGTTTCTATCTTGTAACCTTTCTCAGTGGAATATTGGCCTTTATTTCTCACTAACCTTTTGTAAATTCTCAGATGGTAGTCTTGTCTGCAAGGTATCAAACTCAGTGTTGAAATTTGGGATAGTTGTTTTGTGTCTTGCTGACAGGCTGATTTACCTACTTACAACCACAATTTAGGATACAYAGAAATATGTCCTAGGAGAGCTGAAAAATTTTCAGGGGACATTAAGGTTACAGCTTTTATCTATATATATTTTTTACTGTTGGTTTACTAGKGCAGTCAAATGAAGAAAGAGAATGAATTATGAATCATCTAAGCTATGCCTCCTTTTCTTAACACYAGAGCAGAACAAATCCCATTCAAGGTGTATTTCTTTGCTTGGGAAGGCATCAGCCAGACATCAATAAAGTTGATATGTGCCAAATAGCATTTTAGAAATTCAGAGCAGCCTCCTCAAAAGAGCACAGCTCTGGGGACAGGATAGCAYTGGTGATATTGGATAACAGAGCCTATTCATGAAGCAGGGATGCATGTAAAGTGGCTAAATATATTGGTAGTGATTTTAATTTTGTTGGGGGATGTCTTTTTTTTTTTTTTTTGTACTGCTCTGATCCCATTTATTTAGGGCAGAAAATCAGCATCTACAGATGCCCAAGGGCCTTCTAACCAACTCTACCTGATGATTAACTGTGCAAAAATATGAAAGGCCTTAGGGAACCTCCAATTACATACATCCAGGCTTGTTCAGGCCTTGGTTCTTGTACTGACAGCATCTGCATTTCTGCAGATTTTAGAGGGAAGTAATAACTTTTCCTGGAAGAAAGGCAGACCTCCTGAAATGGCTTGGGAAAAAGTCAGCAAATCCATTATTAAAGCCCATCTGAAATGCTTAAAACAGACTCAGTCTTTAATAGAAATGTGTGTTAGTAAATGAAATCGAATGTGTTGTTGAGGGAAAAATACTTCCACAACTCTCCTGATAAATTTGTCTAATGGAAGAATACTTAACTCATAAGAGATGTTTAATTTTTCAGGACATTTTATGAACAACACCAAGCACACTGATGTAATTACTCAGTTCTACAGTTTCCTTCTCAACAACAGAAAAGAGTAATGCTGCTTGCACATATAGAACACTCCAGCCAAACTCCCTTTTCCATTACTCCAGCTCTGATATACCCAACTATTTATTCATGTCTTGACCATTTTAAAAATCTCTTTACAATCAGAACTGTCTCAGGGAAGTTTCACTTTATCAGCAATATTGCATCCTGCTACAGAGATAACACAGCTCACATGGTAACACTGCCTGCAGGTTACAATTCTCTCTGATATCTTCATGGAAAAGGAAGAAATGTCATCAGTTTTGGAGGCAGCTATTTTCTTCAGCTTGCCAGAGAGTTAAAAGCAATTAATTGCATCTCATAAAAATAGCAGTCTTTTACAGAGTGTTTACTTATCCTGTTTTCTCACTTAACTTCCATTTAGTACAGTAGTTCAGGACTGTGCTTTAGAATTTAAGATTTGACCTACACCTCATTTTTAAATTAAAGCCAGTCCTCTCCTGCTGTCATCCCACTTTTCTAAACAGCTCCCTCTTATTCTTGAAAGGCAGCAGGATGCCACATGAACATTTCTCTCACCCCACAAGGGCACATGGGAAGGGCAAGATGTTTAGCAGTGAAACAGAATGAGTGAACCAAATGCACCTGTGGCTTCTGTCAGGTATTAAAACCTGTAGCAGTAAACTTTCAAAACTGTTTGGAAACCAGAATTTGCCACCTTACAGGGTTGAATTCAACACAGTCAGAGCCCTTCCCACAGGATTTCTGCCTCACCTGGAGAGCAGCCACTGAAACAAAAGGAGTTGGTTTTTCTCATTGATGCAGCCAAAAGGAGGTGAAGGACTCCTGTGTACATAAGCAGGGTTGGATGGATGTGCCTGATTTAAGGTACACATTAGATCCACACATGCTTTTAGCCAGGGCCTTTGGAAGTTTCAGCCTTGTTCATATTTCTGAGTGTCCCTGTAATAAGGGAAGGTCTTTTCTATCATGTCAGTCCTTCCTCCTTTATTGGAAGCGTAACCAGCTKGTGGGATGGATGTGTTGAAAAAGCTTTGTTATAAATATAATTACTGTGACRTGCAGTAGTTATGAATTGAAGTTTCTCCATATTCACTAAACTTGAATCTGAATTTTCTGAGAGCAGCCATTCATACATGGAGGCAAGAACTATTTTGTTCTGACTATGGCTCACAGCACTCACACTTGTGGCACTTCCTCATGGCAACCTGAACTTTTGTTTTTTTCCCAGTGTTAACAAAAGTCAGATCARAAATATATGGTTGCCCTTTATTATGGAAAATGCAGCTGTGCTGCTGCAGCTGGCTAACCAAGTGCTAAAGCCCAGGGACAGGAATTACTCCCTGTGCTCTTTTCTGTCACCCACCAAGCCAAGAGAATGCAAAACTACCTTCTGAAGAGCTCTGAACTGGACTTTTAAAAGCCTTCCCCTGGTGAAGCCCATCCTTTCAGTTTCTCTGCAYGAGTGTGCTCAGATAGGAACATGAGCTTTCTGTAGAGCACTCAATCACCACAAACCTTCCACATCTCATACAGACGGGGAGTGGAAGGAGCTGATCTGATTGCAAGTTCCATGCGGCTGCTCCTTTGTGGAATGCAAGTAACTGTACCAGACAGTTGCACAAAATACTCGTTTGGATAATTTATCTTGGCCACTGTCAGACCCACATTGGGAGGAAAGCACAACGCACCCAAGTTTCAAAGCCAGCACCCACAGCCAGTGACATCATTACACGAGGATCTCATGTTTGTTACTAGACAAATGAGATGGTATTTCTAACCCTTAATTATGGACCAAACCAAAAAAAGAAAAAAAAAAAAAATCCGGAAAGCCTGGAGGTCTCTCTGTCATGGTACTGAAATCTGCTAAAAACCCCAGGCTGCCTTAATTCACATTTGGGACTTATGCCCATCTTTACTACCTAATTAATTATAAAGATGAACTTGCAGGAAGTGCAATTATCTGTATTTTCTGCTGAGTTTCAAAGTGTTTGGCAAAGAGATGGGCAAAATCTTATTTGTTGAGCAGGAAATTTGTCAGTCATTATCATTTCAGGAAGCTAAAAGAATTTGAAAATTTGCCAAAAAATTTCAGTCAAAGGAGGGAATTTTACAAGAAATGTTTCCATTTTAAATACAGATTTGTTCAAAATAGCATTTTTAATTTTACAGTAGATCAATAAAAAGAAATAAAATATTTAGAACAAACTTTTTGAAATATAACACTTAATTTAGTTGACAGTATAACATTTTGTGTTCTGGCAAAAGATMATGAGATATTTTGTCTCTTTGAAATCAAAAATCCTTTTCTTTATAAGCACCTTTCACATAGGACAGAAAATTCATATCCCATTACCCCACCAGTGCCCAGGAGTCCATCATGGTTCATTCCTGATACAACATCCACTTGCATATTAATTCCCAAATCTAATGTGGGCAATCCCAAACCACAACGATGTTCAAGTACAATCTTGTTTAGAACACCTTCCATGAGAGGGTTTCTTCAATTTCTAACCCAAACCCTTTTAAACTAGGAAACCCCCCGCACTTTAAATAGCCCTGCTGTTTGTTTTGAGCTGTTTTCAGAAACCAGTGTCAGGCCTCTCTGACGTGGTGCTAACATCAATCACAAAAGCAACAAACTGCAGTTGCTGAAAGCAGATTCTGTGTGTATAGATGGATTTGCTTCYCTGGGAGGAATGCATATAATACTGTAGCTACTGTAAAAAATGACAAATGAGGTTTAAAAATGCCTGATTAATCATTTGGGCCCATGGTTATGGGAARTTTTGGAAATGGTTCATTTTAAACAAAAAACCGTGCACAGACAAAAAATGACAGTAAATGTTTATGTGCTCCCTGAAATGGCARTGGGGATTTTGGTTGGATTGGAAGCAATTTGAAACGGAGAAAGAGTAATAGTAACTTGTCACTGAATTGCTAGTCAGGCACAGAATCTAAGGAGATCAYCCACAGGAGGGAACATCTTTTGAGTACACAAATCTTGTTAACGCTTATTCTAGTACTTAAAATGCTTTGTTTTCACCTCAGACTCTGAACTGGATTAAAACCCACTACTATTCTATTGTAAGAATCATCAAAAAGGATTAACCTAAAATAGCTACTCCACCTTAAATAACAAAAAAAAAATTTTCACAAATTAGTGACAGTGTAAAAAAAATTCCAACTGAGCAGCTGAAATCCTAATTCTTCCTATGAACTGGAGTAACAAGGTGACARGAGATCATCCACCACTACTGGAAACTGGGAAAAAGCAGTTGTCTTTTCMGTCTTTTCTTTTCTCCTAACACAGAAACTGTGTTGGGAACTAGGTGGAACAATGCCAAGGGAACCCTCACTGTATAAACTTGGTGTTTTTCTTGCATGTAAAGTTGCAACAAAACACAAACTGCACAGACCTCAAGAAGAATTCAATAAACCAAAGTGAAATTGGTAAAAAAGAAGGGCAAGGCTAATACCTTGACCCTAAAGTCATCTATGCCATTACACTATCTCCCTCCTCAATATGAAACCCCAGACACTGCTGTGAAGATCCTGAAAATGCTTTACCTCGCTTGATACAAAATACTGACTAAACACAGATAAAAACCCAGAAGTGTTATGTACTTAAGTGTGATTGCAATGACAGGTACACTTTCAACAAGCAAAGCCATCTTAAATTTTTAACTTTTTGCCTTTCTTAACCCCTGCAAGATGGAAGAGGAAGCAAAAATAGAGATGGAAGCATTAGTCCTGTGAATAATAGAGTCCCACAGCTGCTTTTTAAGACTTGAAGTTSCCTAGGAGCCATCCTTCTTCACTGCTGTTTCTGTCCTTGCCCCCAAAAAAAGTAATCTGCAACTTATATTAGTATTTCTTTATTGCATCACTTCTTGGATTTGCTTTTCTACTACTGTTAGAGTGCCTTACTGTCTAATTTTATTGTGTGAGTTCCTGACAGTCTGTGATCTTCCAATCCATCTGTGCTCCCCATGCTTTAGAAATATGTACTTMCAAAATCACAGCATTAGCAGGCCTAGTGACCTCTGCAGCTGCTGAGGAAAATTYCTGCTTTTTTTGTGACACAGGACTTGCTCTGTGTCCATCCTTCCAAAGGGAACTGCAGCAGACAGTCTGCAGGCAATACAAGTTTTGATTGTTCTGATTTTAT
The DNA here is from genome assembly GCA_014549065.1 of Cardinalis cardinalis. Taxonomy (NCBI): domain Eukaryota; kingdom Metazoa; phylum Chordata; class Aves; order Passeriformes; family Cardinalidae; genus Cardinalis; species Cardinalis cardinalis. Next base: position 14,507,019 of record JACDOX010000003.1, read on the forward strand.
CRCTGCTTTAGCATAGATACTGGGGCCTTATAGGGAAAAATAGAAGGTTGATATTGTCTTGAATATCATGGCTTWAAAGTCCTCAAGTTTGGTGTCCTGTTGTCACTCCTGCTCACCAAGAGGATCCTGCTGGTCTTTATGTTGTTGTTATTGTTGTGCAGTAAACATTCACTGATTTTGTTCTTACTTCTGATATCTGAAATCAGAGTTGTTTGCCCCTAATCTCTCCCTGGAGCAGTTTTCCTGAGCTGGCCTTGTTTTCTGGTTGTTACTGAATGTGTAGATGTTTACAGGGACAAGGATGGAAATTATTTGAGATGACTGCTGCAATGTTTATTCATTAACTCAGTTTAAGAATGCCTGCCAATGCTGAAGGAAACATAACTCTAATGAAGTACTTACAAAATGTCAGAGAAAATCTAAATTAGTCTCTGAGGTTTTCGAAATATTCATTAAAATATATCAGAATGCAGAATGTTTTTCAACCACAAAGACAACCCTATTACTGTAAATTTCATTATGCATTTTCAGTTGAAATAGTCATATAAAATTTAACATAAAGTAATAAACCTGATGCTATTTTGGTCCAATCTACACAATTTGAAAGAAGTATAAGAGATTTATTTTCTAAAATATCAAAAATCAAACAGAAAGAATGAAAATCCATATTTGAGCAAGTTCTGTATAATTCYACTTAATTCATTTAGGAATGTATAGGACAGTGTCAAAGCTGAGAATACTCTCTAGGTTCAAGGTTTTCCAAAATATTTCCCCTTACATTTCCACTAAAATTAAACTCTGAAGGGTTCAGAGTACACTGAACAATTATTTTCCTTAATGGAGCATAGCCATGAAAAAAGTACAAGACTGGTTCTTCTATTCTGGGATAGATGAATTATCAAAATGCCTGTTCTTTCAATTTTCTCTTTATACCAATCACCAGACTGATCTTTCTTTTTATGAAAAATGCAAATAAAATCTTTGTTGCATGTCCTGGCAAATAGAGGCAGAASTAAAAGAGTAAAATAACTTAATTGGTGTATGTGAAAAAGGGGGAAATAAAATTTGGAAAACTAATTTTCTTTAAAAATTGTAATCTGCAGAAACAATTTAATCCTTCCCCGAAGAAATTGGAGTAAATGTGGTCCATGCCCAAAGGTACCACTGATTTTCAAGTCTTGAAAAGAACCTAAGAAGCAACAGGAAACATGCTGAAGCCACTTATAATGAGGGCAAGATTGTTGATTAGTTCTACTTTTTAGTGTGGTGAAAAGTAGAAAACCTAGAATAGGAAAAGCTGAGGTTCTCCTGGTGTGTTATACAAGGCAAGTTAATTCTGACAGAAAAAGGAGTTAATATTTTTAATTTTCAGTCCTTCATTAATGTCTCTTTTCCTTTCTGCCCTGTGTGAATAGGGTATTACTCTAAAGTTAACATGCACKGCATGATGATTTCATTGAATGATTTGCTAAGACCTCATGCATCATTACCTCATTGAAATATAATGAATAATCATTTATGACTTGTCAGTTAATAATGTGCAATAATAAGGGCTGATAGAAGTTTAAACCCACACCTGAGGAGGTGAATGCCACATGCAGCTGAAGTACCCAGGGCATTCTCAAAGAAAACACTTTGGCAACTGCACTTTTACTGAGAATTCCTGACAGAGAATTTAGTCTCATGTCATTTCAGCTGTATGTTAATAAGAGATACAAATGTATGTTTTATTTTGTATATCAATGATATGCATTTGCCAGCAGATTTCTCTGTGCTCAGYTGCTTTTAGGGTCCTTAAGACATTTCCCTTCAAGTTCTTCTAAATGGTAGATACAAAATTTCTATGGAAAACTGTAAGAGTTTACTTATCCTGGGACAGTGGTGAGAGTATGGTATTAGTGCAGAGAGCATGGGTTGTTTCTCTTTTGTATTGACAAAAACCTGTTAAGATTATGGTAGTGAGTTGTTAATAGATAAGACTATAGAAGCCTTTGAAAACCTCAACAAATCATTTAAAATAAAGACACCAAAGAACAAAAGGATATACTCAGTCTCAGAAAAAAGCTGTATCAATACTATATAAATAGCAYCTAGAGAGGCTCCTAGAAAATAGAAAAGCCAAGAATTCACCTCAGTTACCTTAAGCTAACATTGACCATATTGACTCAATTCTTGCTGTAAAAATTGGTCCTACCCACGGCCTTTGAAAGCACAAACTATATAAAAGATTTTCTGATGTTTCCTTGAAAGTCTGGTGCTTCACCACTCTAGTACAGGCAGAAAAATTACCAGATTTGTCATGCATCATATCTATTTTGCTGGGGTCAACAGAGAGCTTACCAGAAACACATATTTCATTTACATTAAAAAAAAAGGTGACAATTCTAAAGTGTTCCTATTAATACTGCAAAATTTCATGGTCACTTTGTTACAGTTAATTTGATTGGCACCTCAAGGGAGGCCAGTAAATATCAGACAGCTCTCAGCTTTTTTTCCTGCCAGTAGAGATTCAAAATGCTTTTGATGGATTCAGAGACTGTTTCATATGATATTTTATTAACTYCTGCAAACTGTATGAAAACAATTCAAAATATCTCTCAGATAAAACAGCTTTAGCAAGAGCTAAATTCAGTCCCACAACTCAGCAATATCCCATATGGTGCCTCATATGTCACAAAACCTGCCTGGATCTTGAGAGTGAAGGTGATTTTTTTTTTCCCTGTAGGACTTCAATCTGCATTAGAACAATGAAACACAAGTATGCTGTCCCTCCTGGATCTCCATCTTGGAAAAATGCTATTTTTATGCTGCTCTATGCTTAAATCAACCTGAGATAAATTGAGTATTTATCTTCTAATGATTACTACTTGAGGTCTTTGAACYCTCTTGATATTAGCAGGCATGAACCACTAAAGAACTTGGCTTATTAATAATTAAATTCATACAAAGCTATTGCAAATGGAGACAAACAGCATCCTCTCCAAGCACCTGCTGATGCAATCTCCCATGTTGGCCTCAGGTGTGAGATACAGATTTCAAATGAAACAWTTGGAACCACCCTAGTTTGCCACTGATTGACAACAATAAATATTTTTTTTCATTTTGTTTATTCTCTGTGCTATCTCTGATGCCCTTTTGCAAAAGAAGATGGCAACATAACTCTCAATTTGCTAAAGCATGAATGAAGAGTAGCAAAAAGATTTTTAATGTGGGAAATGTGAAGCCAGATGGAATTCCTTTTATGGCATAAGCAGTCCTTTTTGCAGTTTTTCTTATTAGGTAGCTTTCAATTCATAACGARAGACCATCAGATTTCTAGGGAAAATCAGGCAATTCTGGCACTAAAAAAGCTGCCACATTTCTGAGTGGTGAGCATGGAGAGGCATGGCCAGAAATGGCYGGGAATTGGCTTTTAGTGTCACTTCACACCTATACCAGTCCCCTGAGGCAAATGCCTTGCACTCAGAATTTTTATTTTTCATTTGAAACTCAAAATGTTTAAAACCTCCGTGTACAAACCCAGTTATATTTACAACTGAAAAAATTCATGAAAGCAACTATTACCAACAAATTTCATTTTGTGTCTTAGAAAATCTGACTGATATTGATATCACACAAAGATAATGGCTGTTGAGCCATTAAGTGGAAGAATGGAACACATGAAGAAGAGGTTGCCAAAGCAACGCCAGTTAATAGGCACACAAAGGAATTAATGAAGAGCTTTACAATTTCTGTATAAAAACACATACATGGAATGAGAAATGCTATTTTTTAAACTGCAAAATTGAAGAACTCACTATTAGCAGATTCTGATTGGCAAGAAACAAAAACATAACAGCACTGTCCAAACACAGAATTTACTGAAACTCAAAAAAAATTATGTGAAAACTTTGAAATCAGCTAGAACATCAATAGGAGGCTATAGTCCCTTTGTGGTGATCCTGCTCTGACATTTCCGCAAAACACAGTGGGATCCCTTGCAGTTTTTTCTCACTCCATCCTGACACATCAAGCAGCAGCTGAATTACTTGAATTCTCGCAACTCTACCACAAACTGTATTTTACTCTGCTAGTTTGTTACCCTGGCAAGGGATGTGATAATTACTGAGATCACAAGGGCACCATCTAAAAACATTGTCACCTTCCAACTCAGTGGCACAAAAACACTTCTCTTACATGAACAGCAGAGAGCTTACTATTTATGCCAAAATTCACTTATGGGAATAATTTTGTGTCTGCAGTTAAAATAGCTGCCTTTTTTTTCTTTTTTTTTTATAACATTTTTCAAAAGCATAGCAGATTGACCTAAGTAATTATTTTTTTTTATCCACAGGCCTCTAATTGATCTGTCTTTGCCATCAGTTCAATGCAAGCAACTCCAAAACTACTATTTTCCATGTGGGTAGCAGGACTGGCCATTAACGCAGAGACTTTCCAAAGAGTGCTATTCCAGCTAATGCTCATCCTGCAATGTCACTCTTGTCCCCTCCAGAGCTCCGTTTGTTGGGCTTCTCTGCCAGGTAGGCTGCAGGCCTTTTCTGTCGTTTGCCCAAGTGCTCTTCAACACTGGTTCCCTTTCCTTTGTGTTTTTGACCACAGAAATGAAAGTACTGGACTTGTGTGCACTGTAAGCTTTGGCTAGGATAATCAGGTTATTTGGGAAGAAAATCTGCTTTGACTTAGTCTCACTACTTGCCACAAAAAGGAATACCTCAGGCTAGCAGATTGTTGCTTTGTGTAAGAACAGTGATTACATAATTCCAGAAAAATGGCTGCTCACAAAGCTACCAAGAATCAGAGTTTGATTGATAAGGGAGGGCATAATTCTCATCAGAGCTGTTATTTTGCTAATTATATGAACGAGGCCATAATTGATAGAGCTTTCTGGCAGTAGGCTCTAATTCAAGWGTTCTGAGAATTTTTGTTTTCTCAGTAGAGTTGTAAGTGGGCTACCTCACACCTGTCCTTCACAGAGCTCTGCTGAGGCTGAAAAGAGGGGAACAGCTTGCCACTAGAAATCTACCATTTAAAAGGAAGTGTGGGAGAAAGAATTGTGCATTATTCTAGCATGACTGCCCTGAAGATTCCTTACCCTGAAGCACTTTTTGCTGCTCATTCTTTTTACTGTTCTACAGTCAAATAATTATAGTGCAATTTCTGCTTTCCTATTCCTCTTTGAAAACAGTTCCACATGTTTCTCAACACATACCTCATTAAGAGCCAGAAACTGCCTTATTCTGGAGGAAAGAAATTTTATGTAAATTGTATTATGTGGACAGAAAGAATTGGAGCATAAATTTGAGGATGATGTTTGCTTATACAACAAGTGAGAACCTGTGTCTGTTTATTAAAAGAAAAAAWTTTCAGTGACATAATCAGGACAGTTTAGAAGAAAAAACCCAAGAGTGGTGTTTAAAAAACAAAGATAAACCAGTAGGATACTTTGGAAAAATCGCCTCGAAATATGATGCTTAACCACTTGGTGTCACTCTTAACTCGTGCTCGAGTCAGCTCTGCACCATCGATGCCCGCAGGAAACGCAGCTGTAATAAAGAAAAGTGACAGACTGGGCACGATTTCACTAGCTGTATTTTGGAAAGAAAATTCAGGTGTTCAGAGATTCAAACAGACYGACCTAACTATTCTGTAGAGGTTGCATGGTGGATAGATGTTTCACAACTGAACAGACCATTCATAGTCCCTGTCATCTGCAAAAACTTCACCTATTAAATCCAACTGYTTGATTTGCTATCATCTCCTCTCTAGTTCTTCACATGAATTGCAAATACAACTGCCCCACAGTCTCTATCTTTGTGMACTGTTGTCAATGGAAATAAATGAACTTTAAAAAATGTCACCAAACTCTTGTCTTGGTACCTATGGTTAGTAACAATGAATAACTGTGGTGAGTGAATATGCTGCCTTGGTYGTAGGGTTGGACTTTTTACATGAGCAACCTGCTCAATCAATTTAAAACTTTTTGAAGTAGTGGCCTTAGAAGCCAAACTGGTATTTGGCCTTTACTCTTCTGTGGGCCACATTGCTGAAATAAACTGACTCGACCATCCTAATGCTGGCATGTGCAAACATCTATTGCATGCCAACAGGCATCATGGACAGTAACCCCAGCTCCCCCAGCCCTCCCATCCAGTACCTGCACAGGATGGTGCCTTGCAATGCATTCAGACCYACCATGAATAGGTTTTCCCCAGCTTTATGTGAGCAAAACTTTTGGCTGCCATTAGCATCACCGGGAGTGAGACAGCTTTATTTCTCAGCAGAAGTGTCTGACAATGCACCCATCTCTTGGCCTAGCCAATGGGATGGAGACAGAATTATGGACRAAAGCTTGAAAAATGGTAGCTCAGGAGACAGACACTGCTATTACATTACAGCTTCTTAATTCTGCTAGCTTCCAGTGAGTTGACTTTCATATTTATTGCCCAAAGGGAATTTAGAAAAGCAGTATTTATAAAACAACATACTCATATTTATAGTGTGGCTTAATAATGAGAGTTTAGGAACAACACGCTCTGGGATTTCAAATACTTGAATGATAACAACAAAAAAGGATAATAAGAAGGCAGTAAAGGTCTTCTCTGCTGGCTTCCTGTTTCCTGGCAATACTCCTGTGTTGGATATTTKGAAAGCATATCAGGATTTATTTTTAAATGTAAGACCTTCCTACTCATTCTCCTTGTTTTCTACTGCAAAAAGTATTACGTGAAAGTAGCCTACCTCTCCTCTCCTCTTTCCCCATCCCACCATYTTGTTTAATGCTCAATTCCATCTTCCTTCCCCACAGTGATTCTGGGCACCACAGGTTGTCATTTTCCCTGGCACTAACAGCAGAAAGACAAATATGGTGCCAGTGACTCAGACCTGCATTGCTGGTACCTCACTGGTGAGATGCAGCGCAGGAAGGGACCTGCCATCCTCATCCCCTGCTTGGTGGGCACTGCCTCCCTCATTAGTACCTCTACTCTCAATTCCCTGCAATAGTTTGTAAATTCTCCTTTCTTGCTGCCAGTCTTTCTGAATAATATCCAAGTTAACCTACTTCAGATTTTCTCCTCTGAGTTTAAAATTTCATTCTAATTTAGCAAAGGGGGTTCGCAGGCAAACTTGATTTGTTCAGAGTTTTAGAGGCATTCTTTGGATTAGCAAAGAAATGAACTGAAGCCCACTGAATAGCAGCCTACAATARTACATCCTTCCTATCTTCATTGGCTACCTTAGATTCCTGTTTGTGTTTCCATATTTCAGGTTTCATATTTCTGATTCTGATAATGAACTGGGGTAAAATCAGTTGAGAACTGCAATCAAGAATTCACATTTCTGGACTCAACAAGGATGAAAGTTGTTCCCTGGCACCTACAAAGCATGGTTTTGCTGGACTGTACTGATCTTAAGAGGGCAACAATGTCTAGTTTCATGTTCACCCCTTACTTCTGGATGTGCTGCAATGCAACGTTACAGAAAGCTGATCTGAAGCATAATGGCATTGGTTCCAGGACTGCTAAGCAGCAAGTGACTCAGGGCTCTACCAGAAGAGGTAAATGATGAGAAATGGTGTTTCACAGCAAAGGTAATATCTACCAAAACTTGCTAACACCAAGCAATAGTCTTTTCAGCTCATTGACAAGCCCACCATGTCCATGCATCAAACCAATATTTTCATTCACTCAGAATGTGTCTGAATGGAAAAAAATCCCCAGTAAACACACATAAACTGGAGAAATCAGAGGCAGCAAGACAGGAAAGCTTCAAGAAGGCTGCTAAGAGATAGAATCATTGCTTGATTGCCCATTTCTGGCTGCTGTCTCACAAACCTAGTATCGTTCCCAAGATCCATGGCACAGCCCATAACCCACCAGCTGAGACTGACAAAACACCACCATCTACTGGTCTTGACATCACAGAGGCTTTCAGTCTTTTGTCAGTTCCACAGAGCCTCAAAGATAAAAACCACCAGCGCTGCTCATGCTCATGGTGAGCTGGAGTTCCAGGTGCCCAGGTGCTCTTTCAGCTCTGACTCTGTCTGGGCAACAGCCAGCAAAGGGCAACTTGCACTGGCACCCCCTGGGGGAAAAAGGGCCATGGAACAGGAGTGGGCAAGTTCAGGATGACSTCCTCTGTTATCCTCCATTTCCCTTTTTTCAAATCAGTTTTTAATCTCATTGGCACAAACCCTGCTTTCATCTATGGGTGCCTGTAAGCACTGAGTTTTCTGTCACCCTGCCCACACTTTTTGCAGTGGTTGCCTAGTCCTTCTTAGAAAACCAAGAGAATCAGCATTGTTGATTCAGCTGGATTTTGGTGAATTAAAAGATACAAAATCCCATCAGACTCTAAATATTTTACCTATTATGGAATCTAGACAAGTACTTGGTGAGTGGCAGTAAATTCCATGGTAATGTTACATTTTCAGTTAAAAACATTAACCAGTTATTCTCAAGGTGTTTTTTAATAAGTTATAATGATGAAATTAAAGGAAAAATTTAAGAATTTGATACACTTCAAGAGTATTTAGAAATATCAATGAAAAAAATCTTGCAACTCTTCTGTCCAGCTGTCATAATGAAGCCTATGACAGAGGAGCTGACTGAAAATACATTATTCCAGATAAAAATCCACAAGACCTACAGAAACAAGTAGGAGCCTTCTCTTCCTTTTTTTTTTTTTTTTATTTTTTCCCCAGAAAGCTACTGGAAGCCTACAAACATCTATGTAGTACAAAGAGGAGAAATTTATATTTCCTCTCTTTGGTCCCAGCCATACTCTGGCTTTCATGTATTTTATGTCAATGATTAAGCATGACTACAGTTATTATACTTTTAGGTGGTGAAACAACACCCCATGATTAGTTTTTAATATTATTTTGTGATTGAATACTTGAAGTCAGCGATAGCCTTGTTCTACTCATGTAATTTCTTTTATTGTGTTGTTTTCCCATATAATATAGAAGGTTCATTAAGAAAGCAGCAAGCTGAGGGATATTACTGAAAGCACACACTTAAAGGAAAAGTACATAGTCAATACAAACATATTAATTGGTGTACATCACACAACAATGATTCTTTCACCAATATGTTAAAGTTTATSAGCCATTCTCTTTCTGCTTCTGTGGAAAGGCATTAATAATCAGTCAGTTGATCTAGGGTGCACCTATCCCATATACCTTGTGTATTGACTGCTTGAGTCTAAGGATATCAGCAGAGCAGGAGATGTTTATAGCTTTGCATGCTCCAGTCAACCAAACATTGCTAAAAGTAACTCTAAAACACGTGAGATAATTAGATTTATCATGAGGTTGAAAGCATGAAAAGAGGGACCATATATATTAGATAGTGTCTCCTTTACAAAGGAAAGATGGACTAATAAAAGCTATTAAAAACTTGAGTTAATGCATATTTTATAGACTCTACAGCATTAAGGGGAAGATTAAACTTAAAGGTGGCCATTTCAGGCTTTACAGAGCATTTTATAAATTTATTTCCACCCCTTGAAGTAATGTGGGTATAATGCCTGCAGACCAAATATGTTACCAGAACGAAGTAATCACCTATAGCACTTTGATTGGGATGCAAAACTGCAGAGACACCTTCACATTCAAATTCACTGTTTTTATACCATGCATAGAAAATGATGTCTTTTTACAGGAGACACTTTTTTTTGTCTTCTTCAAGTTTTGACCATTTTGGTAGATTTCAGGAGGCATTTAAAATTCTCAGACAGAGTATCAAGACTGAGGGAATAACAGGATTAGTTACTGTAATTTGATTGAGTGAATTTGAAAGACTCAGACAATGACATGAAACCTACTGGAGATAAATGAAAGAGTTTCACTGTCTGAAAAATGTAACTTTATGTAAAAATCACTCAAATTCACAGAACTAAAGCGTGTTTCCATATTTCTGAGCCTTGGGATCCCATGTGTTCTGCATTTGAAAGCAGAATCTGTACTGACAAGTAACCAGAAAGAGTATGGAAGAGTCAAGGGGTCCTGAAGGGCAGAAAGCCCAAGCCAGCCCCAGAAGCCTCTTGCTGGAAAATCAAGGACAGAGTGAAAGAAACAAAATTGAAGAAAAAAAGTTAAGGAGGAATGCTGCAAAGAAAATTTCATTTAAGTGATGTATAAAAGGAGAAGTACAATGTATTTGCATTCAATATACATGGCAGATCACACCAAAGAGAGCCAAGAGATTCGATCCATCCGTTTTCTAGTTCCAGATGAGAGCTACATAAAAATGGTGAAGTTTATTAGTTTATCATAAGAAGGAACCTTTCCTTTTATTATGGAAACTTACTTAAAAGGTGAATTCTGTTTGTAGATGAACAAAATTGGTTCCAATGGTTAAAAGTTTATAGACTGGGAGAAAGTGCATGTTAGTTACTAAATGAAAGAAAACTAAGTTGGTATAGTTTAAAAGTGAAATCAATGGTATTATTTGGAAGACAGTGTTTGGATTATTTTTTAAATTATATTTCTACACAAGTATAGGCAAGATAGATATAAACCAGGAAGACCAAAATCAGTGATGAATTTGCTAACAACATAAATTCTAAAACTATCTTCTTTCAAATATGCCAGAGAGTGTGTAGGGCCAATACATGTTTACAGTCAGAAAGATGTCCAAAAGAATGAAAGATGTCCAAAAGAATGAAAGATGTCCAAAAGAATGAAAGATGTCCAAAAGAATTTCTCCTACACTTCTTGAAAATGAATTGAGTTAAGCTATAGCACAAATGTCCTTTATGATGGACATGTCAGACAGACCATCCAAGTATCAGTAGAATAGAATTAAAAACAGATTGGTAAAATGAATAATCCACAAATCCCCAAGACCAAGAGATATTCAGTAAGATGTTCTAGAGGCAGTCAGGTATGAAATTACTATAATGTGGTAATATGTAATCTTTTGCTTATAAGTACCTTGGTGCCAGAAAAATAGAGGTGACTGATGTAATACCAAGATTTCAAGACAGTTCTTAGGGGATTTGAAGAACTACAGACTAGTAAACCACTTACAAGGACTTTCAGAATGGTCTCAGGGCACCAAAGGATAAAGTTCTAAAAGGCCCCATAAAATTTAATGTACAAAAATCTAAACTGTTACAAATTGGAAAACAATTGCAACTTTAGACAGAGTTTGAATTTGCATTACATTTTTCATGCCTACTTTTGGTGAATATTTCAGAAAGCTCTCATTCTACTTCTGATGCTAACCATAGTTTTTGAAACTGAGAAATTAAACCATAGGCTTTTAGCAGTCCCTGATATGTGCTGCATAAACCCCAAATTTGGAAGCAAAACTAAATTTAGAGATAAACTGTCCAAGATGGAAGCCAAAAAGTATTTTTCCATTTCTATCCTTATTGAAATTCCAATAAATTTTAGCCAACTAAGAAAGAAATTAATTACTGAATTTTTAAGCATTTGACTAAGTAATATCCCTTGTAATTCAGAGTCCACTTGTATTCTATATCTTTGATTAAGCAAAAGGCTTATTTTCCTCATTTGCAGTCTTCAACCTCAGTCTTTTTATACTGTGTTCCAAATAAACCAAATATGCAAAATTAATTTCCTTATCTGGATGCAATTCAGGGACCAGGACAGATTTAACTCTTCAGATTATTTAACTTTTGTAATTTTGCCTTTTGTTAATGAAATAATAGGGCACAGCTCTGGCTGGTAAATCTGACTCCTGTGAGTCTTTCCTAGTGAGTTTTCTGTTCTGCGAAGGTGGGTGGTGACAAAAAATTCAGTGGGTGACAAAAAATTCCTACTCTAAGCACTACATAGGTAAGTAAAGAATACTTTCTTTGCACTAGGTGGAGGGGAAGACTTAATTGCCTAGAACAGAGACTTCCACGTGTTTTAGAGATGTTTTGTRAAAAATACTTGCAGAAGCTGTGCAAAATAGATTGACAGCAGAGAGTAGATGTGGATTTTTTTGAAGACAAGGTTGTACACTGTTTTCTGCATGTATTTTACTTATTAACAGAGGAATTACATGATGATATGCTTAGATACACCGAGAAGAAGATAAAAAAGGCAGTTTGGCCCAGCGAGGTGTACAGAGTACACTATAGTCCCCTCCTAACTCACCACTGGTGAGTAAAGCTCTGCACTGTCCTGTGTWATGGCCATAGAAACAGTACCTCCATAACCATAACAAATAATGAGAAATTTAAAAAATGGTGGAACAAGGAACTAAAAAAAMCCCTGCCCTCATAGGAAAATGTGCTTTCACCTGTAATATTTTAAAAAAACCTAACTTTTGTCTTCCCTGACGTGGAAGAAGTGATTTTTAGAAGTATTTGAAGACAAAGATCTCTTTATCTACAACCAAAATGCCTTCCTCTCTGAAGTACAGTGTAGTAAGTGATTAACCAGCACTAGCAACACAACACAACTCTTAACAGTGAGAACTGGAGAACATAATCAGCAAATAATGCAAATTACTGCTAATCAAATAAATTAATTCATTGCTTATGATTAGTGAAGGATTCAATTCCATCTGCAAAGTGCTGTCTGTAGGAAATTCAGCCCAAGAATATGCAGCTTGATCAATAAAGTTTGTAAATAACTTTGCAGCTGAGTGTGTTGTTCAACTAGTGAAGTTGTAGCTCAGTTGCCAAAGTACTTCAAAATATCCACAGCTGAGATGTGGAGGAACTCAGCTAGAGAGACAGGTGCCCGGATCTGCGACAAATGCAACAAAATTAGGAGTGTATTCATCTTCACTAACAGTACACACAAAGCAGAGTATAAATAATATCTCAGTCATTACACTGCTCAGCTCAGCACAATGTACAACYACATGACTGCAAAGGGTAGTGTTAAATTGATGAATGCATCTCAGTCAAGACAGAGAGAGTCTGGTCATCAGCTTATCCCCCCGGGGCCATGGTATTTGGGAAGTCATGGGAGGGGGCTGTGCCTACAGGACAACACACATGCCAGGGAATAGTACTGAACTAGGAAAACATGCAGCTGCAATGCATTTTCCCTTCTCTAATTTCCCGCATTACTAAGAGCATGCAAAGTTCTCTGCAGCATTAAAATAATATCCTCCAGGGATGCATCGGGAATCTGTGGCTTATGAGCTTTTAGAGTAGCTCTTTTCTGTTYGGGATAAGACCTGGTGTTGAAGTATCATGTGTTGAGGTACCTTCCAGCTGTGCAGATTTGTGACATGGTATTTTATGTTTGGGTTTGAGCTGCAATACCTGCAGTTATGGCAGGGATAGTTTCAGTTGTTTTGCTGTCCTGAGCTGGAGGTGACTCCACAGCAGTGGGTTGTGCTTCCATATTCAGTCCTAGTGCTGCTCAAACTGGCCTACATAGTTAACCCCTGCATTTTGCTATTAGCAAAGCAATGAGTTAAACTGGAAATTAATGTGGCTGAAGAATAAGGCCCTTCCCCTTCCAAGCTGCTTTCAACCAGACAAGAGTCCTGCTCTAGCWTGCTGCTCAGTGACATGAACAGCTTTGGGAAGGGGCAGTGGAAAGACAAGAGTGTGGAACAGGGAATGCTGGTGCTTCTTCTGCAAGAGATACATGAGGCACTATGGCCTCTCCAAATTTTAAGTCTCAAGAAATCAAAGATCCCAGCCTGGGCTCTGAATAGACCTGCTCACAACAGCTACAAGCAGTGGTGATCAAAGCCAGCCAAGAACCTGGAGCTATTGCTATGCCTGCAGATAAACAACCACAAGCATGTTCTTAGAAATATTTATTTGCAACACACTTGCATGGACAAAGCATCTATTAATGTCTACTAAAATGTGGAGAGTTGAGAACACAAGAAGTATGTCACACTTTCAGTGACCCCTAAGTRAAGATGCCTAACACCTGAAAATAAAGCACGGTAGAAGATTAAAAAAAGCTGTAATACACATGCACTTTACATCATGTGCAAATAATRCTTGCTCTAAGTAACATCCAACTGCCTGCAAGCTGAACAAACAGTGACACAAGATCTGAGTTAAAATTATTTTTCTGTTGGTTTCCTCATACGATCCACTCAGAGTCTGGAATTAAAGTAACATTTTGCTCTCTAAGGTGCTCTAATTAAAAGTTCCTTTCATATTTTGTTCCTTATTTTCATACCAAATTGACTTTTTARAAGAGATTAGCATGGCAAATATATCCTGAAGTACAGAATGCAAGTGCTTCTTGCACAAACTCTAGGAATAAACATTTTAATAASTCAATTGTTGATTGAAAATGCTTCCTTTGTTGACTCTAATTTAYTAGGAGCACAAAGAACAGTGACTGGAAAACCTTCCTACTTCACAGAATAAGATGGTAACATACCTTCATCCATCACCATACTTTAAAACCTCAATGAGGCAAGGCACAGATGGTCAGAAGGGTAGTTCAAAATTCCTAATTTTACAGAAGGAATGGCTTTTAAAGTAAAATGAAGTMATCTCTATTTTATAGGGAAGTAAAGTCCACATCAGAAAATCATAAACCTCTTTTCTCTAGTTTACAATTTCTTGGCTTTAGCAATTACTAGGGTCTAACAACATGGTACATATCACAAGTACAAAGTACATAGTTTATGAACTTCTAGTTTGCTTCAAGTGAAACTTACTAATTTATAACTTTTCAGGGAAACATATAGTTCATCCTTGACCAAATGCATGTATTTCGTAGCCCATTGGAGAGTGATGGTTACCAGCAATTTGACATTTAGCTATCCCCTCTTMATCCTGCACTGAATGACAAAATGACCWCTGCCTTCGCTGGGCCACAGAACARGTAAAGAACAGTRCAGCTGCTTCTACAAAGCCGAGGTAGTTGGCCATGGAACTGAATATCTAATACTACTTGAGAAAGAAGTAGCCTTAGAACTTAGTGTCCACTAACTTGATAACCAGTTAATCTCATCAATCTTCCCTGTGTGCACTCAGTCTCAAACTCTATGTAAATTCTTTGGGCATAACCTAAATTTTTATTCAAGTCTTTTGCGAAGCATGGAAGTCCACCCAATAAAGCAGAAAAATCCCAAATAAATCCCCATTTTCATCATGAATGCCAATCAAATAAATTTTAGTGACTGAAAAATCTGCTTGGTGAAAATTGTGACACTATCATTAGTCATGTTTATTTCACAGTTTGCTGGCACTCAAATAGTTATAGAGGAGTGACAACAGAGATCTGTACATAAAGAGGTTAACTTTGCCAAGAAAACGTGCTAAAAAGAGCTGAGAATTGATAGAAAGGGTGTTTCATAGCTCAGATCCTGTAGTGGATTACAAGTTCAAAGCAATTCTGTTACCTGAACTATGGCATTGTCTGCCAATATTGGTCCAATTAAAAGTTCAGTCTAATGAAGAGTTTGAACAAGCTTTGACAGAAGATGTTATTCTGCAAGGGCTTTGTATCAGCATATGCAATATTTTATAGGATAGCCATGCATCTACTAAGCAAACGTATTGAGCTATTAATGCAGTATWTGTTATATGATACAGAGCCTGCAAAAAAATCCCACAAGAGGTGTGGGCATGGAAGGGAATCCATGTAATCCTTTCTACTTACAGCTGTGGAGAATAGTTTGACTGGGAACAGCTGAGATTGTCTGTCTAATTGGTTTGAATGTGCATGCAACTTGTTGCTTAGATCATCGAGCTGGTTATGTAAATGAGATTTCTATGGAAGATGATGAGTACAGGTTTTTATATTTCCCTTCCGTTTTCATATGGTGGAATGATGATAAAAAGCATTTTCACCCGGAAAATAGCAGCAGTGTTTAAGACAATCATTCTACTGTGATGGTGGACAGCACTATTAGATTCATTTACACAGAGCAGGAAGAATTGGGAAAGATTTTTTCTGCGTTGTAAAATGCAGGAAAAAAAGGAAATGTTTTTGATACAGAGAAGATTCTGCAGATCCTCATCTAGGAATCAATTATTCATTACACAAACTTCTGCACCACTGTGAACAGTAAAGGAATCTACCATGATTTTGGATCAAGATGCATCACGGGATCCTGGAGGGGTAGTACCAGGTTTGCACCTTCACTGAGTGCAAGACCAATTTAGGGCCATGAATTTGGTTTAGAAATTCAAGAAACTGCAACTTAGTAACCTTTCGAGTGCTACAAAGAAGCCTTAGAAGCGTTTCAGACATCACTCAAACATGTCAGGTTTCTTAAAAAAATGTTTCACAATTAATTTACTAATCTTCTAGAAATGCATCTCCAAAATTGACTATTACCACARGAAAATAAAGATCTGATTCCAAATGAATACAGTAAGAATTCCAGACAAAGTCTTCTACAGATATTACACCYCTAAGCATGTGAGGTGCCTTAGCCTCTGGAATGTTTACTTTTGGGTTTACAGTTRTTAGGCTAATAAATAAATTCTAGAAGACTAGCATGTGAAATCAGGAGTTTCCATTTAAAATTAAAAGCAGGAAGAGAAATCAATATTGAAATGGAGTTATTTTGATGGTTGTCATATTTTAAAAATTATAATAATGATAAAATAAAAGCATATGTGGTTTGGAATTACTTTGTATTTTTATTAGTCTTTATATTTGAATAAGCTTGGAAACCCAAATTATTTTTWAAAAAATTATTTCATTGCTCAAATAACTTAAAATTTTCATATCATTTAGGGGATAGACATTGGCAACTAACTTAATGGCATTTTTTAGGAGTAAGAATTGCAATYACATCAATTATGGAATTCGAATAGAAGCATTTTAGAAATCAGTCTATTAGACTTATTTAGACAGTGTCTCATTAATGTTCCTAGCAGATTGTACTTCTAGAAGTGCGGGTTGCAGTTAGAATAGAAAGCTGAATGTGCAACAATGACGTTAGAAATTAAAGAATGAATTATGTAGTCTGGAATTGCCTGGTTGAATTGATTGCCATTGACTTTGCTTTTTACATTTAGGCCAGAAAGAAGGTAATATTCTGCTTTCAAATGATTCAACATTTTCAGAACGTTCCTGTCATTGTTGAGTGCAAGTCTCCTGCTTTTTTATGGATGTAATATCAGTGTGTAGGTAGTGTAARTACTGGGGCTTAAGAATCAGGCATAGTTTCTTTCATTAATACAAAAAGCAGTTTTGCTAAACAAAACAGTTTAGCTGTTACTGAGGTAGACTACTTTCCTTTTAAATCACAAGAGCTTTCATCTTCTCTGAAAATTTACTTCATTCTTTTGGAATGTTAAATAGTTTCTCTTCCAAGCTGTCCTGGAAAAAAAAAACCATCTCTGATTTCAGCACACTGGAGCAACATGTCTATTATTTACAGTATAATGAACCTTATCCTTGGACAATAAAGAGCTAAGATATTTGATAGAAGTTTATTTGTGAATTTCTTTAATATRTGAAAAGAGCTATTATAATAGAGATAGAAAAATGTATTCACAAGCATGAATGCACACAGGACCTGTGATTTCCTGTTTGAATCCTCTGTGGCTACTGAACCATCRCAGAGATTTATCTGCCAAAGGGCCSTCATGGTTTGGTTACCTGTGGCTATCCAGCACATATTTTTGTGAATATTTCATTTTTCATATTCACCCTTCATGTAAGACTTCAAACTTTGTGCATGCTTCGAGCTGTATTTTTTCTGGTACTTTCAACAGGCAGAGTCTAGTCTTTTGAGGAGTCTCAGAGGTAATTTCCATCTGAAGCCATTGCTATTCAATGGCAATATAAGTGAGGAGGCCAGAGATTACTCCACTGCTACTGAGCTCATGCCAGTCATGAGTACTACAGATGTTTATTCTATCAGCAGATGGAAACTTCATGGGTCATTCTGCCTCCTTCCCAAGGGTAAATGTCAGCTTGTCTGAGATTTGAAAACTCGCTTTCTTGTCACCAGGTCAGAACGCTGACCTAATCAGTAACAGCAACATTTTAGGTTAGACATGGGGGAATCTTTTGATACATTAGCTGCTGACTCAAGCATATGCCCATGAAAATGTGTCCTTTCCCCTTTGGGACTCCGGTTGTATCTTGCATGTTTGATATCAAGGCTGTTATTTTTAGCAGACATCATGTCATTTTTACCTGTGAGAACAGTTTTAATGGACCATGGATGAGCCATCAGAAAAAAATAAATTGACTCTAACCTGAATTCTACGCTACATAAGGTACATCATGAACAACTCTGCACTAATGCATTTTAAAATTCAGACTGAGCTACCCATTAATTATGTTCAATAGAAGCATGAGAGTATTCCTCCTTTAATTTATCAGTACAGCATTAAAATCATACAAGCACATTGCAGAGACAAGGTTTTTTTTCCCATAATCTACAAAAATCAGAAACCTTATAAGAATCACAGCTCAGGGATCAGACTGGATAGTTGACTGTAATTAAGCAAGTGAAGCTACAGCTCAAAAATCTTCCCATATTCAATACCTTGCCAGAACTCACTGGACATTGTGGGCTCAGTTTTACGTTTGTTGCTATGCTTGAGTGTCTTGTGTAGCATAAAAAGGAGAAAAYTGATAAAGACAAGTTTAAGGTCCACTTCCTCTGATTTTCAGATTGCTCAGAAATTGAAAATACTAAAATTACCATTAACATGCCTCCAGTCTACTTGGAGCACCCAGTTGTTTGAAATGAAACATGTTCTGTATGCTCATACAGCCCATAGTTTCCAAACAAATTGTGGGTTGGAAACCCAAAAAGAATAAAATTTMAGTTAACACTATTTTAATCACAAACCCTAATGAGCAAAAAGCAACCAAAYGACCATATGCTACCTGTACTCCTTTAAATTTATAAGGTCAAGATTGTCTTAGTCAATGAGGAGTGAAAATTACTACGTATTTTTAACAAGAACCACTGTGTTACAAAGTGTGAAGCAACCCACTCTTTGACCTAGTTGACCATCACACCTGTGTAAATTGATCAGTAATCTCTTCCTGAAGAAAAATTAATTACACTACAAATAKTCAAAACCAATTAACAACAAGACATATTGAACCCTCACACAGTCCATAAAACACTTCTGTGCTTGTTACAAAGAAAAAAATCTAACAAGCAACTTTTACATGACCTGAGACAAATTAATAGTGTAATAACTTCCATAAGAACTTTACAACCTAATTTACCATTCCCTACCATGATTCCTATAGAATAAAATATTGTTGTAATTGATTAAAAAAATTATTTTTTTACTATTCCTTTAACAGAACAAGATAAAAAGAAATTTATGTTCACAATACCAATGATCAATCATACTGCACTGACACAAAAGCATCAAGAGAAACTTCTTCCCCAAAAGATGAAAAATTCACCAAATATATGTCAATAATTTATAACAAACTTTAACTACAGTGAGAGAAAAATATCCTCATCTAGGAATTAATACTTATGAAAGGTAAAGAAAATGTAACACTATTTTCCCCCTAAAGACACTTACAGCACTATTGATATCCTTATTTTATGCACACATGTCCTCTGACCTGAAAGGGCAATGAAGTTAAATTTATCATGTCTACAGAGTGGCAAACCATTAGAACATCTATGGTAAAACCCATGCTAGCCCCACACTCTCTGCTAGATTTCAAGATCCAGTTTTGATTGTTGCTGATATAACCCTGTTTAATGAAATTAAATCAAGTTGGTAAGGATKAATTTCTTTTAAGACTAAGCAAACAAGATCCTCTGAAGTGGAATCACTTGATTTCATATTTTCACAGAGGCTGTATTGAAGTTACACTGCTGTGCTACACATCTGATCTCTGATCCCAGGGCCYGAATGACAGCCAGGCTTTGTACAAGACAGTCACCTGGATTTGGTGGGCATCTACACTTTTGAAAGATATGCACAACTGCCTTTTACTAGAGTAATTTTATTATCATCCCTGCCACTTTCCTGCTGCTGGATCTTGGAAAAGTTGCACTCCTATCTGTACCTAATTTCCCCCCTTTCTGGAAATGGAATGTTGTCATTAATCAGTACATCCTTGGGGATCCTGCAGTTCACTGACCAAGGCTGAAACACTATTGCTATTATTACTCTAAAGCAACCTATATTACTGCATAGCTGATGCTGCCCTGAGTTGTCCCAATAATCCGTTYTGTGATTTGAAGCAATTTCCTGATATGCAGCTGAGAAGTCAGCTTGAGTCCAGCCTTAAACCTTTAATGTCCTTCTAATTAGGCAGTTACTTATATGAAGAACTGTTCCTTAGAAGGAAAGTCTTATAGAACTAGGTTTTTATTGTGAGGAATAAAATGTTGAAAGCATGCTTTTAATTATTCATGAAGRTCACGACTACTTGAATAAATACATGTATATCTATATATATATATACACAAAATAAGTTTTGAGAATCAATTGTACAGTGGCATCAAGGCTGTTTCAACTCTGCATGTTCAATCCCAGATGTACATTCACCTCAACAAGAAATTGCAACAAATGTACACAGCTGGGTTGATAACAATCTGAGTATTGTTTTTTAAAGTGTTACTCAAGAAATATTTTAGGAAAGTTCTTGTATATGCTCTTACTTTAGCTCTATCCTGTGTTATACAGTGAATATTGTTTCACTTTCAAATATTGGAATTCTAATCCTTTGCCTCTTGAGAGCCTGACTCATTGCAATTTCAATGAAAGAGTTCTTTGTTTTCTGAGACTTTTCCTCACATTTTTTGTTTCAAAACTCTGGGTTACAGGGCCATATTCTTGTCTTTTGTGTTATAATGTTGTCCCTGAAGAAATTCGATTGCATTTTACTTCGGACTCTGTGAAACCGACARCTGCTGATGTTCTTGTCTAAGATCAAGGTACCAACGATCCTCAGAAGAAGATACATTTCCTGGGGCACTGAAGATTACATATCTAGCAGAACTGAAATCAAAGGCATAGTAAGTGATAATATCTGGAATCTTTCTCAGATCCTGCAAAACACAATGGAACCAACCAACAAAGGGAGACTGCAATTTTTTTTTCTTTTTCTTCATCTCAGTGCATAAATGCAATTCTAATTCTTCTGTGTTTTTGCTCAAAATATGGAAAAGCCAATCAACAAATTTCTAGAAATATTATTTTTCAGTTTTACCAATTAGAGAATCTCTTGTGTTAATGTACTCCCCTACATTACCTGTTTTGTAATTCAGAGAACAGCGTATGTGTTACAGTTGCTAAAGTTCTATGAAATTACCTTTACAGTTTGTCTCAGGAAAACTTATCTATAAATATCACCTAATCCAAAACAGCTTTGAGGATTTTGCTGGCTCATGGAGTCAAATATCAAAATGAACACAGGAGCAGAGGAAAAACATGAACTATTATATTAAAAGGCAAAGAGAAGGAAAAAACCCTACTTATTAGATAAAGAAATTACACTGTAATTTTTGAGTAGATGCAAGACATTGTTATCTGCTCATTATAAGGAAAGGTTTCACCAATCACAATACCCAGAATCAGGATGCTGAGATATCCTTCTTCAGGAGTAAAATTTTTTAATTACTGGGAAACCAAATGAAGGGAAAATTAAGTATTAGGTGACTGCCCTGACTTTGAATGACTTCATCCTTCTTGTAGTGAAGCAGAGCTCAGAAAAATAGAGAAATCACAGAGAACAAATGATGAAGTCTCTATTCCAGCACTCTACAGGATATTATACAGAACAAAGGTTCATCAGGAAGGAGCAGTCTCCAGCCTGGAGAGAAGATGAGCCTGTGAAATTGTGAATATTATGAAGGTTCTCTTGGAAGGGCCTAACAGGTGTTGACATCCAGCATCATAAATGTACTTGAAGCAATGAGAGCATTAAGACAGTGTATACAGCAACAGTATGGTAGAATACTCAAAAAAGTACAGTACTCAAACCACAGGGAATTGATTGACCTTTAAACACAGGMAAATAGAATTTAGAGAGAAAAGAGTAAAACCACTTTCAGTCAATCTTTTCCTTTTGGAATCAAATCACATATGAATAAGAGCTGATGGTTATCATTATAAATCAGGGTTATAAATCTCAAAAAAGCAGTAAAGAAAGAAAAAAGACATGGAAAGAAGCCTACAGGTAGCTGAATCAGTGAATATAAACCACATTTTTCKACAAAACAGTTCTAGCAATAACTCTGACCTACAACTAAAAGTGGATAAGAGAAATAAAAATAAAAAGGAATATACATTTCTTTGTTGAAGGACAAAATGGAAATMTTTTCCAGGAAATAAAAGCAATAGAACATGTATGAAAACTGTAGTAAAATGTACCATTTTAACAATTGATCCATTTCTAATYTGAAAGAAAATGCCCCAGCTACAAATAATTTAAAACTGGATGGGAAAACCCTCCAAATATATGCTGTAATTTCTAAGGGAATCAGTTATTGAAGTCCAATTTGTATTTACACAAAATCTGAGAACAAATGATTAATTTGTCTCCTCTGTCCTTATAAAAGTAATTAGCCTATTAGGAACATTGCAATATTTTGTAGAAGAACCAGAAGTCCAAAGWATGAATCAAACCTCCATGTGAAAGAAGTCTTAGGCTGTGATGTTCAAGTACTTGGCAGGTTAGCAACATGTGCCAGCGGCCACTTTTAGGCAATTTTAAACCAAACTGTTGGTAGGTTTTTTAGGACTTTCTTGATTAAAATGAGTTCTGACTGTCAAAAATGTACTGGCTGTTSACGGCAAAAACCCAAAAGTGCCTTTTCTCCTTCTTGCTCAGAAGCCATGAGGAATCATGAGCCTACCTTTCTGATCTTCCCTGCCATGAACCAAACGGCTTGCAGGGAACAAAACAGTGCTACACCTGCAACCCAAAGGTGCTAATGAGTGATAACACCCCCAGGAGAGCACTGCTGGAGCACAGAGCTGAGGCAGGGGATTTACCACATTTCAGTAGCTCCCTGGCTTGGATTGAAACATCAGCAGCATGRCAAAAGGAAATTTGCTTCCCAAAAGAACTGAGACGCATAGAAACCCAAGACAGTACAAATACTGTCAAATAAATGTACTCTCCAATGCTAGAACAAAGCAGACACTGCTCCTCTTTGCCATGTTATTACCCTCCCACCCTGCCAGAGACATGTTAAAGTGTTAAACAGGAAACCAGTGCTCAGGCACCAGAAGCTGTCCAATTAGATAGAAGTTGTCTGCTCACTCATGGTCTGTGAATGGGAAATGGAAGGGCCCCGCTGAGGACATGACATCTCAGCACTTCCCTAAAATAGCTGCTATCTGCAGAGGTGAAATGAAACATTAGGTGATCGGTAAAACATGTAAATGATTAATTTTGGATTGAATTGACATTTACACTGTACAGTAGGCAAAATTTTCTCCCATTTTATCAGAGCAATTCCTACTGAATTTGAGTGGTAGTTGTTTGGGTTTTTGCCTCCCAGTTAAATTATTGCTTCTATTGAAGCCAGAATCAGCTAAGATCTATAAAAATGGATATTTGTGTTCTATTGTTCCATGCATTTTTCATTTAAATTTTTGTTTCTAGTCACCCAATTAAACATTTTCTTTTTTTTTTTAAAGGAACCTATCAAGAAATATTTACAGCCACTTGTAACGCTGCAGCAAATGTCTCAAACTAGGCATCTGAACTGTTCTTGAATGGGATTTGCTTCTCTTGGTTTTTGTCTGTTCATACTCCTGTCCTCTCTCACTTTTTCCAGTTATATATTAGAACCAGAATTTCCAAGCATGAAAGAAATAGTTACATGGCAACATCCATGGGAACTTTTTTACATCCATAAGAAACTAATCAGATGAAAAAATATTAAGACTAATCTTAAACATTTGCTCTTTCATGAATTAATTATTGGTGCAAGATCTGCCAGATGAAGAGGACTACTGATTTCCAGTATTTAAAGTGGATGACAATATTTCATGTATCTACTGAAATTAACTTGTTAAGTTTACTGTTTTCACAGCCCCGTGAAGGATTTTAATTTCTAAATTACTTTAAAGAAGAAAATTCTCCACCAAAATAAAAATATTTATGGGATGTGCAAAATCATTAGGCTTTCATTTTCTATAACACTTCCTAAATTTACCATTATTATCAGTGCAGAGCTCTGTAAAGTCTTTGACTCTCTCTGCCAGCAGGAGTCCGAAGCTAAATAGAAATGAAAGTTTGAGCTGTACTTTTGTACATTTACAGAAGCAGCCTCTAGCACCAAAAGAACTGACCAATCACTTTAGGTAGGAAATGTGTGGCTACTCTTGGCTATATTCTTTTCAGATGACACACTTGTAGGGTCAGAGTTTTCATGAACTCTTAGTAGTAGGTGTATGGACATGGTGCATACTGAGAACACCTCTGCAAAGTGCTGCAAGCTTTTACAGCTGCTCAACAAATTTTCCTTTTGGATAGATGGATAGAAATCCCCCTAGTATAAACCCTGATCTGAGACTCCACCTGCAAACCAGCTCATCATCAAAGGTCTGTTAAGAGATCATAAGAGACCCTCTTATGCTATATGGACTCAAGAAACATTTAAAACTTTCAGAAACTTTTCTGACTCTCCATCCCTGAAGTCTGCTTTTATGTGAGGCTTGTAGTATATAACAGTGGTGGGAACATGAAGATGAGCTTGGGATAAGAAAAAATAAGGGTGAGACATTTGTGTCTTAGTGTGAAGTGCCAGCCTGTTAGCTACTGATAGAAGTTCAGATAAGAAAGGTGTTATCAAAGTTACTGATAATAAGGTTACTATGTCAGATCCTGGGAGAGGCTGAGCATCTGCTAGTCATCCCCAAGGACGAAAGAAAATGTTTCTCTGTGTATAATCAAAGGTGTAATTTGTAAAATTCACTGAAAGTCTCAGAAGATGCTGTAACTGCAAAAAAGTACTACAGCGCCAGCTCACATTCTTGCTTCAAAACAGGGTTCTACCACTTTCATGTTCCAGTTATTTGTATATATCTGCACTTTGCATTATTTGCATCCTCTGTATTGTTATTTGCACTTTATTTGACAAAGCAGGAAGATTTCTTCAACTATAAATGGTGTTTTGGGATTTATCGTTCAAATTTATTTTGGAAAGCGGTTGTAGTTCTTAGAAAAATTTGGAACTCATTGTTATTTTTTGCTTCAGTCAAAAGCTGAAAGCATTCTGACATTACACGGACTCTCCAGAAAGTCAGAGCTTACTTGCCACTTGGTTTTACTTATTTTTGTTTTATCTAGCTTTGCAAATGTTTGCTTGTGACTAAACAAAGTAATAAGTGATAATGCCACAACAGGYCATCAGGATCCAAGTCACCTCAGCCTCAAAATAAATTGCTTCTCATGAGAAAGGAACATGCCATAAGCTAAACAGGTTTAAGGATGCTATTTAAAGATGTAGTGTTTGGCACAGGGCAGCATATAAAATTCCATTAAAGAGGTTACAGGCACAACCCTACAACAGCAACCACAGCACATCACTGAGGCTGTGAGTTTTACTAGCTCAGGTGCAGTTTGTGAATCCAAGCAGTTATGCTCTACCCCAGCTTTAGAGAGAAAACAAGTAAACATTCTTTGGGGAGAAATGTGGCAATGTTGTATTCATGTAAACATCTTGGATACAGTGAGCACTTAATTATGAGCTTGTCTTTTTGAACAAGTTACAACACAATATTCCTTCCCAGGACATGTTTTTTTTCTTAAWTTTTTTTGTAAATTCTCATCTAGGCAAGGGAAAATATATTTTCAGTGAGATATGCATTCTCTTCAGCTTCACACATTTTTAAGCAACTGTGATGCCGTAATAAGGCACTAACACAGCAGCATGCTCTGCATACCAATGGCTGCATTTCTTATGCAGCCTCACTTCTGCCCACTGGAACTTTCTTCAAAAAGCAACACAAATTATTGCATTTGCTGCTAGGTTATATAACAGAACTTCACAAAAATGAATAAGGAAAACAATAACATCGTTTCCTCAGCCTTTACAAAACTATCAGCATGCCACCTGTATTTTGGAAGAGGATACAGGATTGAGGACAGAGGGCATCATTTTTCTTATATACTCCTTAGCTGAGTGTGCCTTCTCATTTTGTATTTACACAGAGGAGAATATTCTTAGGTCAAGAAAGGGATAAAGCCTTGTTTTCCCTGGCAGAGTAGGAATAGCTGCCTTGCTGCTTTGGTACACTCATACTAATAACTGGTCTGGACAACAGCACAACTTCTCCCTCACTTTGGACAGATTTGGAAACTAGCACCAGGGCAGACCTGCTAATATTTCTATGAAGCACTTCATCTGTCAAGATGGAGCTCCAGTTCAGCTCCCCAGGGTCATGTCCCCTAACCCCAGTTAAGCTCAGTTGTGAAGTAACGTCATTGAATGGATGCAACGAACCAGGTACCGAAGGCAAAGCTGATGCTCCTCTGCTCTGCTGGATGTCTCACCCATGCCAGCACAGGGCCTGACGTGAATCTCCCCTCTTTGCAGACTTTTAATGGAAAAAAAATCTAACCTTTCTTTCCTCACTTAGAGAGAAATTGATTCCTGTCAAAGTTAGGGGAACTGGAGGGTGCTTTGCAGAAGAGAGGTGGGGTGGAGGTTATGATCTCCCCAAGATTCAAACTGCTCCTGCAGATTCAAGGTCTGGATTCTGGGCAATGTAGAAGGCAGCACAACCTCTACACTTTAAGAGAATTTGGTTTCATACCTGCATAATAGAATTTTAATAGACAATATGCCTCCTTTTAAAGGCATCTCTTTATGACCAATGACTGGTACTGCTAAATGTGTCTACAAGGAAAAGATAATAAGGAGCCTCRAGACTCTTGAACAATGTATTTTCCCAGTAGGTAACTATTTATATCTGAAAAATCCTCTGCATTAAATGTGGCAAAATGATCTTTTACGTTCAACCAAACCCGGGTTTTGAATGGCAGCCTTGTTTATTGCAGTATAAGCCCGGTGCCACACTTGAAGGGTTGGAGGTTAAATGGAACAGACTCAGCCCAGCTCAGCTCCAAGGATCTTGTTTGCAAGCAGAAACAACAAAGCCTAATAAGTCTCTAGGGGATAAATTAGCAATAAGAAGAAAAATCTCCCAATTAAAATTTTCCTAAAGCTTGAAGGCTTAAAGCCATTATACAGTGGTCAGATCTGGATGTAAAAACAAAACAAATTCCCCCCAACCCTCTTAGCTGTGATGAGACTGAGACAGAGCAACAGAGGGAGTACATTTAGAGCCAGACAGACCATAGGCAATCTGTTCTAATAATAGGTGTGTGTCTAGACTTAGGGCCAAGTTCTGAGAAACTACTATTGTTAAAATCAGTGAGAACTCTGCTCAGGAAAAAAAAAAAAGCAAGGTACTTCAGCATTTGGTCATAACATATTAAACACTGTGCTCCCAGTAAAAACCTCACAGAACAAAGACATCAAATGAATCCTTTTTCACAGAAAAAAAACTTATTCTGACTGACTTTGTTAGTATGTGCTAAGTGATGCAGATCTGGATCTTATGTCTTAATTTTTGCTTGAAACCTTGCAAGATTTATGCAAGGTTTAAATAATAAACATCAGTTTCTGTTGCAGTAACAGTTACAATCTTCTGTCAGAGTATTCTGTCAGTCATCTACAGATTCTGGGCTAAGAATTGAGTGTCCTGGATTTCTTGTCTGACTCACTGACAGGAACACAAGCACAGAACCCACTCGTGTGAACACTGGATGCTCCCCAAAATCTTGTTTAATTGTGGCCATACCCCAATTGTGCATAAACAGTAACTGTCCAGTAGCATGTAAAGAAAAGCATCAAATAAGTTTCTGTATTTTACGTATTTCTTATTCTCAACATGCAATAGATAGAGTGCCTGAGGGAGACTTGAACAAATGCAAAACTTCTCAATTTCTAGACCTCTCCAATTTTCAGGCTTTTATACAGCTCAAGTCTTTTGGGAGGGGGAAGTTAACAGCTAAGCCTTCCTAGAGTGAGAAATAGGTTGTGCAGTGGTATAGAAGTTCAGATAATACCCGGGGAATTTGAGTCTACCTCCATCTGCAGGGTACCAAAATGAAGCAGCTGAAAATTTCCAGGCATATTAACACTACCCCACCTCTTCTTGAGCTTACTTAAAGAGTATCCCATCCTTCACTTTAAATTCCCCTCAGCCCATGTATCTTTCACATCTTATTAATTTCATCTAGTATCCAAGTCAAAAAGTAGTAGTAAGAATTTCAGGTTCTTCGAAGTGCACAAGAACACATATTCCAATTTCTACAAAAGCCTTCTGACAATTTCAAGAACTGTCACTTTTTTCATGAAATTGATTATTGTGAAAGAATAATGTCTTTATTTTTACATTTCTGTATGTCTATGTAGACAGCTTAACTTGCTACTAAATTCTCAAGGGGACTTTAACAAGCCTAAAGTCCTGCAGCTCACTGAAAAGTGTGCAGCCATTCTGGAACTCTGTCCTTCCAGAAATAGGAGCAGTGTTCTATACCCAAATGCTGGAATTTCCTCTCATGCCAACTAGATATAAAAATAATCAGGAGCCAGTTCCTAGCAGAAGCATCTTCTCTTGTTGTACTCACCTCAACAGCAGCAGTGGAAGCCAAAGTTGAATTAATACAACCACCCCACAGCCATCCCACCCCTCTCTAAGCATTTACAGATTTCTAAGGTAAGCCAAGGTTACAACTTCCTCAAATTTCCCATTTTTTCTGATCTTTAGTGCTTCTTTTCAGGCTGCCTGTCCTTCACTTTACATATGTACAATAAACTGTTCTTCTGCATATACTTTAAAGCAAAACCTAAACATTCAGAGGTTATTTCTCCCAGTTGACAAGCAGCTCATTGCTCACTCTTATTAAGCCAGCATATAAATCTATGAAAGGTGACCAGGGAAACTGGAAGCTTGCTGCCATCATTAATCTGCTGAAGTGCCTGCCAGATGCATGACGTGCTCTCTTGACATCTTTGTGCTCCTTATGACAACCATGAGTGCAATAAACAAAGAAAAAAGGCATTAAGAAATAGGAAAGAAGACTGCATTTTATGTTAATTTTGTCAAAAAAGTCCTCAGGACTTATTTTATGGTATTGTCAGGAAAGCTGAGGGAGATAAATAGCCTGGAAATCTCTCAGGATTATTAATGAAGATGACATTGCTTGGTTTGGCTTTCTCTAAGTTACTGCAAAATTCTTATTCCATTGGTGTTTTTTATTCCACTCTCTCTTCCCTTTCTGTCAGGCAGCATCTTTGTTTACTTTTGTTTGTATCAAAACAAAGATCATCAGTGTCTGCTGAAAGACTTTGGCTGATGCCACCAAGCCTCGGAGAATGTCACGAACTTTGCGAGCAGTTTATCTCCTGCCTGCCCTCATAGCTTTGTGCTTTCCAAGCCTGACTGAGACTGTGCTGCAATGCAGGGATCCACTTCATTGTGTTTTCTCTCCTTCAGTAATTTTGGATAAGACTAAATGATGAACAAAATCTGCGCAACCCCTGAGCTACACACACTTGGCATCAGGATGTACCAAGCAAAACAAGACTGTACCTCCCAAGAGCAGTCATTTCCACGTATTGTTTTGCTGAAAAGTAGGATTTTCTTTATGCAGCAAGACATACAAAACTTGGAATACTTCAGAGGTCCAGTTGCAGAAGATACAAGGATAAAGTGAAGTACAATCTGGCCAGGATACCAGGACCCCCAAGGCACCCCAACAAGAATTCCCAAGGTAAATACAGCCTCACTGAAGAACGCAGAGTTCTGCCATCTATTTTTTTAAAAATTGATTGTTGAGTTAGGCAGAATATGGGTATGTTGACACCTGCACAATGTCTCTGTCTTCCCCATATATATATGTCCAAGTTATGGTTTCCCTGATTAATAAACATTTATTTTTCTCAAATGTTCATTGACTGGCTTTGCATAACCAGTTATGAAGCAAAGGCTCACCTTCAGAGAAGATTATTGGTGAAGTTTTTTCCTTGAGAGGTACTTAAGACTAGCAGCTTTTGGGGAAAAAGAGCATAAAAGGAAAAGTATCAATTACAGTTTATAGTCAAACAAGACTAACCCTTCAAAACAAAAATCCCTTATTACAATTCCAAAGTGATAATAGGTAATGCTTGTTTGCACTGTGTCAGGATCAAAAGTGTCAGGAATTTGAAGGATTTATTAACAGTAATGAGATGAAATTGGTTCACATTGTGACTTAGCAGGTCTTGAAATATCCAGGAAAGATTAGATGTATGGGATCTAGTTGCATTCACTACAATAAATCTGTAGATATTAAAGAAAATCAGACATAAATCCCCTTATATAGAACACATTTTAATGTTCTTTCTTGTTTTTTAATTCTTCTAAATCTGAAATATATATTTACAAATTACTGTTTAAGACCTTGACCAAATGATCATTATTTTTGGCAATAAATTACTATGCTTGCATATTTCCAAATTCTCATTCTAAACAGCACAAGACTTTAGAGCCAAGAGTGCCACTCAACTATTGTTTAAACCTTACATTAATAATTGACTATATACTTTTTGAAAAGCAGTGATAGTGTTATGGTGCTCCATTGTGGCTGCCACTAAATCCTGATATATTGGAAAAAACCCCAAGATAAAAATAAACCCTGTAAGATAGAAGATCATGAGCTTCTCCTGTCTTGTATTCCTTTGGTTGTAATTAATATGTTATCTCTAAACCATACCCATTCCTAAGTGTGTTTGAAAGACCCAAAATAGGCTTCTTGAGTAGAATATGCAGAATATTAGGATTCTGCAAACATACATGTGGCTCTGCTCTGACAGACATCCAAAGCCATGCACATCAAAAGCTGCTGACACCACAAAAACTGTGAAGGCACTAAAAATGACAAATTACTGCTGACTACTTCTATTTTGATCAACAGTAATTTATAAAGGCAGTAGAAGCTGAGATAGGTAGAGAAAAGAAAAGAAGTATGAAAATAAATTCTTATCTCTTATGTGCTAGCTCAAATTTAGCATCTTTAAGAGCTCACTTGAAGGCAAATTTAAACCCTGGTAGGGCAGTTAAAAACTCATCAGCAAGATGCTGCAGAAGAACCATTTTAAACACCGAAGAAAACTTAAATATTGGAAGAAAAGAGATCAAAAATACAGTGAAGGGAGTAATTGCATCCAATATCTTTGGCATACAGAGACTTTCATGTTTAGCATAGGGCCTCCACACAAATCCAAGGGACTGAGTCAATCCCAGCCCCGCTCAGATGAAATTAAATGGTTCTGCTCAATGAATTGTAGGAATAATGGTCTAGAGCAAACAGGAGGAAATTGCCTGCAAGAGGACGGGCTGCACTTGATACTGTCAATTTGTTTATACCTCAGCTTCCAAATACAAGCCACCTGAAGCTTGCACTGAGCTGACAGAAAGGTATGCTTCACAGAAGTGGCACTGGAATACAAATAAATTGGATAGCACTTAGAGACCTGAAAGCCATTGAAAAGCAGTGAGATGAAAGGCAAATGCCACWGCAACAGCAGTATTTTCTCCAAGGCACAGAAAATATAAAAAAGAGAAGTACGAATAGGATAAAGAGGAAAGAATGCTGTGTTTCAATAATGAGGTGCCATCCATTTTCATGGAATTGAAGCAAATTCAAGGCAGGACACTTTAAACAGAACTGCATTTCAAAAATCCCTCTCTAATTGTTTTCTTGATCTAATGTGCAATATGGAAACATAAGAGGAACCAGCTGTGGATTGTGGTGTAGGCAGGTTTGTCTTCACCTGTGATTTCCATTTTGCCATAAAGTACTGAGATTAATATTTGTGTTGGAACTGCATTGTAAAATATTTCATTTGCATAATTGTGCTTTGTCTAATGTTTCCAAATGTCTCTTTTAATGAAACATTATTCCATGATACACGGCTATGTTAAAATGTCTCATGAAATTAGCAAGTTTAGAAAGCTGGCATTTCCCACATAATACTCAGCCTGCTGAACACTTTTATGTAAATGCACACTTTTTAACCAATCAGGCATGACTTGTTCATTTTTCATAATATTATGGCATATTACATCTCAAAATAAAAGCTTAGATACTTGCTTTTCAGATACATGAATTTCCAATTGCTATCTGAAATAATATAGCTACTAAGCCAGAATGAATCAAATTCAGATGATTATTTAATTGCTTTTTGCAAAACACATGAAAGCAGGTGACAGTCTCRTGTTCCTTTAAAAATAATTTAAAGTGGTTTGTTTTTTTCCTTCTTTTYCCTCTCAATACATGTAAGTGCTTCATTAGCTGCATCAGGACTGGTAATACCAAGCTGTCCTTTCTCATTGCAGCACAACAAGACAAGAACAGGGACTATGCAAGAAGTCAAACAATGTAGTGGTTGGGAGCAGAGGGAAAACAATGTGCATCCAAAAAATATATCAGGGATTGTGCTGCAGGTTAATGGAGCCTGCTGATTGCTCTGTGTGTGCAGATCTGTACAGGTGGAAAAGGAATAAAGATGCAATAAAGCGCCTGGTTACACAGCAAGCATGTTTAGAATGATGACAGATAATTGCTGGAATGTAAATATMATGGGAACCATAAAGTAAAAAAAAWAACTATTATTAGTTTTCATCTTACTCCTAATTGCAACAGTAACTTTAAACAGATAAACAGGACATAAAATTCAGGCAGTAAATGAATGAAAAGTAGTTCAGAAAACTAAAACCTCTTATCGTATATAAATTAGAAGTTACTTCCCATCAGTCTGTATTAATAAAAATTTTAATACAAAGCACAAATACTACAAGACTACCATGAGCTAGAGGGAGAAAGGAGGCAACACCTGCTGACACCTTCAGTTCCTGCAGCAGAAGGGAAATAACAGAATTTACTAAATGAACACTTCCAAAGCACCYCTTTGTTGCTTTGGAGAAAGTCATATTCCCTTCTCCAGAACTGGCMACAGCTTAATGCTGAGCATGTGAACATCCAAGATGTGGGCACATTCAGAGATACCTTAATATCACAAGATGAGCTGCAAATGCCACCAACATTTTGGTTCCAATTGTGGCTGATCTCTGAAACTGTCTGTGTCCAGATAGCTATAAATTATTTCAATAAAGTAACACACTTGATTAAACCCTAACCCACGCCAACAGGGTCTGCATGCATATGCATTCATTACAGACACAAAAATACATCCATTCGCCTGCCTGCCTCTTTTTTGACATAAAGCATTCACAAATGCTGCTGACCTCTGACTCCAKTTTGTCACTGCTTTGACCAGCCTCTATCCGAAAATTATTCTAGACAAAACCTCTGGACCAAACACCAAGTTTATGAAGAGTTTAATTAAAAAAAAACCCCAACACTAATTGGTATTCTGAGGAGACAAGTCTGCTGCATTTTCTGTTACATGCTATTGGTAGATATAGACATAAAAAACTGTTTTAAAAGTATTTATTATGGTACTGAAGTGAAASACTGTCTCTGGAGATGCTTCATGGGCCTCCAAAGCTGCATTATTGGAGGTTCAGTTCTACATAGCTGGTGGCAGTAGAACCTCAGAGCTGCACAGAGACCCACGTGTGCAGATAGAGGCTGTGCTGGGTTAGGGCTGACTGCATTTGCAAATCCTCTCTGCTTTGCTGGAASAGATTTTATAATTACAAAACTGCAAATGAAAATGGTGGTGCTGGAGGGAATTGTTTCTTAAATTGTAGGTCTCCATAAATATTATGAGGCTGAGGTACTGCCAGCAGAGACAGATGAGTCATCTAATATTCCCAATAAATATGTTTGAACTTTTAAGTGCTTTTACTCCAACCATGCTTTCACCCCTTTGAATTTACTTCTGTGAACATTTGGAGCAATGAAATTTTGCTGGCACAAGATTAAARATATATGCATGATTTTCATGGTAGCTCCTCCTGGTGGACCACAGAATATTTAGGATTCAAAGTGCTCACAAAAATAACTACACCTGATACCAGAACTGGTGTCCCATTATGCTGATCAGAATAAAAGGAGCTATCTCCAAYAATTGTTTTCTCATTGCTGATAGGCGCAATTCCACTGTTTCTGCTTCTTCCTTTGCCTTTATCTCCGACTACTAATGAGAGCAGCCAAGGCTTCAGGGTTCCCTCCTGCACGCTCATTGCCTAACACTCCATTAAAATGAAAAGAGGAAATTAAGGACACTTGACATTGATGCTGCATGGCCAATCCCATCACCATGTCCTTGGATGYTTACCTCTTTGGCATATTCTTGTTCATAAAAGGAAACTGAGCTAAACAGATTCTCTCTGTCAACTCAATGTTAATGGTCCATTTTATTTGCTTTCCTTGTGAGTGGGAGCAGAGAGAGCATTAATATGAAGACAAAACCCTGAAATGAAAACATTTTCATGTTCTCATTAAGGTGTATAATATGGAAGAAGTATTAAATATTTGTGTATTATAGGTATAGAGCAGTACCAGCTGAGCTCAGTATTGGGCGGTAAACATAAGGACACTACAGCTGTTTTCCACTTCGAACCTGCCTTACCACCAAATCACCAGTGACAAATACTTCATTTAAACTATTGTCCAACAAGAAAAACCCCAGTGTGGACCACCATCCAAGGAATGGTTGCCTTGAGGAGCTGTGAAAAGCCAATTAGGCCTAGATGTAATTTCAGTTTTGATTGCTAACTGATGCCTTGAGAGGCTACCTGGAACAGAGGTCAGGCAGTGTCAAAGGAATAAAGTAGGTATTTGTTAAAAAGGCCTTCAAAGGATACACCTTGGGCAGTACAAGAGCCTGGCTGTGGCTATGCCCAAGATGAACTACTGGTTGTGAGTTTTCACACTTTTATAAGTTTAGGTTCATTTACATATTGGGGTTAATTGTCCAATTACAGCTTCAGGTATGAAGTCCCTTCATCCCAGATTGCTCTCCTCAGCTCGCTGTTGTTTATGCTTTTGGGCCTGAAGCTGCAATAGTATGCTTGGCTCTTGGGCTGGAAAAGGATTGTTTTGTCTGACTAAACTGTGAGGAGAACTTGCTAACAATTTATATTAAGTACAGAGTTATGTACTAATGCAGTACAGGATCTGGAAAATATGAAAGCTAAAACTTAAGACACCACTGCCACACAGAAGCATAATGCAAAAGAAAACATTATTAAATGCATTCTTCTCTTAACATACTGGTAAAACATAGGGAATGGCTCAATTAAATACCTATGCTATAGCACGCATATTAACTGCTCCTAAAATTGCACTGAGTCCTTTTCTGTGAAATTGATCTCTCTGACCATAAAATGAGACCTTTACTTCTTTCTGCACTCTTATTAATTGCATGGCACTTCACTGGCTCTTAATTCTCCAGTTCTGGTTCAACAAGCCACAGAAAGGTCACTTTATTTCCTTTCTGCTTGTGTGCTAATTAATGAGATCTAAACAGCAGCTTGTGTCTCAAATCAGGGTGGATTTTACTGTGTGCAAGGAACTTTCCAAGCTGAGGAGTAGAAGCAAGGTATGACTGTGTAGTCTAGGCTGTGACTGCATCACATCGAGCTTGATGTCCTGTTTCATGAGCCCCCTTCACAACGGCCAGTAGGTGGCCTTTATTTAGAACCGTTCAAAAATCCTGTAAGTTTATTGATGAACATCCCAACATTTTCCTGTGTTAATTGCCATATAGAGAAAAACCCTGCCCTTATCCTAACAATAGCAAAGCTGTAAAAAAAAGTATCTCCAGCTCAGCAGAGGCAGCAGGAAGACAGAGCTACACTTCACTGCTGTATACCAAGTAATTTCTAGGTGAAAAAGCCYTGGAAACTGTCATAGCCGATTTCTCCTCTGGGGGACTATCAGCTGCTCTGCAAATGAGGATTTTTTCCTAGTCCAGTCAAGAGATTTGATCTTCCAGCTCTGTCTAGAACATCACAAAGTGGGATCTCTAAGAAAAACTATTATATTACAGTCTCTAGCTAGTCCTCACAGAATATTTCCCTTAGACTTGCTTAGACTCCTTTGTTTTATGCTGCCCACTCTTTTCCTGATATGGGTACCCTGTGTCTGGTTCAAACCTCTATTTTTCTGCAGAATGCTACCATGTCCAATTAGAGCATGCCATTATGACAAAATTCCTGCACAGGCAATCAGTATGGAAGAGAAAACACTATGTAAACGTGGCTGAGGTGCTTTGGTACCATGGATATAAGCAAAACTGAGTCCTTGAATCCCAGCTGCTTTTCTGTCTGTTTTGGCATTTATTTGGCATCATCACAGCTTATTGTGCTGCTAAAGCCAGGAGCCTGTTTGATAAGGTAACTGCAGACAGGTGTTGCAATATATTTGAGAACTGTGCCTGGGTAGTTATGGCTAACTTTTTATCCCTGCATGTGCAATATGAACCTGCTAAAATAATCTGCTAGATCAAAACACTTTATAGTTCATTAAGGAGGTGACAAACTTTCACGGTTCAGACCCATCTCTATCTAAGACCAAACTAGTAAAAATCTTCCACCAGACCCAAGCATGTAAAACTTGAAATACATCTTTCTTTAATGAATACTTGCATGTAAGCTGTCAAAGCATTGCAGAACGGAAGTGTTAGGATAATATTACAAACACTCACCCTCCCCATGAGAAATGGATAAAGGTGCAACCAAGTTAAATAGTGGTGCTGTAATATATAACAAGAAAAAACAGTAAACATGCTTTTTGGCTCTATACACATGATTTTATCACTCATTAGTGCAGAGAAAGGGCCAAGATGTTTTATGCATGGGGACCTGATGATACTTCCTACCCATTTTTCACTCATTCAAATTCTGCAGATCAGGAGTGATCCATTTAGCAGATCCAATAGATACCCATGCCTTGCAATCTGCTTCTCCACTGTAGTCCTTATCCAAAAATATGGCACCTACATTTGCAGTACCTTCCACCACCCAAAGTGACACACCAGAGTGAAATGCAATGGCATCACCCTGCAGCACCTTGAGCAGGCAGAACTCTGTGTAATGTGCAAGGCTAGATCAGGCCTATAGGATTCCTTTAGTTGCAGCTGTTGTTTGCAGAAGCAGGAATGTTGCACTGGATTTGCTCAATAGTCCATATCTTAATCCTGGTGGTGGTTAATAGCACAGGCTTTGGAGGAAAGCTTTTACATACAAGTCACTCCTTCCTCATCTGCCACAAGTGAGACTGATGCAGAGTGCAGAAACCTACCCATGGCTAATCCCAGCACAAAGTACTGGAAAATGAATCCCTTTTATTACACAAACTATTACTCTGAGTATTGCTTCACCATGGAAAGCAATTGCTTTCTGATCTCTGAGGTGATCTGTTTGTCCTGAAGCAAATGAACTAACAACCCTTGTAACAATCCAAGACAAGATAGAAAAGCATCTACTCAACCAGCCCATTTCTATGTAACAAGTCAAATTAGACTTCACAAAATAATGGACTCTCTTAAATCAGAACATGAAAAACATGACTAATAAGAAATATATTGTGCATTACATGGATAAAGCATTTAACAGATTGCTGGCTTCCTGACACTCACCCTCTGGGCTTATATGCCATGAATGAAATTGCTACTGTGCTGTCAGTAGGTTTTCACATTTGTTCCTTACACAGTGAAGCAGTCAGATTTAATTGGTGAAAAGAAATGACATTGAGCTCAGAAGCTGTAGAAGACTTGGATTAAATGCTGCATTAAAAAAAGTTAACCTTAAGTCCAAACCCTGCAGGAAAGCTTTGTGTGGAAAGTAGAACCAAATGTGTATCTTAAATAAACTACAATGTGTGTGTGTATATATATATATATTTAGATGAGAATGAGCTGTGGCAGAGGTACTTTTCTGCTTCATAGCTGAGAAATTTTCAAGGATATAAACTATAATAAGCGATGACAAAAAATGGGAACATTTTCTTGACAGCTTTTTCTGTATCAGAATTCTGCTTTGTTTAGCTACTTGAAAAGTTGATTATAAAGTATTTAAGTACAACCCCCCTGCATTCAGCCCTTCTGCTGTTAGACATCACATACATCCATGCCTTGCTTAGCTTACAGAAGTTTGGCCAACATATGGTAGCCCAGTTGGAAAATAAAATACAACTGGGACACACCCTCATTTCCCAATTGCAATGGCCCAAAGAATAAATACTGACTGCTGCTGAAAGGAACACTTCTCTCTAAGCCCTGAAAGTGAGATGATGAATCTAGAAGGAAGATCTTTAATTTTTTTATTACTTCTAGCTATTTCTAATCAGGAGAAAAACACTTGGTCACATCTGCTGAGATCCCCCTGTGCACATATGTGGAGATGGATGTTCTCGTGGTTGAGAGGCTGGAGATGCCCCTGCTGGGCTCCGGTGTCCTGTGCAACCTGTCAGGTAATGATCCTGAGGGCAAGAGGACTCCATTGTGAGAGAGCATTCTGCAGAGAGAAATTATTTCCAACACAATCTGCTGGACTTTTTGCCCACCATCAAGACCCTTTTAGGCTGACAAAACTTTTGAGTGGTGCCCTGGAGGATGTCCTCACCTTCAGAGACTGGTCAAGCTACAAACACTTGCTGTCCCTCCTTCTGTTAGACCTTGCTGCTTGTGCTTTGCACATGAAAATGAATTTAATTTCAAGTTGCAGCCATCTTGCAGCACAGAGAACACTGACACCTCTGAACAGCAAACTCTGCACAGGAAAGTTAACATGGCCTGACCCCTGTCTACATGGCTTTAAATAAAGTAATTAAGGACCATTCTCAATATCAACTTCTACAACTGTAATAACTTTGTTAACAGAACTTAAAGTTTTGAAGAGCAAAACAAAACTTTAAGGAAAAGACCAGCTAGTTATTTCCATAATTTCTTTTTCCAAATCCCACTGTACTTTTCTAAGTGAAAATCTATTTGCAGAAAAATGCAAACAAATTGTCAGTGATGTTTTACCTACCAGCAATTTAACAGCCACCTTCAATTCCCAAATGAAACTTGAAATAAAACACTACAACTAGGTTAATTTGAGGACTCACCATTTTCATTTCAAAGGCTTTTTTTTAACATTAATTTGTCCTGAGGCATAAATGAAATACAGACAAACCGTATTAGATTTTAATTTGCTAAAAGTGGATTACAGGCCTTCTCCACAGAGATGCTGAGCACTCAGTTCTCACAGAAGTAAACTTTATTCCCCACAGTAAAGGCAGCAATAGCAGGTACCCACTGAGAATTCCAAAGGAGAATTTTTTCAAGGGGTTGACCTGTAAAGTACAAACATTCTGACTCTGAGCCCCCAACATAAAATCAGTACAGAAATATAGGTTTAGCAGAGCTAGACTAGGCATACAAATTAATTCTGTCTTTAATTAAATGCTTGAATTTAGAGGAAAATTGTTTATCCAATATTTAGGCTGAAAAAAATCTAAGCTTTCTATCCCCACCCTATTATTTTAGATGTTTATCTTGTTCTGTGAAGTGACATTTCTCAAATCTGACCAACTTGAAAGGCAGACATGCATGTGACCACAATGGGAGGATTTCAAAACTACTGCTGAGTTCAAGAGACTCATTAATTAGATTAAGGGATAAGCCCTTTCCATATGAGGCTCTTTAGGGCTGGTAACCCATCGATGGTGCAGAAGCCTCTTTATGGCAAGAGGCTTTGAAACCAGAAATGGTGAATTAAATAACCCTGGCTAGAAACCTCGATGATAAACAGATCCAAGATCTCCAAAACTCTGGGTCTTGGTTTTGCTGGTGTGCATTTCAATTGCTAAGGATTTTTTCCAACTGAAGGCAAAAATGACACCCAAAACCTGTCTCAGGATTGCCCTAGAGACCAGTTTTCCTGCAGAAGAGTGGGTAGGAAGAACTTTCTTTGCCTTCAGGCTCCCTACGTACAAGAGTGGCTCCAGTGGGACTGTGCCGTAAAGGACTCTCCTCTTAGCCTGCATCCTGCAAAGGAGTGAGTGTCTCAAGTGATGTTTCACATGTCTGCTTTGAAGCAGCAAAGAGCCAGAGAAGGAAAAGAACGAGCCATTAGTCATTCTGCTTTGGAATAACCATGAAGATCATGTGCATCCTCCAGCTGCTTCCTCATTAATACCTTCTTGTGAGGGCTTCCAGGGTACATGACATCCAGAGGGAAGTTACTCTCACACCTATTTTGTGGAGCTCTCTATGATTGCCAGTGATAAAGGCCAGGTTCATTATTAAGCATGGAGAGATTTCAAAATCCCTTGCTCAGAATCCAAGAGTGTTTGCTTTCCCTTCCTTCCACTGGCAAGTCAATCTGAAACAGAACAACTT
Source organism: Cardinalis cardinalis (assembly GCA_014549065.1). Lineage (NCBI taxonomy): Eukaryota > Metazoa > Chordata > Aves > Passeriformes > Cardinalidae > Cardinalis > Cardinalis cardinalis. Next base: position 14,547,242 of record JACDOX010000003.1, read on the forward strand.
TCTTCCGGAAAAAAAAAACCAACCCAAACGTAATTTTCTCTGAATCACAAAWAAGCATTTTTGTTCAGTTATTAAAAACCAAATATTTTCCACATAAGCATTCCCCCCACTTATATCCTAGCCACAAAGCACTGAGTTTTACAGCACTTTTTCCTGTCTTCTTTTCTAACTGATTTCTTGTGATTCTTTTTTCTACTCTACCTTGAAATACACTTTCTGAAMTGCAGAGCATAGAAACATCAGGTTGTAAAGCAAAAACTAGAAGTCCTCTCCTTAACTGAGTTTCCAATTTAGATAAATGCATATTACATATTATTCTCTGCTCCCCTGCAGTTATTATGGAGAACACCTGCTACATGCACTGGGGTCATTATTTGGTGATCCAAGGTAAAAGACAGGTTGCTAAGGGTAACCACCTCACAATCAGTCCCCAGAATCACATGAGATTCATGCAAAATCCTGATTAATAAGAAATGGAACAAGAAGCTTTTTTCCCTGAGTTCACATGCAAATCTTTAAAAAATGTCTTCCGCAGGAGGGAATATGAAGGAATTACTTTTTCTCTACGAGAATTATTTGTACCACTTTCTCATGGTCTCAGATTTAAAGGCCTACACCCCACCAGCTGCATCTGAAGTAATTCTTTCCTGCTGGAAGACTCCTCCTCACTGCCATGCAGAGAGAGATTTTTAAATGGCTTTTTTCCCTCATCAGTTGAGGAATTAATGTCAGACACAGGCAAGATGCAGACTTATATACCTGGTTAGTGGAAAAGCACAATAGTATCACACAGTGAAACAATAATCAAGCCAACAAACTTGACAAACTAACAAATAAAAAAATCCAATAACAGAGATAATCCAAATTAGATAAGAAGGGGGCAGCCCTCCCTCTCAAGCAACTATAGTACCTCTCAAGAAATTGTTTTTAATTTAAAGCACCTTCAGTTGCAGGCAGTTTCCAGACTTACCTGCAACTGAAATAATACATGGATAGTAAGAACCTGAAGAAATTTCCAAAACATAAATTAAGTACAAGTTAGAGTCCATATGTTTTTACTGAAAAAGCACACTACTACAAGCACTCATATATCCTGCAAGGAGTCCTTCACAGGGCACACTTAGCCCTAGGGCTGCTTGAAATTATATGGAGAAAGGCATTTTAGGGTTTCACCMTGAAAACCAGCAGGTTTTGAGGACAGCAGGAAGCCATATTATCATTGAGGTGTCACTGGGAAAAAGAATAAGTTGGAAATCAGGATGGTGATTACAGTATGCCCAAGGAATTCAGTTCACTGGGAAGCTTTAAAACATCATGCTGTACCCAATCCTACTAGCAGAAGCATGTTGGATCTGTCAGGCAACAGAAACCTGAAAAAAAAACCCTATTAAAAACTCTCCACTGTGCACTAGAAGGAAGAAGTCTTATCTCTGGTTTGCAGTACTGATGGAACAGGAATAACTGTTAGTTCTAGCAAAGTCAATGTAGAAGGCACAGAAAATAAGAGTAACATCTTGATGGCTATATTTGCATTTTTGCCTTTAAGGAAACACATGCTGCCAAAGTTTCTAGAATCTTCCTAGAGTGAAATACACTCTTCAGAAGAGTTTGAAGGAATTATTTGTTTTTTATTAATATGAAACAGGATTCTGTTAGAAAATAGGAAACCACAATATCAGGCAAGTATACTGGAAGGGCAAACAAGAAACCCCTCCAGGCAAAACACCCCTTTTCCTACCACAGAAGTGATATGAGAGGTTATAATATTTAAATTGGCAGGTACATTTCTTTCTCAGCCATATTACCATCATATTCAGAACTGCATTTGTTACAATTTMGGCATTAATTTCAAACACTTGAGTTACAAATCCAGCAAGAGAGAAGAAAGGCACCAAAGCAACAAAAGGCTTTGGATCCAAGGAAGGCTATAGCCTTGATCTTTTARGGTATCTTGTTTTAGGCCAGACAAAAATCAGCAATGTGTTGATGATATTCCTCTAGCACATCATATTCTACTTCCATATAAAAAACMTCAATCTTATTTGAAAAGGTCTATTCCAAATCCCAGTCAAGCCAGTGGGGATCACTGTGATTTCATCTGTCTTATGGTACAAATGCAAACTTTCTAGCACTTTTTTTTTTTCCCATAAAAAACACCCCAAACATTCATTGGTGTAATTTATGGAGACTATTACCACAAGGACTATGAAGGATGACTAAGATCCTCCTAAAAGGGGTATATTCCCAATAACTTAAATGAAATGTAATAGGAAATAGGCATTCTACTCCCAGAGGTCTCTGAAAATCCTGACCAAAACTAGCCAGTCTTCTCTCATTATCTGTTTCATGTTTCTGTGTATTTCCATCTATGTGCAGCCATAATGACAGACTAAAGCTAAGAAATGCAATTTGTATTTCTTCATTCCAGATCCCCCGAACTCTCCCAGATGTGCATTTACCATGAACAAATTACTGAGGTTTGAAGCAACAGTAAATTAATTTAGCACTGGAAAATTAAAGAGAGCTATCACTGTATAACAGCAGTAGAGGAAAGTTGCTTATTATTTACCTGAAGTAATTTGAAAAATGCTTACAAATCCTTTTTCAATTTTACTCCTTTGCCTGAACATAACACAGTTACCAATTGCTACTGAGGATAAGAAAGTTGACACTGTAACAAGTGTGCTATTTTTAATTTACAAATTTATTTTAATGCAGGTGGTGTTGACACAAATAAATGCTAGAATATTATAGGTTAGYCAGAATACTAGAAGCACAAAGAGAAAACTATGCTAATGTTACATGAATGGGTGTCAGGAAATAGGACTGACTGACTCATTCATTCTCCAGTGTATTGGACATTAAACTTCTATGTATGCTTTTAAARATGCAAGTATAAACAAGAGTCATCTGAAGTCCAGTTGGAATAGTTCACCGAGACTTGAAATAGACCCTTTGTCAGTCAAAGCCCAGGTGCCTTGCAGCCTTCTCCCATCCTTCCATGTAACAGCCAATCCAGGACCTAAAAAAATTACTACCAAARGGATTTAATGAAATTCTTCACTATTTTGTGCCCAAGGCACAAATTGTCTCCCAGTTTTTTTCAGGATTGCTCCATCCACAGGTGGAGGGGATCCTCTCAGCTTTGAGTGACCCTTTTTCAGTTCCATTGGCTACAGCTGTTTGTGCAGGATTGATCCAGYGACACGTGATGCTGAAAGGGAAGAACTAGAAATAACTGCAGCTCTACTGGTACTTTTCCAAAGCAATCTGACTTCAATTAGTCAAATGAGGACACTTCACATGTCTGAATTAACAGAGCCCTTGTCTCAGATAAACTTGTATACTTCATAGCAATAGAAAAAGTTGTTAATGATAAAGGAATCAAATCACACTCATTTTCCCASAAGTTTTCAATGTTATAGCTTGTTTGGTTTAGTTGGTGGAATGATCTGGCAAACTCTTACAACCTGCAGAGTTTGAATGTAGTTAATAGGACCCTGTGCAGGTAGGAAGGCTGCTGATGTCTCTGCTGTGAAGACAGCAACAAGGAAACTTGAAACAACGTAAAAAAATTGAAATGTGTTGATAACACTCTGGATGATAATATTTGACTGTCCGCACTCTTAATAATTAGTTGTGAACTAGAAGAAGATTTATTTGAATATTAAATGGGATGGAAGATTTTTGAAAGGTGAATGTACATTACAGACCAGATAAGCTTACAGAGCCTTTTGAGACTTACTGATGAACACTGAAGCTGGGACAGGTGATGACAATCTGTGAATTAAATAGCAAATCTAAATGCTATTTATCTCCTTAATCAGTCATAGTTAATCCATTTCTTAATTTATAAGCCATGCTAGATTTAAATAGTGAAAAAAGTTCTGAAAAAAATTATACTTTCAGACAGTTTCAGGAGTCTGTTTCTCATCATGACATAAATGAGTATAAACAGAATATATTTGTTACATTTTCAAACCATAGGTTACTTTCAATACTCTTYCCACTCTCACCAAGCCTGCAGTGCTGGGTCATGGTCATGGGGTTATGGTGACCCAAGGGCAGGACCTGCTCCTTTTCCTTGAACCTCACACCACTGGCCTCAGTCATTTATCCAGACTATCCAGATCCTTTCTGCCCTCCAACAGATCAGCACTGCTGCCYAACTTGATGTCACCTGCAAACTGAYAGGGAGTGTGCTTGATTCCCTCATCCAGACCACTGATATTAAATAGGAACAGCTTCATCACAGCGTTTGATTTTTATCATTATTTTGGACACAATTAACAGGAAATCTTTGGGGGAAAGAGAACAGAAAAAAAAAGTCTTAAAGGACAGTGAAACCTCTGAGACATAACCAGGAATAATTACAGAATTCCATCCAACATTACTCAGCCCTGTGAGGAGTGTTGAACTATAGGATCCTTATGGGTCCCTTCCAACTYGAGATGGTCTGCAATTCTATGACATGAATTATTTAAGATGAGTAGTATGTACTGAGTCACACTTGCCTTTGACATGCATCATATCCTGTTAAGGACAGTGCAGTTAAATGCATAAGCACTCCAATTTTCAGCACTGAGGACTGCACAGATACAGGGGCAACAGAGATTCAGGCTCAAGTGTCTATAATTTTTTTTAAAAAGGAGAAATGGAAACATTAAGCTCTGAAATCCTACTGCAATATATAATATAGTAAGATTTCAGCTTYACTGTCTTCGTAGGCTGCAGTCACCGTTTCTCAATCCTTGTGCTTTTCTCCAGCACTGAGTAAAAAAGTTCAGCCTAACCGCTTCAGCGCTTCAGAAAAAACAGGTTCCTAAGTACTTCAATAAACTCATAATGTACTCCTTTTAGAGATGCAGCTTCATGAGTTCTATGTTTACAGTGACTTAGCAATACTGGAAAGCAAATTAACACCAACTTTACCCAAGATCAAGACCTATAATTATTTTTCTTCAGATAGCAAACACAAGGGGGTGGTGGAGAKTGCATCATGCTTTTTCTTGCCATTCTGGGACATATTGAAGATCTTAACAGTCCTCCTCCACCCACCTCTTCTGACTCATGCACTTCCTACTGTCATTCCTTTGTAATAACTTTATTCCTTCTTCAATTATCTTCATGTAAATTCCAGCAAACTGGTGTCCACAGAAGCCACCTGGCTCCATGGTTTTGTCAGATGAAAATCTACTTCCTGATAGCTCCCAGGGCTGCAGCTGCAGTTGCAGCCTTAAAGATTTCAATCCCCAGGGCATTAGCATAAGCCCGTAATAAAACCTATCATTTAGAAACCACAGTCCAAGTCATACAGTGAAACTGAGGCTTCCTTTAACAACAGCTTCCCTGAAGCTGGATGACTGAAAATAAAAGAGGCAACATGAATTAATAAATTGGAATAAATTACAGATTACTAATGTGGCTGGAAGTAAAATTAACAGTACATGGCCATAACAAGTTAAGCTCTCTCTAAAATATGTACTTCTACATGTCACTTACTAGGGTTTTTTTCCCTTATATTCTCCTTCTAATACAAGAGAATGATCTAGTAAAAAAAAAAGGCATATTTATTGGAAGTAGGCATCTTTGCCCTTTGCAGAAGCCTTTGAGCTCTTCAGCAGTATTTGACCCATAATATCCTTGTTCTTCCAGAAGGAATTGCTTGTGTATAATAATTCTTTCCAATAAACTCTGGTTTTTTAAAATCTTTTAAATATTTACTTCATCATAATAAAACCTCAAATCCCTCAAAAGACAATTGCTTTAAGGAAGGGTTCAATCCTTCACTACCAATCATAATATTGAAATAGAAAAGTAGAACATGAGTAGTGAAATAAAGGTCAGCAGATAGGAAACGCTTTTAGAAAAAAAAACCACATTCAGAACAGATATGAGCCTGGCTGCTTCTGCAAAATAGGAGCAATGATAGAGAAAACAACTTGTTTGGACAAAGCAGTTCAGAGTTCCTTGAAAGATGCTTTTCATAAGCACTATCAGTGTAGGAAAGGCTGTTGGGATATCTAAGCTCTCACTTGTATTTTACATTTTGGCTGATTGACTCTCTGATAGAGAAGATTTTTTCTCTTCCAAAAGCTTTTCATGATGCATGTGTGGGACTTTATCAGGCAGGTAAGAGTAATTAAAAATAATGGTGAACAGAAGCTGCTGTTCAGGCTTGTTTTCTGAAAGAAGTATTTATAAATATCTGCACTTACAAACAGTTCATGCTACAAATGAGCATGAATAAATGCACAATTACTGAGAAGAGAAATCAATAAGATTTAATCTGGATTTGATTAACTTCAGATTGTTTTGAAAACTGCACTAGTTTTTCTTATTAAGTAAATGTTATTTTTGTTGTGCAAGAAGATTTACTTTATGTTAGGGTCGTGAGCAACCTCTGCTACAAGAAGATTCTATTTAAGTGCAAGTTTCAACACAAGATTTTTTTAACAACTGTCCACTTACAGTACTAGACAAACACTCTGTACTGCTATGCATAGGAAAAAGCAGCATTAAATTAAAGCAGCCTTTTCTCAGCTCTGCAACAGRAGGCTGATGTCCTGCCTCCAGTGCATGGCGAGAGCTATGCCACTGGACAGGATATACTTGTGTCCAGTTCTGTGTAGAGAGTACAGAATTAGGCCTTTGAAATGCACAGTTAATTGTAGCCAGTTTGATAACTCATTAAACTTACAATCTACCCCATTTCTGCCAGAATAATTAAATATAGCAAAAAGTATGTTCAGTGATAACATGGGGAATCTTTAAAGGATTTTTGAAAAAATTATCACAGAACTGTGGCCTGTAAACAACAGGGGTTTGAAATAACACCATCTTTAGCATGCCACACTGTACCTGGACATGATTTCATTAATCACCTGAAGCTGATGAGTTTAGAATTTGCATGCAACATTAAAGCTTATTTCTGATTTAAGTATTTTTAACTGTAAAGCAGTCTCAAAGAAGGAAATGGAGAAACATATATATTTAAGGAAACTAAGGGCGGGAGAGAAAATTGCTTATTATTCTTCTTCCTGGAACTCAAGAAATAACCAAACATTCCTGTTTATCCACTGAATTAGTTATACAAACGTCCACTGATTTGATACACAAACTGTCTTTGCATTCCAGAGGGACTCTCTTGACTCATCCCAAAACCAGAGCTAAAATGGGTATTGAGGTTAGACCTTTCCTATGAGTGCCAAACACACCAGTCTGGGTGGGGTGAAAAAAACCCAATGCACCCCAAACCATAAAAACCCCACGCTACTGTTGCAGTGCCTTCCAGAATTGAAAAGATGAAAGTACAAGTGGAGATCTAAATCACATGTTGCTACAAATACTGTATCTGAAAGAGGTATAAAAGCCTTAGCAACAGGAAATAACATATGGAAGAAGAGTCATGACTTCCATCATTGCAGGAATAAAAGAATATCTTGCTGTTGATGTTCAGCAGTTGTTTCATGAGGTTAACAACTCTCTGGCCCTTTGCTTTGAGAAAGATTGCCCCTTACAGCTCTGCTTACTTGATCATGCAAAGACTACAGGTCTGATTAACCTACACAAAAAAATCAGGAATATTTCTCTAACTTTATATAGACCCTCAAATCATGTGTCATTTTCAGTGAGTTACTATGCATAACTAACTTAATACTCAGTTTGTGATGAAGCCTACAAAACTGAAAGCTTTTCCTTTCATTTTTAATTTAAGAAATACAAAGCCCAGGAGGAATTTTTGATATTCCGTTACCCTCCTCCACAATTCCAGYAATGTGGAACAGGTCTATTTTTCTTTCTCATTAGGTATCTAGGTGTCATAGCAATACTAATTTCTCCTCCAAATAACCATCTGCAAAATCCTGTTAGTTATTTGTTCAGACAAGATGACACTAAAAAGYACACCCTTCTTCATTACAGTTTCTGCAGCAGTAAATTGTCACTCTAATATGAACAAAAAACTTCAATCAGGAGATTTTCAGACATTCTGTGTTGGCTTAACACCACTTTCCACTGATTTTTCAGGRAACAGAACTCTACTAAATGAAAATCTTCAGTGAGGTTGAGGAATACAAAATTATGATATCCAAAAATAAGAGGATTAAAGCAGTCTTTTGTAAATTGCAAACCAGTTGCTTGTATACTACAAYTCAGTGATTCATTTTAATACTGTCTGCAGCCATTGACATGCTTAAGAATATTCATAATATTAAACATTGTTTAGGTGATTTCAGTGGGAAAAGGAACTGGCAGAGGTAAAGGTAAAAACCTTTACTGAATTTGCTCCCAAAACCAAATTTTTTCTTAGTACTGCTGAAAAGACAAAGATGCTATGGTTTGCTACAGGTATTCTGACCTGTTTGTCTGTAGGACTTTGCAGATATTGTTATAAGAGAACTGATGAAGTTTCTTCTCCTAGCCACCCATGAGAAATGCTCAAAAAAAAGAGCTATCCTCCAGGAGTCAGGTTTACYCCAGCAGAATGTTCTCTCAGTAATATTTTCATGTGAAAATATATTATTTTGTTAGGATTGTCTCAAGCGAATAATTTTCAATATCATGTCAAATAACCACACCCACCAGAGCTGCTCCTACGAGGTAAAAAGTGTGAGTTCCTTCTTTTTGCTGCAGAGGCTTTTGCTTTGCATTAAACCCCTCACAGAACACTAGCTTGTTATCAGGAAAGGAAAGGAAAGACTGTATGGCATCAGCTTAGTCTTTTGCTCAACTGAGCTTGAAGGTGGATCTGAAAATTCACTAACAGCACCAAATCCATTTAACCTGAGACTCATTCAACTTGAAATAAGTCAAGTCACTGCACAGAGTCTAGTTCCAAACAAATTAAAAAAAAATAATCAAGCCTCTAAGAGTTTTTCATGTTAGCAGYGAGTTGCAATGTGTGTGTTAGCAGGCTTTTGGAAGTGTTTCTTGGAGATAAAATTTGAATAATCTATGTAGTTTAATTTAAATAATTTATGCATAAAGCACTGCAGAGTTATAATTGTAATTATAGTGTTTAGCTCAGTAGCGATGAGGTACATTTGAAGCTGGATTCTGATTGTACTGTATATCTTATGCTCCAAATTTCATTTTGTTCTGAACAAATCCTTTGGAGCACAAGAAGATGGCTCAGAGCTTCACAAAAATTCCTGAGTGAAGTTTTAGAGAGTTTCTTTGCTAGAAATTTTTTATTATTATTTCAAGTCTGAAATCCAATCTTGCATGCTTCTGTGTCACAGTGATAAAGTAAAGGTGGCTGAAAAGTGCCCCTGGTCAGAGAGGAAGGACTTTTCTACTTTTCTCATGAAGGAGCAGCTGTTCCTATCAATAATTTCCTGAAGCAATAGGCCTGGAGTGTAAACAATATTTTATATGGATGGCAGCAGAACAGATTACATTATTTCTGAATTTTTGCACTTCACTGTGGAGAATGGATTAACCCTGTGTGACATAAATTCAAATCTTAGTTCCTTGAAATGAATGAAAGGGTTAAAGTATTGTAAAGAGGAAAAAATTTCTACAGAATACTGTAGTCAGAAGAGTGTCATTAACTTGGTTCAGAGAGAGAGAGAACACTGTGGCATTAGGAACACTTCAGAAGTGGCATATTGAAGCCTGAACAGACAAAAGGTTTGTTCCCACCACTCATATTAATACTGTTTTTTTTTTTCCTGAACTTGTAACACAGGCCCAGAGACAGATAAGAGGAAAATCCTGAATACAGCCATTCAGGATGCTGGACAAGTATGAGGGGAATGGASAACTGACACTTGTGTGCTTTTCCTAATTAAAGATGTGCTGCCAGCATTGGAGGTTGGAGGAGCATTGTTACAATCTGGTAGGACATACCTGGTGTTTGCAGTAAGAACCAGATGAGTAAGTAATGCTCAACTTCAAACACTAACAATGAACTCAAAGGTCTCCAGATTTCAAGTCCCTGGAGCAATACTCCCAGAGGAAAAGCAGCAGGCAAGGGAGAACGCCTGTGGATTCCACTGCTCCTGAGCAGGTCTTGCAAGAATAATCCATCTTCAGCCAGGCTCCAGGCAGAAACCGTGGGCTCCAAAGGYTGAATAAACTACTGCCAGATTTTCAAGGGTGAATGTTCAATGGACCCTTCAATCTCAGGATGAGGTAACAGTTTATACCTCTAYTTCTTTTCACAAACAATATATTAGTCCATACCATCCTGCTGCTTGAAAAGCAGCTCTGGGAGGTAATGACATGATCACTGGTTAACCTCTTGGCCAGTTCTATATTTAGCTCTTTCGACTTTGTCCAGTATTAGGTGTGATGATGGATGACCACACTCATCCCTTACCCACCCACAATTATATGTGCAAGGTTACTAGGTCTTTCCAAAATATGGATTAATGACTAGTCTGTAAGATATTGTATCTTCAGAAGATTTCATGTGAAAGAGTTACCAAAGGAAAAAGCTTCTGAGAAAGAGAAGCAGCTAAATTTATTTCAGTAGCCTCCCTACAAGCTTATTTGAAAGTGTTAGAAGCARGTAAACCAGAGAGCTCCAGAAGCTTAATACTTTAGCTGAAGAATTAGAGGTTCACAGATCTTTCCAGACAGGAAAGCAAGGTAAGTGCAAGTTCCTTCTACACTGCCATCATAACATGCTTCCACATGCATTAATAAAGCTGTCATTATTTCAGCTAGTCCCAAAGTTTCTAATCAGAAAGTAACACCCCCTCCTGATTTTATCTTCTCTACAACACCTACACATAATTGTAATTTTGTTTTACAACTGGAAGACAACCCTTTTCTGCATTAATTGAGTTCTTGCAACATTAAGTCTTAATCCGAGCTGCTGGAACCTTTCTTCTCCTTTATTTTGAGCAACAGCATTTTCCTGGAATGGTGTAGAAAAGACATTTTAGGTGTCTGGAAGAGACCAAAACCCTCCAAAGCCTCAACCACCTATCAAAATCCTGAGAAAACACTGAGATCAAAAGCCTTAAGGGTCACATCAATATGCCTTTAATATACCTCCAGGGATGGTGACTCCACCACTTCCCAGGAAGCCTGTCCTCCCATAGGACAGCCTGAGGCCATTTCTTATCCTGTCACTCATTGCTCTGGAGAAGAGACCAACACCTCTCTTGCTACAGCCTCCTGTTGGGTTGGTGTTGAGACTGCTAAGGTCTTCCCTGAGACTCCTTTTTTCSAGGATAAACTCCCTCAGCCACTTCTCCTAAGAGGAGGAGCTTTCCAACCCTCACATCAGCTTCATTTCCCTCCTTTGGACACACTCCAGTATCTCAATATCTTTCTTGTAGTGAGTGGCCTAAAAACACACAGTAATTTCAAGAGTGACCTTGTGACCACTGGTCTAGTACTGCTGGCCACATTCTCTGTGGTAAAGCCAGGATGCTGTTGGCTTTCTTGGCTACCTGGGCACACTGCAGGCTCATAGTCAGCCAGCTATCAACCCACAGCTCCAGGAAGTCATGTTTAAGAGAAAAGTATCTGCTAAATGTGGCCTCTTATTCCAAAATTAAAGTATTGCAAAGATCCAGATAACAAAACTGATAGACTCTTATTCTTAGAATTGAATAAATTGAAGTTGATAGATGCTGTTCTCTTGATCGGAGATAAAAAGCTTTATCAAAGCAGCCAGTTGGATAAACAAGCAATCTCCAAGGTGTTAAAAAAGGGATTAAGCAGGTGAAACCTTCAGAAGGTTTGTTTTGCTTTCTTAGTGGTCAAAATTAGAGCTGCCATATGATTTACAGCTTCAAGCTTCTCTCAAGYCACTGTGAACACACATACTCACCCACCAGGTATTAACAAGCCATTTCAAAAAACACAGCTCGATTTAGAGATCACTTTTGATTAGCACTGCACCAACACGTTCAGCTTTGCTAAAGAAACCCAGCACCAGTCTGCAAACACTAGAACACTAGTCTGTATTTCTCAGTGCCACACTGAGAAATAGAGACTTCCAGAGGGGGGAAAAAATACAAAAAAATCCTTCTGCTTCAAACCCTGCAGTCCTTAGTTTGGAGTTCCAACTGATTTGCACTGTTTTTCTGGCAAAAGTTCAAGATTAAGAGGTAGTAAATATCAGATTAGTGGGGAAAAAGATTTGATTTTTTCTAGATGCCACTGTTTAAGTAGCAAAATTGTACTTCTCTATTTCCCAGCATAGAAACAGTTAAGGTTTTGAATCTGAAGTTGATGCAGAATAAGATAAGTTAAAAAATTGAGAGCAGTTATGTAAGATTTTGTACCACTTTAACTGAGTTGCTATTTAAGCTTGAATTTAAAATCTGCCTTAAAACCAGTGTCTGACAGGTCCAAATCATTATCCCTGATTAAAAAAGCAAAATATTCCCTCTCAAGACAGACACATGGAAAAAATTTTTTGGATGTTCCAATGTTTTGGAAAAAATTCTGCCCCATAAAAAAAATTCCCAAATCCTCAGTAACGTGACGTGAAGCCTGAGACAACCTGGCTGCCTTCCCTGCAGAAAGTCCAGGATCATACTGGCCCACAGAAGAGCTTGCATGCAGGGAAAAGCATGAAAAATAAACCTCTGGAACAAGATATGTGATGATAAACAATACTATTCCAAACTCCATACTCGTTTTTTTTTTCACCACTCTGAAAACAACATTGCTGTTTCAGCCTGTGATGGTGCAAGGATTGAGCTGCGACAATGTCCCTGCCAGTCCAAGCAGCCAAGGCCATCCAGCAATTTTACCAGGCTTCTGTGAAAGTGCCTGAAACAATATTCATGCTATAATAAAAAAAAAAACCAAAACAACAAACCAACCACCAGAAAACACACCCAACCCCCCCAGCTTTAACTGGCTTCAGCAGACCATGAACGAGTCAAAACAGGGCACAAATACACTGACAAACTGAAATGTAAAATTAGGAAAAAAATGAAAAACGAGAGGGAGCATGTGTACAGATTCATGTTGGCACATGTAGGCAGACTGTCTGAAGCTCAGCTCATTCATGGGAATATTTCTGTGCACYTGACCTGCTGTATTACACACACCCAGGCTGGGGCAGGTGGGATATGACMAAAAAATGTATTAAAGAACCTGACAACGGTGAACAGGCCATAAATAGAAAAGTTCAGATTACCTGTAGCATGACTCTCAGAACAAAGCCCTTGTTTTTAATATCACATACACTCTGTTCATCCCATAGCAGGCAGCTGTCTCTTATAACTGATGGCTAAGGTGGCATCCATTGATGTCAATTTTCCAATCTCTTTCCAAACTTTCCTATTTAACAAGTGAGCTGCACAATGGGAGTTTATTTACCTGCTGGCAAACCTCCTCTTTGAAGGGTCACTGCTCTTAATTATAGCAGCACCTGTGCACTGCTTTGCTTTTAAGCCTGTCAAGGTTTCCATTACAAACCCATTTCTGGATGTTTACTCTGCAATAACCTTCCAAGTCCACTGTGGGTTGCAGCATGGCTTGTAAAGTCTCAGCAAGTATTTTTCCTAAGTAATCGTGGTTCTCTTGGTCCATCCCAAATAACTCAGGAATGACTCTTTACTGCTGCTTTGTGGGAAGCTTATACCTCCCTTTTTTTTTTTTTTTTAGGAAACAAACATTTTACAGGTAGGAAAACCCTTAACAGAAAGGGCACTCCTACAACAAAGTATAATAATCTTACAAGAAATATTGGTCCGTACACTCAAACCCCAGAGCTCCGTAATTTGCCATCTTCAATTCTTTGCATCTATTGGAATGAATTGTTCTGCCTTGGCTCACCATCATTGCTATTTGATATTGACTTTTTATTTTCTTCTGCACCTGTCTTGCCTATTTGGCATTCTCTTTTTCCTGAAGGCAGGAGACAGCACTGCTGTTGAAGAGAGGGTACACTAAACCATGTAGATTACCTGTCTTATATTTCATATTGTGTGTAAGAGAATGGAAGGCAGCCTCTATATGTTCTCTTACCTGAAGCAGGAGAAAAAAAGTATCCAAAGAGAAAAAAATACCAAAGCTATTCACTTCCGTTCAATCATGGTAACATACACATAAAACCTGGACCAGACTGTCACAGGGACAGTGATCAAATGGTTCCAGAAGGAGAAACCCAGCAGAGAAACAATGAACACCAGCAGCAATAAGCAAGCAGACACTAGAAAGGGACTGATGTGTACAGTGCTACCTGTGGCTGAGAAACAAGTGACACGTGAAAGGTACTCACTTTTTTTTGGTGGGAACACAAACCAAGTTTCAAGGCTCACAACCGCACTTGTCCATGACACACTGGAATCTTGCAGGACAAGAAGCAGTGAGACCACAAGCCCAGCTTGTTGCYATTTACACATCAGGTTCATAAACCCTTATTCAACTCTTAACATAACGAGCTGAGGTTGTTGAATCACCTGTTTGAGGTASCAGCTTCTGATGCATGCCAAAGCTCTTAAGGTAATGCAAAACCAARCAAGTCCATGGAAGAAATTAGTGATTTGGAATGAGTTCAGAGTTTCTGCTTTGGTATTAGGATGGCACCTGCTGTGACAAGAGATCCTTGCAAAAAGAGTTCCTGCAGCCAGAGTAATTGCTATGCACGTGTACACAGCAGAAGGGAAGGGAAGAAAGTGTTTGTGTCAGCATTGAGAGTTACACCTGGGGCACCCTGCTTTCCTTCCACAGCCTTGCATTTCTTCTGAAATGCAGAAGGATTTTTGTATTTTCCAACCTACTTCTAGTCATGCACGTTCAAATCCCTAATGGTTCTCCATTTTGATCACAGATAAAGGCAGCAAAAGGGAACCGGTTGTGAAAGCCATTGTGTATTCCTTAACACAGCTACACAAAACCTTTTGTGTTTGCTGTGACCCTGTTTGAAAGAGTTATCCACTAGCTGGGAACAGAAATATTCTATCTTCAAAGTTTCTACCCTCTCCTGTATTCCTTTTCTATGATAATGTGAATGACAGAATCTTGCTTTTGATCCCAAATGGGTAATTCAATGAATCATTCCCATTCAAGTAAGTGAAACTGCAACAGCAGATTTAGAATAACAATGACAAATAAATAGAATTTCTGGTCTTTGATGGCCAAAGTTGTTCAAATTTAACTCTTCTTCCGATATAGGAAGAGGTCATTGTCTTCTGATGTGTAAACCAAGTTAAACTTCAGTTTTGTCCAGACCCCATAAATTTTATGACTTGAGAAGTGACTTAATAATTAATATAACTATAAATTAAGCAGAAACCTAATTACTTCTTGGCCAGGTATTAGTTCCCCTTGGGCATTAGGAATCTATTTTTCTTGTTTGATGGCTGAATGCCTAAGTAGGAAAGAAATAAAATCCTTTTTGTTTTAATGAAAATCCCCCAAACTCCAAAAACCCTACAGAAATAATCATCTCTATGCATTACTGTTAGCTGCCCACCACAAATCATTACCATGAGTCTGAATGCCCTTCATGATGCCTGTTTAAGTGGATTGTTTAGCTTGGGTTTTGAGCATTTATTGTGTGTGGTGGGGTTTTTTTGTTTGGGTGACTTTTTATTAGTTTTTTTCTTTTGCTTTCTTGTGTTTTTTTTTTTTAAATTTCCTCTGCATTCAGGCAGTAACTAACACATTGCAATCACTTAGTGACCATGGATTTGTACATAAGTGGACCAGTTTCAAGCAACCACAAATATTTCGCCATGTAAAGAACACAGGAAGTTGTTATAGCTCTGATTTTAAAAAGCATGAACTGGATGCATGTAAGAGACTGTTTTCTGGGCCTAAGCTGGAACTGCTATTTCACTTTCTGTAGAACACCAAAAATTAGCAWAAGTATTTTTGCCATGATAAAAATGCCACAAACTATTTATCACACATTTTTTTTTGGGGGGGGTGGGGTGGAGGGGTAGAGAATATCCTCTCATCAAAAGTGACACTGAAGTTAACAGAGAAGAAAGAGTTTTTGACCTCCTCATTTTAGATTTGCAACCCAGAAGGAAAGCTGTACCTTCCCTTGAACTGAATTTAGCTCTGCAATCCCCTACAAAACTAAATTTCATGTCAAGAGTGAGATGGGAGATTAACACCAAATCTGAAATCTGGCTAGGAAAAGCGGCCAAAAATAAAAAACCCTAAAGAATCAATACACTACAATAAATTTGCTTTACTCTTAAYTTTGAGGTCCTGCAATGCAGGATTTCCAAGTGTGACAGGATAATGAAAAAGTTATGACACCCACTACCATCCTTTTCACTACTTTAGATAAAAAACATTCCTTTCTTTTTCCCCTAAGACTGTCTGAGATACAAAGTACTTRTCTTTAATTTGATGCCACCATCATCAAGCTTTGAACAGTCTTAGGCTCAGGGCTCTCTCTTTGYCCCATACCTGTCCAGAAATTACTTCAGCACCATAAACTATAAATCACCTTTAAAGGTGACCTCCAAAAGCAACAAATAGACTTACTCCCTTTTGTTACTGATTAAGAGGTAAAGACAAAAATCAGAGATTCYGGATTTTCTGGTTAATATTTGGGKTTTTTTTGTGTTTGCTTATTTTGACTGTTAAATTTATTTCCCACTAACTTTATCTTCCCTAATTTTCCCATGTGACACCTCACACTGACACAATGAGGTGATTGTTCTCAGCTGTCCAAGAGCAGGATCATACACTTTCAGGCTCTCAGTGACTGAAATTCAGGGCTTGCTGCATYCAGGTGGACTGACACCAATCAGGTGTCAGARAAAAAAAGGTTCTGAACTGCAGCRACTGAGATTTCTTCCAGCTCTGTCAGGAAGAAGGAGGAATGAACAAAGACCATCTCAAAACCTCTGATTGCTGGAGACAATGGATGGCATTTTGGATTTACATCCATAGGCCAACCACTCACTGGCACCACAGCCTTCAAACCTGGCTCTGACAGACAAACTCAAAAGTTGCAGTACTCAGTGGAGAATGGGAGCAGATCKAACTCTCCAGGTCCCCAGCAGGACAGAAGGCACCCTTGCTTTCTTCATCTGGCACATCCTACTGTGTCTCTATTTGACCACAGTTACCAGAAATCTATGTGATTGTACAATACCAGCAACATGAACGTATAGGCTAAAATTTATAACATTCTTCAGCATCAATGTCCTTTTGAAAGTCATCTGAATGACATTCAATGGTTAAAAATAACACTTAAATTTTGTGCCAGGCTCTATATAKCATTTTAACAATTCAGAATTATAATAAATCAATTAACCCACAGTATTTTTACTGGTTTRTGTATTCAATTGATTTTTAAACATTTATTATGTAAGAAACAGATGATATGATTACTTCTTTGAGAAATGTGTGAACTGTGACAACAGCCAACTTCTTAATAAAACTAAGAAATACTAAGTGAATGCATTTAGAAGCAAGCAGTATCTGTTCTGCATGCACTTTTTCTTCTACCTAAGCAATTATTATTTCATTAATTCACAAATTTCTTAGTAAAGAAGAAAGTGATTACAATGCCTAATCACTGACCAGTGTATACCAAAAGTTTTATGTGGTAAAGAACTTAATACTTTACTGGTAATTAAGACAGATTTGTTAGTGTATGTACATATGTTCAATATTTTGTTTACATATTGCAGTAGCAGATGGTACCCTGAGTGCTATTTTTCTGATGTTATCACACATCATTCTAATGCCAGACTTGACTGTAATATCTACATGCTTGTACCAACTCATGTTATAAAAGAGATATTGAAGATTCCAGAAAGCAAACCAGAAAAACAAGGCAAGATCCTTAATTCTTTGATCTTAGAGTTAAATCAAAGAAATTACTATACCTTGAGAGTGAAGGTTTCAGGTTACCTTCTACTACACCTTGCAGCCCAGTACCATTTTAAAAATAATTTTTTTCCATATGCTTTGCAATACAATCAAATACTGTAAGGAATTGACTCCAGTTTTCCTATTGACTTCAAAGGTGAACCAAGTCCCATAACTACTTGTAATGGGGATATCTTGAATCCTTAGTTTGGGGACATTAACATGTACAACACAGAAATATTACAAAAACCAGAGCCATTTTAGAGYTGTTAAAATTCAAGGAATTGGAGCCAAGTGTGATCTCCACTMTTACCTCTGTCATTGTGTTCCCAAAAAACCCCTTAAAACAGCAACAGCATCAGACAGTCCCTCACTCAGGCTTCGTAGGAATTGCACCAACATTGAATCCTGCCCTACTTTTTCTCTTTAAAGAAATTGCATTTCACCATCACCATTTTGGGTGCATTTRTAACAAGTAAACTGAGTCTTGGCAGTGTCTGAAGAGCCTTGCTSTCCCCTGGAGCTATATTTGTATCATGCTTACTACCAGTTATGCTTTCCAGAGAAAAAGAAAGAACAAAACACAGGCACTCACCAGCTGCCGCAGGTCCCTGCCGGGGCCACCAGCGCTCTCCCGTTGCCCTGCTGGGCTCCAGTCACTGGAGATGGTTCAACCAGCTGSGACAGTGACCCAGACCACCAGGCAACTCCCTCTGAAAATGCTGTTTCCCCTCAGTCTACCATCTTGCTGCCTTTTCCATACCATTTCTTAAGGCTTTTTTCCCGCCTAAACCTCAGCACCCCTTTCCGTCCAGGCCCCTCACACGCTCACCCTCACGTGAGGGGGCTCACAGGGCCCAGGGACTGCACGCGTTCCTCTGATCCAGCTCCTTGCTGCTCCAGGGGCTCCCCAATATAGAGACACGGTTCATGGTGGCTGGCAGTGGGGCTGGGCTGAGCCTAAGCCCTAATGGGCTGCAGCTGTGCAGGACAGGTGAATGCTATTGAAGGTAACGAGSCACAGAGTGCTGAGGGGCACAGACCAACCGCCACAGGGAACAGAACGCACACAGGTGCAAGGCATGTGGGATGGAAGGTGGGAAAGGGTGTACTCAAAACCAATAAACTGCTGATGCTTGAAGCCTTCTTTGGTGTTAATTGTACCTCCACTGTCACCACAAAAATCACACAGAAGGGTTAGCCACCCCCTGCTTGCTGATGGTTTAATGCTGCCCCCCAAAATGCCACCCTGTTTGCTCAGACTGCCCGGCTGAGGGGCTGGTGCCTCAGGCGAGGAGGGGCTTCATTTTGGCAGGAGGGCATCAGAGCTCCCTGAGCTGTACATGCTGAGGGCTGTGATGTTGATAAGTGGCCTTCTCATGGCTGGAGAAGATACAATGGGAGAAAAGGACTAAAACCTACATCAGACATTAATTGTATTTGCCCAAGGAGATAGGCTGTCATTCCCTGGCAGGCCTCCCCCACCTCGCAAATCTGGGCTGATTTCAAGCATCTGACAGAGGCAGAATTCTAAAAAAGTATAGAGTTCCCACAAGCATCATCAGAGTTGGAGTATTTTTTCACCTTTTGGCTAGAGCAGCATGTTTATAACACAAATGAGCCATTGCATGTTGAGTGACGGTCCCTTAGACAGCGAGGCCATGTGCAGGGAAAGAGGCAGAGCAGCACCATTCTCGCTGTTGGAGGTCTCTGGGACAAAGCCCCCTTCTTCACCTCAAACATGAGTTAGTAATTTAACAGGAGAAATAACTTGTTCACTTATTCAGAATTTTTTAAAAAGCACTTTTTCATCTTGAAAAAAAAGCCTCAGGCAATTGGTGTATTTGCATGCAAAGCTACTGCCATGGAAGGACAATGCCTAGAGCATKGAAGCGAGGATGCCGCTGTCTCCCTGGGTGTTTGGCAGCTTTCTGGAAGGAGATTCAAAATGCCTGTGAGACAGACACTCTGTCAAGCCTATTTTAACAGGGAGAGGACCAAAACCTACAGTTCATTTACTGGGTGCCCTTGGCGAAAAATATTTGCCTTCAAGATTAAGAGTAAGCACCGGGAGTCTGGTTAGTAGGGCCTGAATATTTTGCTGACTCATAGTATATATAATGAAAGCTTAATAAAATGGAATATATCTAGTTCATGAAGTCTCTTGATACTGTGTTGTAATTTAGTCCACCAACAGCCTTTATTTAAAGTTGGATTCCATGAGCCTGTTATAATGAGCTAAAAAGTGCACAGATAAGCAGTTATTTCTGAAAATGTGGCTCCCTATCAATATATATTTTGCACAGCCTGTATATCTTAATTGAATTGAAATGAGCATGGGACCCTAGGGTTTTTTAGGTCTAGTGAGGCATTAAATACTCCAAAAGCACAATAAAATTGAAAAAAACCTCTACTTCTCTAWACTATTGAATCTTATTGCTCCAGCTGTGGGCAAAACACAAAAAACCATTGCTTGAAGCTCTTCATGGTCTATATCTCTAGCCTTCATACCTTCCTAATCTTACTTTCTTCTGCCCTTTTGATGCATCCATCCTTCTAAGTATTTCTATCTCTTCTTCAAGTGGCCTTAAATGTGCTCATATTTTTTTCCTTTTCTTTTTAAAGCCTCTCACTCCAGGAATACTCCTGTGTTGCTTAGAAAAACCCCGCAGTTTTGGCAACAGTGACAAACCATTACCCTCTCTATTCAGATGGAGTTCTATTTTACATATTTCTAAGAAGTCTGTCTCTGTTGGATTAAGATCATGCAGATACATCCTGTAAAATTTTTGATTAATCTGGATTGTGTACATTGCTGCATATATCAGCATAAAAACCAACAGTCTCTGCTCTGTATTAAATACACAACAGGTTGAAGCTGATGTGAGGAATGATCTAACTCAAAGTAAACAGCAGGAGAAAAAAATGTTTTCCAAAGTTAATATTTTAAAAGCTTAATAACTATTAATTCTAAAATCTGTTCTTATTTATTATCATGCTTCCTGTCTACTATATACCAGAGCAATCCTGAATGCTCTAAACAAGGCACTGATCAACCCATTTTTGAATGAAATTTGGAGACACCAAAGGATAAGGCACTTAGAAGAAAGACCGGAGGTCTTGGATGCTTACCCAAATTGAGCTGAGTCTCTGAATATTTTTGCTTGGGAATCACTCTTGGATGATACAATTTACATTGTCACAGAGGGAGTGTTATTGATCACCTTCCATCACCATGACTGTTACAGTGTCAATCAAAAACAAGCAGCTTGCTAACATTCASACTCCAGCTCTAAAAATGTTCTCTTTTTGGGGCTCATTAGTTTGCTCCTGCTGGCATCTTTTCAGCCAGAAAAAAAAAACCCCTCATGTTTTCATTCAGTACAAACAAAATGGAATGAAAATATTTTGCATAAACTTGAATTCTAATTAGCTAGAGATGGTCTTTCTTAAAAAATAATCAAAGGAACTCATTTAGACATTAGAACTACAAGTGACACTGTTGGGATGTATGGTTTTTACTCTATATTTTGATATCTGAAACAAAGTTCACTGGTAGTGGGTAAAAATGCCCAGACTAGGCAACAGACTTGAAATTAAAGACTGAAAGATTTCATTATGACAGAAGGAGTTGTTGTTCACAAATTGAGTTACGTTAATTCAAATGCCAAGCAGAATACTTTGATGGATTGTAGTGTAGAACTGGACAAAGAAAAGAATGTCTACAACTGTTATGAATTGCTAAATTAATTTCACCAGTAAGGAGAAGAATATTGATTTAATTTATCTCATCCAGTTGGTAGTGTGACTGAAGAATAACTCAAATKCATCAGCACCAGCTGCACAGATGATGGTACTGTAGCAAAGGATGGTGAGAAGGTGATCCAAGGGTGATAAACAATTTCATCAGAAGAGCTCAAACCCAGTCTGTCCTCAAGAGAAGGCAAAGCACAATCTGTGGACTCTACTTCTCCTAAAAGTTGTGATAACCTTTGTAACATCTGTGGGTTTTAAGCTATGGTTGATTTTTCATGTACATAGACATAACTAGAACACACAGACCAAAAGAGTCATGACAGGGGATGTTGATCTGCTGGTATAAATCAGGAGAAACTATATAATAAGAAAGGAACAAACTAAGTTGTAATTAAGTGATGGATCAGTTAATAGGTCAAGAAATTGTTTACATAGCTCAGCAATATGGGCTCGATTCAACATTATATTGAAGCAAATTTAAATATATCTAAATAGCATTAGTCAATTTTGGATTAAGCTCCTTTYCCCTATATTTTAATGTTGCTTTAAGAATCTTTTGTACTTCTTGAATTTGAGGTTTTGAGAAGTGTGTTTTTTCCTGATCTTTCTTAAAGTAAAATATTATCTTATTTTTTCCACCCAAGGACTCAGGTTGTGACAGCTTAAGCACATGAACAGCCACCTTTAAGTTAATGAGATGATCTGTGTGCTAAAGCTCTACATTTTTGTAAATTATCACTTGAAATAAAAATTCAGATATCACCATGAATGACAAGAAATTAATTCCAATGTTCATCACAGTTGATACAATTCTAGTTGTTCAAAGACACTAAACTATCTCATCAACATATCCTGCTGAAGCTGAAATTTCTTTCTTTGATTGTCTCAGCTTCATTTCAGTTAGGGATATGTAAGAAAGCCAAGACTTGCTATATTTCTTGTATCAAAGAAGCTTTATTTCACACCCTATTTACATATTTGATCTCTGAAGTAAAACATTAGAGACTATTTTATATAGTCTTATTTTGCTATAAAGGCAACCAGTCCAGTTCATCAGAATATGAATAAGTGCAAATGGAAAAGAAGCAGGATTGACTACACAATGTCTTTGCTCATGGTTGCCAAACAAACAGGCATGTCAGGAATGAAGCAGACAACAAGCATTTAAGGAAATCCTGAACACRCTAAAATACATCTAAAATCTGAATATTTTTCTCTGTCTTGTCCGTTTTGAAACAGTGTCTTAAAAAAAAATCCCAGGGCTCTGTGTTAGAATCAGCATTTTCAAATGAGTAAATATGAGGTAAATGTGKGAATTCAAACCAAAGTATGAGGGATTTTGTCTCTGTTTTGTCAATAGGATTGAAACAAAYCAACCTGTAAATCCTGATGGGAGCACCAGGCTCCCCCCAGAAACATGTACTTACCTTAAAACATTTTCTTACATTCATGTCCAACATGTTGTTTCTCTTTTTTGTCACCAGCAGCAAAAACCTTTTATGCACTTTCTATCTCCTCGTGGATTTATATTGTGTTCTTCTCACATAGTTTTATATTTCACATTGCAAAGGTTGTTTATGTTGTTGTGAATCTCAGGTGAAGTCTTCTTGTCCAGTGTACATGCAGGAGGTAACACTTTTGGATTAATTTCCACAGATTCAGAGTATCACAGAGTCTCAATGAAGTAAAATACATTAGTCAGGCTAAGAAAGTTACAAGATTTGTGCCTAATCTGAGACAAATTTAGTGTGAGAGAGCATTATGCCTTGTGCAATAGATTATTGGGAAAGTCTTGCTGAGAGGATGGCGCCTTCTGTGGGACCTTATACCTTAAATCTCTTTTTCAAGCAGAAGTTCACACTGATATGTTTCAGAATCTAATCACAGTACCAAGACTCCTTTTGCTCTTAAAGTGTATTTTTACTCTAAACCAATACTAATAACAAAGAAGTGGCAAAAGAAATATGAAAAGTATTGTATTGTTTAAGGCACAAAACAGAGATCTAATGTTTAGAGTCTCAATATGTAAATTATCAGCAAGTATCCTCTGACTTTTGTAATAGCAGTTCGGAAATAGTTTGGGTGCTCTTAATATTTATAATCTGCAATGTTTTGTATTTATTACAAAACTCTTAATTGCTTGATCTGCATCTATAATCAGTGACAAAAAACAAATGACATCTGATTTTAGTGTTTAGATTGCAAGTGTTTTACAGCTCTTCCTACATCATGAATCAAATGACAAAAAAACCAGCTCAGCTTGATGTTGGAGCTGGAATCCTTTCACTGTACCTAAGATATAKTAAATCTTACTTTAATATTTAAAAAAATGCTAAGTAATTCAAATAATTATCATTAAAAAATAAAATATACGAAGCATAGGAAGAATGAAAGAACAGAAAAAAATAGAGGAATGAGCAGGACGGAGAACCAAAGTTAAGGCAAAGCGTCTTACTGGTGTGTTTTGCCAAAGGCCAGAAAAGCAGCYTCCATGCAAAGCTGTTTTCCTGTTATTCAGAGTTGTGGCTGAAGTCAAACCAGCATGACAGCTGTGCAAACTCCACTTTAAAACCTGGTATTTCACATGTTCCCTTGGCATTTGAGCTCCATGARGTTCCTCTTGCACCAACCAATTTTCTCTGAAATGATAGAAATCTCAYAAAGGTCAATTCTTATCTTCATAAGTGTCATTAGACCAGAGCTAAAATCTSTAAGTTAGAGCTGACAAAGTTAGCAAAACTAAAATGCCATTTACTGCTCTCTTTGTTGACCACATCTCGAGAAATTGTGAAGAGAGGTAATATGTGCTAGAAGGGTCCTGATTATGTTTGTGGAGAAATCCTTCTCTTCCTTTCCCCCAAAGTGTCTTTATTCCCAGAAAGGTGAAGAATAACAGAAAACAAAAAGAGCCCAAGTGCATTCTTATAGTCCAACTATTTTATTAGGTGCCATCATTTGATTAGTCTCTCAATTTATGGAAAGAACCACAGGAATTCATAGCTTTCAATGGCATTTTAATCCTGTGTTTTAAAGCATCACTCTGTAGCTTGCTGTCTGTGTTTTCCATGACACTGAAGTCTGTACTTGCTTGTAGTTAATTTTCAGCTTGGCTGACTGACTTTTGATGTTCCTGCTGAAAGTGTGGTGTTGCATCCTTCTGGGTGATCGACTATAGTGACTGTTTATTTCATCTCTATTATCACACCACTCTGCATATGTTATCTTATAGATATCTGCAACACTTCCGTTACAGTTTGCTGAACTGCTTATTCTGGAAAAGTCAAAGTCACTGGGAGAAAGTACTTATTCAGACAATGCATGTTAATTCAACAAGGAGAGTCTCTGATTAACACAGCAGGACTGAGTTCTTGTGAATACTCTGCATTCTGAAGCTGAGTGCTGATTAAATCAGGAAAAAAGCCTCTGTTGCCTTGCTAAACAGGACCTGGGCAGTCAGCCTGCAGCTGCCTTCCAGCTGAACTTGCCAGAATTTGGCAAGAGATAGAGCTGGCTAAAGAAAGTTTCTCAAGCCTATGCAAGAGTAATTTCCTTTCCATCTGCCATTGTGGAACATGTTTTGATTTACTCAGCCAGCAAATCTTGTCAGTTCCTGGAAAAATGATGCCTTTGTAGTATCATTTGACCTAGGTTCTTCTCATGCCATTAGCAGCACAGTTTTCAGGAGCTTTTAGTCCAGCTACTTCCCTCAAAGGTGCCACCACGCTATAATTTTAGTGCTGCTAGCTGTCCAGTGTAGAAGGAAAAATCCAGCGTAGTTATGTATTGTCTTWTAGCTATGTATTGGCTGTGATGCTAATCTGAGACTCTAGCTTGAGTAACAAAATTCACTTCATARGATATCCAGCTTCATAGGATATCCAGTTTGGGTAGAAGTGTGAATTCTCCATAAATAACATCAGTTCCTTTCTACAGCTTTGATTTTGCTTTGCCATGAAATGGCTGTATCAGCTGTTCAGTCAGCCCTCTCATCTGAAAAGATCAGTACAATGGGAAACAGAGTTTGCTCAGGAGGGCTGATCCAGTCTGAGCAAACAGGAAGTTTAGCATTAACTGATACCTGAGCAGCTCAAATTAAAAGAAAAAGCAAACCCACTGRAATCCTCCTTTTATTCCATCTTTTTTTAATTTTCATACTTTCCTATAATCAGGATAAGGAGGACTAAAATACACACATTTTTAAAAATACAGTAAGTGAGAACTGACTGGACGACTGTTTCTAACTACATCAGTGGATAAACACCAGGGAAAGGAATTGGTGCATTAGCCAAAGACTGACTACACAGGAGCAAATGGCTATGAATACACTTAGGAATGTGTTAAAAGAACAATTCTAATCTTCAGAGGGATCAGATGTGAAAAYAGCTTTTTAAAGCTTTGTAATAAAMCTAAGATATTAAGCTTGATTGGTTTATRATCATGTTTAAACATAATAGCTGAGACTGACTTGATATTTTAGGGGGCCCCCTTCCAAAACTGAATCCTCTATTGCCATCTCTCTATGCTGAGGTCCCTGACAAAACGTAATCTCCAAGCAAAAAAATACATGGGAAATCACATCTGAAATCTAACTTTTTAACTGTGTGCTGTTCTCCTTTGCAAACTCAAATATGCAGACTCTAACCATAWATCTCTATTCACAATTAACTATCTACTCTAGCAACAGAAATCAAGGCTAATTCTAGGCCTTCACGGCACCAGACAACTTCTATCTTACACAATGGCCAACATGAGCTCTACACTTTGTCCAAAGATCTCCAAAATATCTTGCAATTAAATTGGAGATASCAAAGGTGTGTATTTTGAGGCTACAATCTCTGTGTTTCTGTAACAGAGATGCAGCAGCCTTTGAGTTTAACACAGTAAAGGTAGATTCCTGGGAGGAACAGCTCTATGTGTATTCCTATAACTAGAAATTCCAACACTTACAGAAAGATTCATCACTAACAGATACATTAAATTTTTTTGTTAGGAACGTTAAAGATTTTTCAAAATTCGTTTTTCTCCATCTTTATAGTATACKTAACACTAAGTTAGTTGAGGGTTAAGTACTCACTCTTACTGGAGCCAATAGCTAACATGTTTGGAAGTCCAGTTAATTTCTTAAGCTATATTAGCTTAATGAAGCATGTACAGGCTCCCATAGTCTTTGCACTTATATGACAACTTGTCATTAATATTAATTAATGACACATCAGCGCACATTTGAAGTGAATGATGAAAATGATCAATCAACCATGAAAATGCATTAAAACAACACTCAAGCCAGGCATCAGAAAGGCAGAACCTAGATAAACATGCACCAGGTTTTTGCTGTGGTAAGTTGAACAATAATTGTTTTTACATTGTAGGAGGCCCCAAACAGATTTGACTGATKGCTTCTGCTTTCCCAGCTTGCTGCTTTTTCTTCCCTCTTCTAAAGATACTTCCTCAGTGATGTATAGAATGGAAGAGAGTAGTGAGTAACAGTTCCAGAAATATGGGAAATGCAGATGAGACCAGAAAAAATCAGAAMAAAAATATTCCACATCTGTCATAGATCAGAAGTTTAGAGACCAAGTTAGCGTTTTTTCAGCCATTCACTCCTTTCTCAAAATGATGATAAAGGACTGGGAGAACAGATTTGACAATATTTAGTCAGGTGCTCAGTGTGAACCAGAAAGCATAACAGTATTTTAGGAAGAAGAATTCCTGTTCCTTCTCTGCCTTCTCTTTATATAATTTGTTGTGCCTGTTGCTTTGAATTGTGTTCATGGAAAAAATAATAGATACTGGAATGGCACTATTGTACTTCAGTCAAACTTTTCAGACAAGGATCTCAAAGCACCATTTAAAGTTGCTAATTCCAGGCATATTTCCAGCAGATGTGTCTACACGTGGACCAAAGCACCTTYGGCATGGTTCTGTGCGTCCAAGAAATATCATGGGTTTTATAACCACTGGGTGGTTATAAAATGAACCTTGATGTTGGTAAGAGAGAGTTTGTAAGAGATRAGTTTTGTATGTCAGCAGTTAAGGGGAAAATGGGCTTAAAATGGGAATGAATATGCACATTTTGACTTCATAGCCCTGYAGACAACAGTGGGAGGAAGCTGTTGATGGCAGTAGTTCTTCATGTGAATAAGTGGCCTCAAACCTGGGAAGCTCTGCAATGCTTTTTAATCGGGTTGCACGATGGCTATACACGAAATAAAATTAAAAAGTAGCCAAATCTTAAGGGGGAAAAAACAGATACTTTGAAGTCAGTAACAAAATTCTCAGGATTTCATTTTGAAAAGATTCCAAATTGTTGGATGAAAGAGGGTGGACTTAGGAAAAGAAAAATTCCTTACACTAAAATTTAGCAGATCGCAAAGTATTTGATATATGAAACATCRAAAATGCTATTCCATGAGTTGACTAAAATTTTCTTCAACAAAGCTTTTGTGAAAATATTGCTATGTGTTGAATGAAATAATAGGTCTTTTTAATATTTTAAATTTTACTACACTTCTGTAACAAAAGACACAAAAATCAATTCTCTCTGGTGGTTCACAAAATTATTTCACTTTATAAAACTAGAAATGTGCCTTTTCACTTGGCTGTGTCCCTTTAAGACATTCTAATTAAGTATGTTCAACTTTCAAAATTTCAACCATCTTATTTCAATAATCGAATGATTTCACATCTTTTTGGCAAAAAGTATCTCATTGTAACACTGTATCTTAGCTGGTAGAGAGCTGTGATGTCTGATGCTCTATCAGGTTTTCTTGCAATGTTACAATAAAGCTCAAATTTATTTTTATTTAATGTGATAAGGACACGAGGATTGAGACAGGAACCTTGTTTCTGCAGAAGTAATTCTTTTCTTACACACTGCAAATGAAGAATTTTGTGATCTGCTTTTGGTGATTGGAAATTCAAAAGTAAACCTCTCAAAGCACTTACTTTTAAATCAAATATGATTAAGCACCTCAAATATTTAATATATGACTGGCAATGTGGCTTCACCTAAAAGAATATTGAGGGAAGATGAAGAGTTAAGAAGAAAGGTTGGACAAATGACTTGGGTGTAATCCTGACCACAGCAAACTTGTCTCAACCTGCTGATTAGATGGGGCTGGGATTTCACCTTGAAGTGAAACTAAAAGTGCAGAGATTCTCCTAAGTGTTTGTTCTGTCTGGCAACACAGAACCCCTAGTAGCAGGAGCACACATTAAAACATCAAAGCCTTTATTTGCTCTGTGCCAGTTCAAGGTACATTCTGCAGTTCTAAACACTTCAGCATAACTTTCGTCTCCTAATGTGAGAGTTATTTTCTCCTGTAAAGAAGAGCTAGTAGCCAGCTTTCTAAAGATAGTGTCATGCTGTCCTAAATTGCTTGTTCTCACAATAAAATAGGYGTTTTCTTAGCACAAAGGAAATGGCTAATTAAAATTTAATTAACATATTGAATACCTTGGATGTTTTTAAAGGAAGAAGTACTTGAGAAGTAATGGCTTTTCCTTACAGTTTTTAGTTTTTCTCCTTTACAATCAAGAAAGAGAACTTAGGTAAACTCAGTTAAGATAAAATTCTATATTTTATATATAGATGAAAAAAAATGTGGTGACAGACAGTAAAAGAAAGAAATGGAAGTATAAATAGCAATAAAAGGCAATTTACTACAGTGTGAGGCCTGATTTCTACATGGTTGGGTCATTAGTTTTTATGCTCACCCATGCTGAATGACATGCCAAGCAGAAGAGTGTGGTGGTTTCACTGGGATATGCACAACTGAAATGCTGGCAAGTGCCACCAGGACTAAGGATGGACTAAATTAATGTTTTTGACCATGTGCTAATTCACATATACTGGTGTTCCCTGGAGGACAGCAAAGTATTTTCTCAGACCAGAGAACTGAGGAATGAGAGGAGACTTTTACCTCTACAAACAGTTGTTCTGAGACTGCACAATTACAGCCATGTWGTATAAAATCAACAATGTTTTATTATAGACAGTTTTTTAAAAATATATTGCAAAACCAGCTACATACATGAATGCACTAAACTTACGGGAGAAAAGCAAAAAATAGCTAAAAAGACCCTCAACTTTTCTTACCACCACAGGAAAATAAATTCTTCCTCTTGTACATCTAAGTCATTGCCATATTTACCCYAGCTAAAGCAATTTCTTATCACAATTTAGTTAATTCTTATAGCAGATGTCCCAAATATACCTGTTAATTTATCTGAATATGAGGTTCACATGCCATGGACCAACAGAGGCAAGCGTGGCCAGGTCTCTGATGCTGTCTTAGTGTCTCAAGCTCCATGTGGAAAGTCCATTACTGCACCTTCAAAAGTAATTTCTAAATACAAATGCAGTGGCTAACAGATTCTTGTCTCCTACCTGTCTTAAATGATAGGTAATTTCCTTGCCCTGTGCTCCCCTATTTTCCCTGGAATGAAGTATAGGGCAGAATTTTATTTGTCGAGTTATCAGCAGTAACTCAGGCTCACTGCTGACCTAAATTCTTCCTGCTCAGAATCACTGAAGTAGAAAATAATGAAGGCAGTGTTGTTTCTCAAATGCAAAACTTGAAATTACTGGAATGCCTACAAGTTCAAGGCCTCCAGATTTACAGTTCAATTCCTCATAATAAATTCTTATGTAGGAAATTTTACCTATTTGTTAGCTATTCCTATACTGAACTAGATAGCTTAATACAATAGTTTATCTCTCCTTTTTTGCTTTTTCCTGAAAGCCCTTGTTATTAAAATGATTGTGAATATCATCTATGGCGGAGACACAATACACAGTTTTATGCCCAGCTATATATTTTTTATTTTCATGCCCATGTGGAATTTAGTGCTTGAGCACAGCATTATGGAATATCTGCAAAGATTTGAATGATGATTATGATGTCTTCTGTTGCTGATTGAATGTAATCATTTGGCCAAGGTAAATATTTGGAAGTTAAATGTCTTGGTCTTCTGCTTCCTTTTTTACAAGGGTGAATATTTTTATGCCAGAAAGGATTACAGTTCATGGTGTTTAGTACCTTTCAAATGATGTATCATTTTGAGCAACATTTCCTTGAGAAACAACCAAACAACTTCATCAAAGCTGCTGTTGGCATGTGTCAGTGCTGTAAACAATCAGCATGACAGCAGCAGCAGTTTTCATCYGTGACATTTTTATTTGACTAGAATAAATTACTCCAGCTAATGGCAATTAAAGCTCTGAGTACAGTTTTGGTCATYCCAGCAGGAAATCCCACCTAGGACAAAAATACCAATATGGCAGCCTCTCAGKCCCCCTTGCACACTCAGGTGTTTTGGTAATTATCTTCCTTTTGCTGCTTCTCTTACTTCACTGTGTTTAATGCAGTTGGCCAACTACTGATTTCTGGCTGACATTAGGGATTTTTTTTTTTGGTGTATTCACAGGGAGCTGTCTACCTGTCAAAGATTTCCTCTCAGTCCCTAGGGGTGAGAGGAGCTGAACAGCATGGCTGGAGAAAATAAATTGCTGAGGACTGTTCCCTACTGTGCCAAATGCAATACAGAAATACAAATGAGAGCAAATAGTGCAGGCAAAGCCTCCCAGCACTGTGCTGCACAAAATGTCTCTAGACAGAAGCAGGAGGCRACTTGACATCCCTAGTGTCCGTAAAGGCCAGGGACACCCCATCCTGTCAGGTGTTGTGGTTGATTTAAGATGTGCTACTGCAATGTTCTTTGGCCTTCATTTCAGAAGCAAACAATGTAGGATGAACCTTTAGTTTTACTTCCAGATTTATCAGACRAAAATGGAATTATTGTATTTTTTTCCTTACAACACGGTTTTAGGGGATTTTGGAGGGCTGCATATCAAATAACAGTTTCTCTTCAAAAAGGGTATCTGCATACCATAGGGATTAATTTTGTTTACATGAAGTATTTTTGTTCATCAGCAGCTGTAGCCTGTGCATGTTTCCTTTCCCACTAAAGTGTTGCTGTCAGCTGCAATAAGAYGRTGGTTGAGTTTCCCTCTCAACTGCWGCCTCTGCCCTGTTTTGGTGCTACTCAAACGTGGTGCTGCTCAAGGCAGGTCTGGGCCCTGTCCGGGCTCTGGGTGGACAGCGTCTGTGCAGCCACACTCAGCAGCCAGCTCTGAAGACAAGGAATGAAGGTGGAGGTTGGGCACCCTGCTAATATGGCTTTTTACTGCCTCTGAAGTGTTCTGRTTTGCATGAAAATACCTACTTTACCGTAAGACAAATTCAGGAAATATAACAGAGCCTGGGTATGTTGCACAAAGTAGCTGGATTCATATACCGTAAGATATTCTACTAATAGAAGATCTAGCTTTGCTAATGTAATTTTGTATTATTCATATTGCATATTGAATTTTCACTTTTCATATTGCAATTTGTATTTGATCTCATTATTATACTCTCCTAGACTGCCRTAGCACACCAGGGAGTTGTTAGGTTGAACATTTGGTCTAGTTTTATTTTCTGATTCCTGCTGTTCCCTTTAGAGGTGTCATTAACATGAGAATTTGGTGTTCWATATTTTCAATCATTTGTGTACTTCAAAGGGTTCACCAGACCTCATTATTTGAAAGTGTGAGTGTGTGCAATAGATACTGATAGAGAGCTATACAGGCATATATATTATATATATTGTATGTGCATGGTATATTTTGGCATGTTTGAGGGGGAAAGTTAATGACTGAAGTTCTGTATGTAAAGCAAGAAACTTAAATATGTTTCATTRCTATTTAGTTAATGTTGAAATAAGAAGGAGGTTATATCCTGAGTTCCTCTGAAAATCTAGCTACTTATGCTTAGATAAGTATGACTTGAAGACTTTAACTACAGATTCTTATGCATGACTGAACTGCTCCTCTAAATACGGTATGTGTGTATAATAGAAGTCAAATGAATGTATAAACATTTCCAYTTCATTGCATGGCAGTATTACACAGGGCCTGTTCTCAGGTGATATTGAATACTGGGAARAGATGCCCCTTGAAACAATGCAATTTATACTTTGAAGGTTGCCAAAATCAGCACTGAGACTRTAACATTCTTGTTGCTGTTATTATTATTCTTACTATTCTTTCTGTGTAATAATTACTGGCTATTCTRTTAACTTCTTTCCTAGAGCATTTTCATTAAGTTAGACATTAATCTTTACAGTATTACCTCTCTTGTATATTCTCTGTGTGGCTCAATCTTTTTTTCTTCCCTCTTTTCTTTTTTCTTTTCCTATTTCCTTCCTCATTCCTGCCATTTGCRGTGCCAAAAGTTTAGACCAACCTTTGCAGAAAGTAACCTGACTTCACTGAAGTGGTCCTTGTGGCTCTGTGTAGTCTAGTGGATGAGTTGTTTGTAGTTCTGTTTCCTTTTCAGGAAAACTTCCTGATAGCCTCAGATGAGCCTGAGTTCTAATTACACTGAAAAAGAATTGATTTCTTCTAATAAAAACGGCCCTATCTCAAAGGATGCTTTTTTTTCCACTACAGGGCTTTCTTATGATAAAAATGGCTCTTAAATGGTACAGATCCCCTGTGAACATGAGAAATTAAAGGAGTAATTCTTATCTGAAAATAGAGAATTCATTTCAGCCACTTTGGAAGAGTTAAAGAAAGACACCCTCCAGTCAGGGATCTAATCAGTAAGCCCCAAAAATCTGTGTGGAGGGCATTATTCCTATTTCTTGGATAAATAAAGTGAGAATGCTGGTATACTCCTGCTAAGATCAGTTTTGGTCAAGAAGAAGTCACCTGCTTAGGGAGTGTTGTTCTGCTGCCTGGCTTTCCTACTACAGGAAGAAAATTATCAGATCCTGTTTTGTGATCCTCTGCCATTGCATTTTGTATAGAAATGAAATTATGCACCTGGAAAGATTGGAACCRACACTGATTTCATTCGAAAAGGAAAATTTTCCTCCATCACTGCAAATATATTTCCTGTGCAAGAAACTCCCTGGAACTCAACCATAACCCTAGACTCATGCCTCGAATCTCAGTGCTAGCCAGCCTACAGGTGTCTGTCATCCCTGCTTGCTCTCTGCTGTAAARCTGCACTTGTCCCCTCCTGCCACAAAAGCAAACGTATTCTCCTGTCCTTTGTAGGCGCCTTTCAATATTGTTGGCATCAGCTTTCTTCCCCACATTGCCTATGGGCTTTCTGTGAGTGCTCTCCAGCAGGCTCAGGTGGCTGGAYGTGTGCCCCCCGCTGAGGCAGAGCACAGTGCTCAGGACAAGGAAATCAGGAAATGTGCAGCGCTCGGAGAGAGCTTGAGATCAAACAGGATGGCTGCTGCTCTCTGCACGGGAACGTGAGCTCTGCAGCACATCTGATACATGAGTGTTTGTCTCTCAGTACTGCCAGATGGGTATAAATCTGGCCTCTCAGGATCTGGAGTGCTAAATTTGTCAAGATGGCATTGTGAGTGTATTAGCTGCTGGCTGCTAAACTCTTTGTTCACCAAGAAGGCTGCTCTTGACACTTCCTGATAAACTCTGTGAAATGTTTGTCATTTTTACTTGCCTTTTTTTTTTCAAAATTTCTAACCAGCGTTTATCTTGCCCAGGATTTTAAACTACATTTGCTTTAAGCTATGTGAAATAACGTGTAAGTAAACAACATAAAAATCARCTCAGCGATTTAAACAACATCTTCACTATTTAAATCTCTCTCTACATTTTCCCACTGCTGTTATACATTTTTGAATATATATGGTCTTTTAAGAAAAACAATATAAGTGTATTAATTTTTATTTCTAGTTCTTGAACATAAGATTTAGCAGTAAGTTTCCATCACAGTCAGGTAAAAACCCTCCCCTATGCTGCTTATGCCAGGATGTACAGTACTATCAATTGGTTTATTACCTCTATTCTTTCTAAGGTTTTGATTGCAGTCATAAACACCAAAAGGACTCATTAAGCTTTTTTCACTTTTATTTCCATGTACTTGGAGCACTCTTAAAAAATAGAAGTTCTAACCTAAGTAAAACTATTCTGAATGTGTTCTAAAGATCAAAACAGGTCCAAGCTCAGCAGAAAGAATTTGTGGTCTTACAAGAAGTCCTTGGTTCTGCACACAGGCTGTCATTAATTTTAGGCTCTCAGAATAAGGGATAAAGTTTAGCATTCCACAAACAACAAGGATAGATCTAATCAATGAGTAGAACTAAAACTGGCTGGGTTCAAAGAGGCGTTTCTGATGTTAAGGTAGTTAGAAAGGTAAATTAACCCCCAAATTTAAATTAGATGAAGTGATGCCCAATCTGAAGTTTTGTGACATACAATAATTTCTGCAGATTAAAATAATTTGCAAGRAAAGAGGAGGAAACATTACCTTGCATGCATTTCGGAGGATGACAGGAGTCTGTCTTCAATGATCATACTTCCTCTCTTTTATGTCCCCCTCCAAAGTATTTTGTTTTCCTTAAGGATTTCTTTTTCACTAAACAATACATATTTGTCTGGGAAGTCAGCTAGTGTAAAGTGGGATAGCTCAATTGAAATGGACATTTATACTAATTCACACCAGTTCAGGACTAGCCTCATGTACCAGGGCTACAGAGTCCTTTAAAAAATGACTGCAATCTTTTTTTTTTAATAACAGAACACTGTTCTTTGGGCTATAGAAAACAACTCAAGCTTCAAACAACATTGTGTTCAGTAAAAATATTTGGCCTAGAGAGTATGGTGTTGATTTCCCCTACCATAAAAGCAGTCTTACTTCTACAACAGCTTAAATAAATTACTTGTTAACATTTACAGCTGTTAACTTACTCACTCATCCCATCAGTACAGATCAGTGTCAGCTGGAGTGAAAATTCTCTTAAAGTGACTGCATTTAACAAGGCAGGAAAAATTAGTTCTGGAAAGATGAAACATCTAATCACATGCTGTTTCCTGGGAATGAACCACTTTCCTTGGCCTGGCAGTCCAGTGTGGYTCCCCAGGCTCTGGGTGAGCTCAGAGATGTGCCTGGACATTGTTCTAAGAGTAACACAACTTGAGAAACAACTTGATCCTGGCTCTGAGTGGCCTGTCTGAAGAGGTGTGCCTGTCTCAGAGGGGCACTGGAATCAAAGCCCTGCCACAGGAGTGTTATTGGTTTGCTGTGTTTTAATTGGTGTGAAATGGCCAGGATGGGATCAAAATAAGGAAGTGTCTATTTGATGATAATGCCAATGAAGTAAAGTGCATTTTTAACCTCAAATATAGTTAGCTTCTCAAACTATTTACCTTAATGGGATGCAAAAGWAAAACAGCATTCTCTTATGCTGATTCAATATTGTTGGTTTTTTGGGGGGGGGTCCACATCTACGATCGCTGTTCCAAATATTATGAAAACTGTTCCAAATAAAATATGTGGTTCCACTGTATTTRATTGGAAACAGATTTTAGGCTGCTGTAATAAAAACAGAAAGAAAAGCAAACATGACTTGAATGCTGTCAATGCAAATYAAAAATATGTTAAGAAAAAAATCTGATGTTGGGAATGGCCTCATATAACAAGGTTATAAATAAATTGCTCACTGTTCTCATGTATTTTTAGTAAACAGAATTGGGAATAGCACAACAAATCCCCAGTGCCCAATTAAAGTCTCTTAACTAATTTAACAAATACATTGTAAATGGGTAGCKGGAGATGCTTTAAGTAAACATACATTTCACAGAGGAACTTTAATAGCCAAASAAATGGAAAATCGGTTCAAATGCTTTAGCTTTCTCAATTGCCCTAAATAAATTAGTCATAAGAAAACAAAGACAATTAACAAGTACAATCATCATACTTCTTTTTTTAAATTCAGATGACAGTGTTTTGCTGTGTGTGTCTTTCATGAATGTCTTAACTGAGAAGCAATTTACAGGGTGTTCTAAGCCTCAGTAGAGTTCTTTTTCCTTTTTACCCAGGGTTGCAATTATTTTGATCTGCTTTGCTTGTTTTGCTTTCAAATTATTTCCAAATGAATGGCAAAAAAAMCCCCAACAAATCAGCTCACTTCAAAAATCTGAGGCAGTTAACTTCATGGGGCAGTAACTGTGTGTCTGATTGGAGAAGGAGGCACAGATCTCTGCTGTGCTCCCTCGGCAGGACCGTGCCAGCCATCCGACCGCTGAGACGGAACATCTGYCTTTCCGGGGAACAGCGCTCTGGCATCTTGCCTGCACCAATTCTGTCCTTGCGGAATCCCTGTAAAGAGTGCAAACTGTGCACCAGTTAAAGAGGACTGAAGGACACACACAGCAGCTGAGCAGCATGTGTGCTGGGTCTGCCTCTGATAGGACTGTATCAAGCAGGA
Organism: Cardinalis cardinalis; assembly: GCA_014549065.1. Classification (NCBI taxonomy): domain Eukaryota; kingdom Metazoa; phylum Chordata; class Aves; order Passeriformes; family Cardinalidae; genus Cardinalis; species Cardinalis cardinalis. The sequence continues at coordinate 14,584,055 of JACDOX010000003.1, forward strand.
AGATCAAGTGTAAAAGGAGACGGCTGTGGAAAATCTACTCAAGAGCAAATAAAATTAACTCAAGTTAACAAATCAGGAGGCAGAATACAACAGTACAATGTGTCTTTTAAATTTTTTTTTGCTGCAGCACTTAATATAGTAATGGATGGTGACAAAGTCTTTCCCTCTCCTTCCCTCATGACCTTTTATATGAAAAAAAATTTAGTAATATCCTTATCAATCAGATGTATTTCATTCATGGTACTTTCACTCAAACTACRTGAGCATAAATTAAAGAACAGATTCTTCTCCCTTCACTGTGAAAACTTATCAGCCTGGATATTCATAGGAACTACTGGACACATGAGCTGCTCATCCAGGTATCAAAAAGTAGTAGGATGTCTTGGCCTACAGAAGAACTTGGCATACTCCTCTGAGTGGTGTTCTGGTTTATGCTAGATGGAAAAAGTAAAACATGACTTAATAATTTGGAAAGATTGGTCTCATATGGCATTGGTGAGTCAGCCCCTCAGTTGTGATCAAAACTTCAGACTCATATATTTTTGAAAAATAGGAGAAAGAGTGAAAAAGAAGGACAAAAATGGTCCTGAAAGCTATAAAAAATGCCTTGTGATGCCAAACAAAAAAGATTGCTGAAGTGAGTTGATGAAAACAATGAAAAACTACTTGATCAAGCTCAAAAACAATATTCCGGACAATTTCACAACCTATCTCAAAAGAGTTAGTTGTTGTAGTAAGAAATACATAATTTTCATAACTTTAAAAGTAAGATTTGACAGAATGTGYATGGAATAAATAAATTGCTAATGGATTTAGAAATAGTTATGTCCAAAAAAGATTAAACTATGAGAGACCTACCAGAATTCCTGCAGGCCAAATTCAGATACAGTTCTTTAGGCACTTCTTGACTTGAAGAGCATCAGTAATTAAAGAGAAGTCTGTTAGGCTTCATTTGCACATTACAGTGARGAATAACTGCCTGCTACTTCAGATTTATGCCTCTGCATAAGTGAACTTCAAATATCTGTACATTAATATTAAACGGGAAAGCACTAAACATATTGGTGCAGCAAATGTCATAGTGCCATATTTCCTAAAATCTGTGTTTCTGATGTAGTTCATGCCTATCTAGAGAGGTTGAAAGTTTTTTCTAATATACTTTGCTAAACTGGATCTGTTGGTTGGGTGCTGAAGACAAGATTCCTTGGAGGAAACTGCAGCTGCAGCAACAGCAGGAAAGATTCATTTATTTTCAGTATTGCATTGGGCAAGATATGGAGAACACAAAAGAGACCAGCTAGAAAGGTGGGCAGATGGGCTGCTGCTCTTTATCTAAAACAGTTCTCACATAGTTATATGAACTTCCAAGAGTTTTCCTGAGGGAAGTTCCCCACCACTGGCAATATTGCTGAGGGAAAGCATATTGCCTTCTGCTGAAAATGAAAAAGTCTCTGATGCTGACAGGGAACAGTCAAGAAACCAGTTGTGATTTTCAGTTTTCACCAAAATTTGATTTAAAACCCTCACAAGATGGGGTTATGTTTCAAGCCTGTGTTTGCAGTAGCTAATCCAACACTAAAGAGAGATGCATTTGAATATTCAAGCTTAGATGAATATGGGAATGCAGTCCATAAAAGCAATTTTAACTTCCTCTCCACAGACATAATGAAGTGTTTTCCCAAGCCAGTCTGAGAAGGTATCTCTGGGAACTGGTTTTACTCTTAGCTGTCAGGTCTCTAAGCCTCCTGACCTTAAAATGGTCACTCTGTTGCTAATTGTTCTCTGTTCCCATTAATGTCTAATTGACAAAGCCACTAAAAGTTAATGTTGTTAATGGAAATATCTAAGAAAATATATTCAAATTATTTCCAYAAAATTAACATTTTTGACTTTTACTGGGTTATGTTAATAAGGCAGTCTTATGAAAGGAAATTTTATACAAATTGAAACCAGGCCCTAAACCAACAATGAATGGTACTGGTCCATTCCACCACACAATGACTTTCCCTTGCCATTTCTCACACTTGTGATTCTGTGCAACTATGAAGACCTGTATGTAGGTAAATTTTGCCCATTTTCCACACCAGAAAAAAAAGTCTTGCTTCCTTTCTCTATTTCAGTTTGTGTTGGGCTTTTTCCCCCCCACAGCTTCATTAATTAAAATGCATTGTTTATGGAAAATGAATTGATAAATCTGCATGTGAACACCGTAGGAGGAAAGAAAATTTTCCCCTGSCATTTCCATCATGACCTACAGGAATCACCACAAGACAATTCCCCCTAATTTTTTTCAGTCCCTTGTCTTTCCTCAGGCTGCCAACATGACAGTAGTTATGGAAGTGATTTTGTAAAATATGGACCAGACTCAACCCTGACAGCCTATACTGCAGCACACTGTGAGAACCCTATCCCTCCAGAATATTCATCTGAGAGGGGGAGTTCTCTAAAGGGTGCCCAGTTGTCCTATTTAATGAGAGTGGCTGTGAGCAGGCAGCCCCAGAGCCCGTCAGACACCGCTGGGCAGGGGAGGGTTTGAGGCAGAGCTGTTCTCTTTCCCAGCTGCTGTGCAGYGCTGAGATCAGGCTGCTCTTCTCTGTGCCTCGCAAGACAAAGCTTAATAATGTTGGATGTCTGCTTAATTAGTTTGGGGAATTTCTCTGGATCTCCTCCACAGAAAATCCAGCCACTGAGGGACAAATTAAAGATTCATGTGTCTCTTGAGGCAAGTGCCTCTATGATATCTACCACACCTTCATGCAGCAAACATTTGAATAACCCCTGTTTTCAAAAGATTTCCTCAGGCACAATATTTCATAAAAWTTAATAGATTAAGGGGTGATATTTGCTCCCTGGTTCTCAGGACCAAACAAAAGAAAATGAATGAGTTGATTTAGGCTGAGCCTTAAAGTTTGGCATTCATTTTGTTATTTAAATAGATAAATTTTAGTGTTTTGGACACTACTTCCAGCTTTAGACGTTGGGAAGTACACTCTGAATCAACTGCAAAGAAAGGGGCACAGTTCAGCTCTCACATTCTGTACAACAAGGAATTATCTCATGCTTTTGGGAAAACTGTGGTGTGTAATAGMATGGAGCATGGCTTTAGCGACAATTGCATTTCAAAAAGGAAAACCATGACAGCAAACAGCCCTGAACCATGTAAAAAATCAACCTGCAGTWTATTTTGCTTTTCATTATGTTGAATAATGTAAAATTTACACTAAGGCAATATAGATGGCATGTTTACCACTTGAACATTGATAACAGAAATTTTATAAATTTGTATTTTTAAATGAATTTTAYGTTTTCTTTAGAACTAAGAGATGATTTAGAGTAATAACTTTTCACTGGAGAGGACATAGAATTTTACCCATCTGACTTGTAAATAGCTCATTTCTTCTTAATGGTTTTACAGGATGAGAGAAGACAAGATTTCTTGCTAATTTATCAAAATCATAACTGCCCTGGACTGTTAAAACAAAAGTTGATTTCTCATTTATACTCTTTGAATTTCATGTGACTTTGGCTGGTAGGATGAGAAAAMCTTGGATATTCTGTTTGTCATATAAGGGATCTTCGGTGCATAGTAAAGAAATCTATATAAGTTGACTTCAAGGAGTTTATGAGATTTTAAAAGTGGCCTTGTGGGTTTGTAGCAGTTTCAGWGCAGTAGAAGCATGGTGTGCCATGCAACCTGCAGGCTTTATGCTTGCCATAACTCACTGAAGTGTGTATGGAAGAGGATAATTGCATGTAGAGAAAAATATAGCACTTGCAGAGGGCAAACTGCACCAACATATATCCCTGCATGGAAGTATTACTTGGGAGAAAAGGAAGTCCATTTACTTGTCCAGTATTTCTGAATTAGTACCAGTCTGTCTTTTTTTTTTTTCACTTGAGCCCTTTCTTGCAAAGGCAAATAGTGAGCAGTCTTTCCTTRCACATACAGGGAAGCAAATAATTTTAATGTATTGGAAGTCTATAAACACAGAGAAATTAATCATTGTGATCCACAAGATATTTCTCTGCACTTCACCTGAGTCTTTAGTCAGCTACTCTTGCTCAAATTCACAGCCATTGATAGATACCTATTTCTCTCCCAGGCAGAATCCTAAATCTGAAATATGTGTTTTGGTGGAATGGATGTGCTTGGTAATCATGCCATGCTTTTTAATTCATCTTCAGACTTACGTGCAAGTCMTGATAATGGCAGATTCACAGTTACTAGGAAGGAAGGACTAAAGGGGGAAGAAAAAGGCAAATTTTCCTAACAATTAAATTCAGCCATTCTCAATGTTATGATATGGTCAGYTGAATACTTTTTGCAAACTTGAGGCAGAAGCCTCCTAAGAATTCTGTGCCTATACTTCCTCCTTCTTTTTAGGATAAAAATGACAGTTCATTTCTTTATGTCATCTCTGATAAGAGCACATCTCTGCATGAAGACAGTTATTCTTTTTCTGCTCTGTTTTCATATCTCTCCACTCTCATTTGGGAGAGGAGAGGGTTAGAGAAAGAGAGGAAGAACTGGAAAAGGCCTAACATATTTAGTGGAAAAAAACTCTCTATACCTAGAGAAACATCACAGAGAATTAGAGGATTTTGGTACCATTTTAAARCTGTTGTTTTTTGCTGTTAGCTTTGGCTTTTCTTTTTAAACACAGTGTTTCCCTATGCAATATGGTATTGCTATATTACTTAATGAATTAAGAGATGGACTTATGTAAAAGRATTTTTTTATTTTTACCATATTATTAAAGTTCCCAGATGCACACAACAAAAGATTAACTTTCCTTTTGGCTCTCTGTAGGGAGGAGGATATGATTATATAATTCCAGTTCGGTTTCTCTTCCCTAATTTACACATGCTGGTGCTTCTGTTTATCCTAGGTTATTATGGAAGGTGCTGTGGGAAATTTATGGTAATCAGGCAAATGAAGGGTTTAGAAATAGAAGGATAATTGATGAAAAATCACTGGTAAAGAAAGTATGAAATAATCTCAGTGTTTAATTCGTGAGGCAGGGCTACCAGATTTCTACAGCTGCAGTCTCAGGTGCTGTACAGGGGGTCAACCCTCTGTGTATTGTCACCTTTTGCAGTTAAAGGAAGATCATACACAATTGGTACCTGCACTAGCTTCTCTCCATCATCTGGCCTGAAGCTTTATTTCAGGCAAGTGTAAAGGCTCTGGGCAGTGTCTGCTCAGGATTAGAGTGCTGTGTATTTGCTGAAGGCAAAACTGTGTCCCTGTCTCCCAGACCATTCTTCAGTCTGTGCMCAACCACTCTCTCAGTGTCTTCTTCCCTTTCCTCATTTACAGAACCCAGCCTTGAAGAAACCTTTATTACTATTTTACTCATCCTTTCYCATATAGTTTTTCCACTTTTATTTTCTCCCTGCCCACCCCCTATCCCCTGCCAAGGTTTATAGTATTTTCCTTTACATTCTTCTCTTTCATATAACTTTTCAACTTTTCCTTGTGAATCCCTACCAGGACTTGTCACTTTCTCTGTTTTCCAGGCTTTTCTTCATTCCCTCATTCCTTCCTTTGCATTTATCTCTTATCTCCTTTACTTTATTCCATTTTCTAGTTCTGTGTCTCATTCCACTAGAAGTACCCTTAGGTTGCTCTTTACTCTTCCTCCTGACTAACTGCCAGGGTGAAAAACTTCACCAAGAAATAGGAATCTCCTAAAAAACAGTGCTTCAGAGTGCTCTAATACATGCCTGCTTTTTATAAACTTGAGAGAGAGAAAGCAACACAGAAATGTTGTACAGAAAATTGTTAGCTATTTTCTCATCGGGGGAGAATTCACAGCAGAGACTTAGACCTCCTATTTTGACATATCCTCCCACAAAGAAGATACCATGTCAAGATAGCAGAGCCTGATGTTGCCAGGTACACTCTCACCTGTAAAAGAGACATTGGAATAAGCTGGGAACAATTCTGACCCAGCCAATGACCTGCACTACGTTAGAAGAAAATTATGTGTTCTGAAGCTGCACRGCATGTTTTCCCAAATGCAGATGAAGATAAGGCATTTAATATCTGCTTCTTTTCCTTGTTCCTGCACCAGACACTGTGGAAGTGAAATGCTGGTTGGAACTGGTCTGTTGACCTGAGATCTGCTGCAGCTGTGTGTCTCTAGAGCACAAAGCAGTCAGTCCTACAAGTGGGAAAGGATTCAGTAGGGATTAAATGCCTGGGGGGTCAAAGTCAGAGCAAACGGGAACAGCCTCTCTTGAAGATCCTCACAGCAAGCACCACAATGAGCAGGGCTGGCTTGAAGGTAGTCTGCTCATYTGTTACAGGCTCCTGCTGCTCGGATGTGTAAACATGCCACTTACGGCTGAACTGCTCYTGTTTTTATTCACCGTGCAGGTGTAAATCCATGTAAAAGCAATGTCGGTGCCGCTGGCAGCACTGCCATCCAACATCTCCTAGCATGTGCTGTGTCTGCAGAGCCCACTGGCTGTCAGAGCAGGGGGGTGCAGGGAGGGGGGCCCGGGACCCTGCAGTCACTGCCCTGCTCCCAGCCTGTGTGCAATAAAGGCAGAAGGGAGCACCCCCCCAGGCTGAGTGTCCCTGCTCACATTCACTGCTGCTGTGTGTGCAGGCTGGTCAGGGCAGCCCGAGATGGCAATGGGAAGAAAGTGTTCTGCTTGCTGACTTACRCCTGTGCAATCTTGGACCTTCCAGTTATTGCTTCTTATTAGTATGTTAGTTTTAAAACAATACACTACAACCTGAAAATATTCTGTAAGCCATTGTATACTCTCGAGTCTAACTCAGTAGTATTGTACATTTCTCTCCTGCAGAAATATCTCTATATTGAAAATGTCCGTATATTTTCTAACTTTCTTCTGAATGACATTTGTCAAGACTGAAGTCCAGAAGTGTGGTGATGGCTGAATCATCAGCCACTCCTTGTGGAAAGATCCATAGGAATTTAAAAAGAGAAGAAACAAGTCTGATCTCTCTTTTTTTTTTTTCTTTTCTCATAATAATTCAGAACAAGTGCTATTCTGCTCTTCAAGAGTTACAAAGTGAATCTACTAATCTATAACTATTTCTGGATTTGACTTTAATATATTTCCTGTATGTAAACCTGACAACATGTTACAAAAGAAGACAGCATAAGCATCCCTMTTTTGCAAATAGGGAAATGAAAGGATAAATAAATGAAATACCACGAAGAAGAGCACAGGAAAACCCTTGCAGTGGAAGAACTAGGCTAATGGCTGTTCTGGTGTATCTTAAGCACCTTCTGCTCCAGACCTGTTGACTCCTACAGTTCAGTGGARTGACTTCTGAAGTGGTACCTAGCTAAGGAACACTAAGGTTTTAGCCTTACTGATTGAATTCTCAGGATATATAATATCTTTGTATATAAACTCCTGCTTAAACAATTGTCTGGGCAGTGAGAGTTMTGAGAATGAATATATTAATATATTGGGACATAGAGATAATTATTAATTAAAGTTAAAGCAATGAATACATTTACTCTTACTTGACAGTTTACATCATCTGTGAAGTGTGCTGTGATTTATTGTTCACACTGGTTGATGAGAACTGAATATTTAAACTAACATTTCAGAAACTACATGTGGCAGGGTTCATTTTCCTGCATTGAAATTCTATGAGAAATTACTCATTTTTATTTAAATATAACTGTTGATACTAGAATGTGAAGTAGTCTGAAGGAAAATATTCAGAGTTTGTTTTAAAAATATGCCCTTACAGTTTTRTTTTTGCATAATAAATATTTTATTATTGTATTGTATTAATATCATGCTGAAATTAATTGCGTGAGAAAGGTAATGGTAAGCATTTTAGTGCTTCCATAGCAGTAAGTATTACTGTCATTGTATTTCAYTACAACTCCATTAAAATCTAAGATATCTCAATACACATCTTGGCCAGGAGTCCTGTGCTGCAGTGTTGCAAATGCCAGCTAACTGCTTTTCAATAGTTTTATAATTGCTTATAATTGCATCAGACAGGGTTGTCAAAGGTGAGAWTTTATTTTGCGCTCTCTAATATTTGTGTGGCAAATTTCATTTGCTTTAGAGCACTCATTTTCAAGAAATAAGCACTCTGCATTTCTGAAGTCTCATACATTAAGAAAAAAACACACTTCATAGAGTTTGAACAGCAAAAAAYGCAATGAAAGTAGTTCATAAAGTGCTGAGACATTTAAAAAAAAAACCTCCTGTCTCTTTCCTGGATTGGTTGGAAGTACCACAGGAGTATTACTGGCACCCCAGAACTTGTGCATTCAAATGCTAAAGAAGTATACAGAATCACAGAGTCACAGGATATTCTGAGTTGGAAGGGACCTGGAAGGAAGAAAGCTTCTTGGGGAGTTAAAAAAATGTTATTTGAATGATTTTAGCAATTTTCTAAGGAATGGCTTCTCTCTCTGTTTTTAAATAACTTGTTTAATGAACTTCTTTTCCTTACTGGGGAAACTCTTCCTATAAATAAAAGGGGGAAAAAAACCCCTGCAACAGGTTAACAAGTAGGAGTTAACAAGTTAACAGGAAGAAGTGAAATTTGGGAAAAGAAACTGATTGAAAACATCCTCCTGCCTCATCAGCATGTGGCAGTGGAGACCATTGTGCAGTAGGTGTCCAGTCAATTTCCTGATTCTGCAATAAAGCTCATTTCTGAATAATAATAACATTAATACCCTGCTGTTTCATAATTTGGTTTGCAAAGGAGTACTCTGCCTCATTGAAGTCAAATCACTTCAGATTTAGAGGGTCAGAGAACCATGAAATTTTAGCAGTATTGATAATAAATCATGCTAGACAAATTGTATTGCAGTATTTGGAAAAAAACCCCAAACTTAAATCAGCACATGGAAGAACCACAAGAGGTGTAGGGGGTAAATCTGTTGTTGGTACAGGGGCTCCACTACTGGCACTTACAAGAAAAAGCACAGCAGAAAATTTGAAACTATTCCCTGTTCCATTTTAAAGAAGTGCTGGGTCTGCATTCCCACCCAAGGGTGTTATCAGGTGCCCTCTGTGCTTGCTGGTGGCTCCTGTGCCCATTTTCATGAGATGCTGTCAGAACTTTTCTGAAGACATGGCTACAGTAGTTCTTTTCTTTTAAAACTGCATTCCTTACCTCAGAAAACGTTTGGTTTCAACTCACAAAATTTTTGGCATTACACAATCTTTTAAAAGCCAGCCTTACTTGCTTTTTCAGTTATATGTCCTTTTATTTCTGACAGGCTGCTGGCAATCCAGCTAGGATGACACACAGTGTTTGATATCCCATGACTGAAACACGTGCAGAATTCAGAAACTAGGCTGAATTAGGCTCACCATTATTAATGAATTTTGAATTATGCAGTTAATCTATTTGTGAGTTTTACAACTCTTTCATTCTGAAAGAAAAAAAAGGAAAGCAATGCAAACAGACAGTCAAAAAATGATATCTAGTTATTGGGCCACATGTGGTAGAATGCTGAGATTTTATTTTCTTCTGGAAATACTACCTCTTATAAAGSCCATCCATCATTTGTAATGAGGGCTGTCAGGAATATTTAGCTGAGAAATAGCTACTTGATATGCTAATGGTGCTCCCTTAGTGAATTCCTTTGGTTCTGCTGCCTGACATTAATGGTTTTCATAATCTAATGAATGATGTGTGTAATAGAGGTAAGGCCACAGGGAATGACATTTTGAAACTAAGGGAAGTAGTATATATGTATTTTATAAATATGTGCATTTTTTATATATACACATGTATATATACTCAGAGGTAGAACACAAAATTGCTTTTCCAAGCTAGATAAAATAAACACTAGGGAGAAACTACATAGATGTAGCAAACCTTTGATACTGACACTTTAAATTCTAAAATATCTCTATTCCCAGGACTTAATGAAATATCCAGGAATGTAATAAGCATGCAGACTTCACTTCCACAGCCCTTCCTGACTCTTGTTTCAGAAACTGAGACTGTCCTGCAACTCTGCAACTCAAGGACAACCACTCCTCTCTCCCAGCAGGATCCAGGTGGGAGGGAAGAACCAGGAGCCCCCAGTAAATCCCTGCAGAGGGGAAGCAGGTCCCTGCTGCAAGGCTAAGAGCTGGACCCGCAGCCTGGGGTGCTGAACCCACTGTGCTGACCAATACTCACCATTTCCTGCTGAAGTCCTGTATTGGTRTCTCCCCTTATCTATTCTTTCTGGAGGAGGTGAGAAATGGATGCTAGTGCAACATCTCATGGTCCAGAGCTGACAACTCCTTTGTGGGYTTATGTTTTGTCAGCTGTTTTTAACCACAAATTTTTGTGGCCATCTCCACCTGGCTAAAAAGACAGGTAAAGTAGGTTATAAGATTGCTCTGAAAATCTACTGGAAACCARTTTGCTCTTTAGACAATTTCATCAGGTGGTGATATTCCAAAYGCCTGACAACCTCAGCTTTTAGGTGCAACAGAGCTTTTGCTGCCCCTCTATGTCACAGCTGCAGACGTTTGCAGGATTGACCCWGTGGTTTGCTCAACACCCAATAACYATTTTTCTGKGGCTGAACTTCCTGCTGTTTTGTCTTCAGAGCACCTGACTCTGGTCCTGAGCTCACTACTGTTACTGTCACATTTTCTGAAAAATCCCTTTGCCAGGATTTTTTTTCCTGGGAAGCCGAGAAGCCACAGAGAAAAATGAAAACAATAATTATCTGATCCACTTCTCCTGTGTTTTGCTGCTTTGGAATGTGGTTTGGACATTGTTTACCAGCTCGTCATTGTTTGATTGGTTTCACGGGAATTGTTTTGACGCGATGACCAATCACGGTCCAGCTGTGTCAGAACTCTGAAAACAGGCACGAGTTTTAATTAGTGTCTTGTTAAGCCTTCTGTAAATACCCTTTCTCTATTCTTTAATATAGTTTGGGTATAGCATTCATAATAGAATAGAATAGAATAGAATAGAATAGAATATTATGATATGATATAATGTGATATAATATGATATAATAAGATATGAGATAATATAATATGATATGTAATGATATGATCTCATATAATATGATCTCATATAATATGATCTCATATAATGTAATATAATATAATATAACATGATATAATATAATATAATATGATATGAGACCATATAATATGATATGAGATCATATAATATGATATAATATGATATCATATAATATATGATCATACATATAATATGATATGATCATATAATATAATATGATATGATATAATAACAATATAATATAATATGATATGGGATCATATAACATAATATGATATAATAAAATATTATATGATATCATATGGTATGATATATGGTATGATATAATATGATATAATATAATATGATATCATATATGATGCCATATCATATGATATGATGCCACATAATATGATATGAGATCATATAATATGATATGATCTCATATAATATAATATGATATAATATATATGATATGATATGATATGATATGATATGATATGATATGATATGATATGATATGATATGGTATGATATCAAATCATAGCATATGATATAATATGATATGACATCATATGATATGATATCATATAATATGATATAATATAATATGATATGATGTGATATGATACGATATTATAATATGTCATAAAATAGTAAATTAACCTTCTAAGAACATGAAGTCAAAGTCATTTCCCTCTTGCCTTCAAAAACCCCAGAAATGCCACACACCCCCACCTCAGAACGTCAATAGTCACAGTGAATCAGGTATTCCACAGTGAGTTTCTGTAGGGTAGTGATTGAAGCCCTACATGATCTGGAGGCACAAATAAGAAATGATTTGGGGTCACAGAGGATTGCTCCTGAGCTCCAGTGCTATCCTTGCAAACATACGGCAGCATTAGGCACTGGGGAGAGCGTGATGGGTGTAACATGAATGACATTGATTCTTCATGGATCTGAAAACGTGCACCCACAGCAATTGCTTTGTGTGTGGACATGCAACATACATTAGAGTCCTGAAGAAGGATGAATGACTGAATGATAAAGTGGCAGTGTGCAGGCTGCCACCAGAAAGTTTCTTGAGCTTAATTTCATTTTGGAGGATACTTGCATAATTTTTTATACTTTAAAAAGASCAGGAAAATAAAATTATTGACAAAAAGATAAAATTAATGAAATCCATAGATGACATTAACTTGTGATCAGTTGCAAATATCAGAGACCCAAACCAAATTATAAAAATTATAAAAAGCATAAAGTATAGACCAAAAACAAGAGGCAAGCCTTAGATGCCTTAAAGCCATTGAAAATTAAAGTAAATCTAGAGGAAATTAACAGAAGAGAAATTCAGTAGGAGRAGAGATCTAGGACAGCACAGCACTACCAATGTTCAGGGAGATAAYAGATCAGAAATTAGACATGATTTTGCAGCTGAGCAGTGCAAAGTTAGGGAAGCATGCAGAGTCATTATGCCATGGAGCAAAAAAATAAGGTTTTTTTCTGTGGCTTTTTATATGTAGGGATATCTTCATTGGAGATAAATGTCTGGGCAAATTAAGTGAAGTTCAAAGATGAGCCATAGAATCATTACTATAGTTGGAGTGATTTACTGAAGATGAAAATTAAAAGATGGGAACATGGTTTATTTGAGAGACAAGAAGAGATGCTAGAAACTAGTAAYGCTGAATGTGCATGAATAAAACAGGAACAGATCCTTTATAAAGGAATAAAATTAACTGTGATTAAGTTGTTGGGAAAGCCTCCAGTACATTAAGATGCATCAGTTAGGAAGTAAAGTAATCAATGGAAACCTCATGTCAATGACAATGCAGAAAATTTCAAACTAGATTTTCCTCACTGGATATTTTACACCACTTTTTAGAGCCTTGTGGAGGCAGGCAAGGGCCTGGGTTGGAAAAGGTCTCATTGTGATTCTGTCTTACCTTCTKCAGGTGCTTGTAAACTATTTTTCATGGTTTGTCCCCATAACTCTTTTCAGGAACTTGTGCAGACATGCAGCCTGACTGCCTTGTACAGATTCTCTGAGGATTCCTTTATCAAAGTGAGGGCACTTTCTATTTTTAGYTATAGTGAACAGACCTGATTTTTAGGAAGGTTTTGTACAGCAAGAGCCTGCTTGCTTCCAAGTTTTCTGTGAGTCCCCAGAACCAAAAAAAGAGCAGTCCTCATGGCTTATATGAACCACAACCTTCCTTCTCCCTTTACCTTTAGAATTTTCAGATTGAGAAACATCACCTGCAAGGATTCCAGATCCTAAATTACACTTAAGCTCCTATTTCCCCTTTAGGTAAAAGTTACGAGAGTTAGGAACTTRGATAGCTTGTTCTTAGGCTTAGGCTTATAAATTTTCTAAATAATAGGGAAGGTTTCATAAAATACTGTAATATTATTTAATTAGGTGACATATTCCCCATTAAGTCTGTGTCTCACACATAAATAATGGCAACAGTATGTTCCTGCTTAAAAAATGTAATGATCTCTGTAACCTAATATGCTGGAAAAATTTAACTATTCCCAGAAAGATTATTAATGATCTTACTTGAATTTTATTTGTCCTTCTACCTGACATATGGCACAGTACAGATGGTTCTGCATTGTAGCATCTTTTTTTTTTCTAAATTTAAATGAATGCATTAATTTATACATAATTTCTAAATTATACTTTGTCCCAGCTGAATTAATACTCAGGTTTATTATTTAATATATTGTGCAACAGAAGGAAGCAGCAACAAGTGGGCTATCTATTCTTTTCTTTCTGACAAAGCCAGTATCATAGTTAATTTCTTAAAGAAAGGTCCTGACATTAATTTTCCCTCGGTGCAAAGACAGCTGCCTATCTTAAAATTATAATATTACTGTGGAGTTCTCATGTTCTCCTCGAAATCATTAATTCTCTTTAATGTAACTGTTAGAGAAAGTGTTTGTCTCTCTGATTTGTGCTTGTACCAAGTCAGCACGATGAGGTAACAGTCCAGGCCACTGCTGCTGTGAGAAATATTTGTGTTTAGTCCAACTGTGATGTAAAAAGAATAGCTGTCATTTCACTTAATGTGAAGTTGTAAATGATAATTTTCCATTTTCTACATGGGACGCCTCTAAGATTTTTCTTCAAATAATTGCCAATATTTGCTTGTTAATACTTCCTGATATTTCAATTACCAGGTATAATCTAAGCAAAATGACCCCCTAGTTCCATTACTTATTCTACAATGTTGTTAACTGTTAGTCCTTTTCCCCCAAACATGCATAAAACAAACTTACGATGAAATTTAGCTGCARTCTGAAAAGACACGTCTGGTTCATGTTGTAACATATTTTATGTCTCAAGAGAGGAAAGTGTAACTTGAGCCTTTTGCTTTAAATTCAGATGATTGCATAAAATACACAATTAATCACAGATTGGTTATATGGGAAAACAGCCCCCATTGTCATATATACTTTACATTTCCAGAGCCAAAGCGTCACCTGTAAACAGTTTAAGCAGCAAGTTCCAGATGCCGAAGTCTTGAAATCATTCCCCAATGGAAGTTAAATGGAAAACCTCATTAATACCCCGTAAGGCAGAGGTGCATATGAGAGATTCCCACTGGTTGATTTACTGTGGCACCTGCCATGAGTATGGAAATAAAGGAGAGAGTTATTTTCAAGTACATGAGTAGAGAAAAGGTAAAAATTAGGGTACTCTGCTACCTAGGGGAATTTATACCACACATGTTTTGAACTGTTGGGGGAAGACTCCCACGCACTGGGTTGTAAATCTCATTCATGGAATCTGGATAAAATTTTGTTATTTGGTTCACATCCTAATAATAATTTGAGAAAATCCTTGATAYTCTTTACTCTTTTAGGCACAGTAGGACAAAAAGAGCTGTTTCATTGGCCTTAAGTACGCAGTAGGAGAATGCATTCTAAGTCAGGCCCTTCCTAAGACTACACGTGGTGACCACCTGCTGTGGAGCAAGCACATATTTTGTTATGAAGTCATCTGAAGATATTCAGCCTCTCTTTGTGCTTACTTGAGGTTAATTGCATACATCTGAAAACTTATTCCAGTGTGATCCTCAGAGAGGCACACACCAACAGCAGGTGAACTGTCTATAAAACCCATCGATCTAAATTACACCCTTGGAGTAAGGGAAGCAGTTATGTTTAGTTAAAAGGAGCTTTTAACACTCTGCTGGTGTTTTAAACCACTGCTGGGTGTGCTCAGAGTTCTGCATTCATTTATTAAATAGGTAGAATACATTTGACTGGGCCAAAATCCCAAATTGACATCAATCAGTGTAGCTAGTCAATAACTTCTACAAAGGTTCATTACTTTGTATTGGTTATGGATTTGGCTTGACTTCAGGGAACCCACTCAGGTCAATGATTGGCCTGGATGTAGCCCTCCTAAAAGCAGTAGTGTTCTTGTTCAGTATGTTCATCTACATCCATGTTTACTTTTCCTTCTCATGTTTGTCACACTGGAAAACTTCATTAAAAGCAAGTGGCCAACATATATCCAGTCAGTTTTCTACATCACAAGGTGCCAGAAAACTCCAGAAAGGATGCTGCAGAGTCAGCTCTCCCCTTATCCCTCAGCAGTTGGAATGTAAAACCCCACTGAGGAGGTGAGGAATACGAGCTGTACCTGATCATAATAACAATGAGAGCGAGTCCAGGCATGAACAAATGTTGACACATTTAGCAGGAAGAAAATATACTATTACCAAAGAAGTGTCATATATGGTTTCAGAAAGCAAACAAGCAAACAAAACTAACAGCACAGGATATGAATTTGTTATTGCATTCACAGCATTATTGTATGGCTTCCTAAACTAATTTGTTGTTACATGATGAAGAGAGAGGGAGAAAACTTCCTGTCTCCAGCATGTCACCTTTCATTAAAATTGTGTTTGTCTGAGATTTTGTTATTTGCAGTTGCTCATCTGTTAAATTAGAAGTTTTAATTCTTCACAGTTTGTCACCTTTTTAATTCTGGTCTGTTGACACATACTTCTCGGCAATGCAGGAAGGCTTGAAAATGAAATTTAAAAGAAAATTAGGTGAGAAGAGGATAACAAAGTGAAGCATTGGTTCTTCGCTTCTTCCCACTAAATGCAAAATGGCTCTGGGAGTCTCAGATGGATGGATAACAGTGGAAGTTACCATCATGACATTGCACATGCTTCTGTGCTTCTGATTTAGGAAAACCCACTGTCATGTTTCTGGAAAGCATAGAGTATGGTAGGCTTGGCTTCATTCTGTTGAGGAATAGGTAATTTCTTTAAATCTGTTTATCTAAAGGAATGAAGTGATTCTGAACCACACATGACAGGCACTGTCAGTGCCGTTTGCCTCTTGAGGGTACAGGGCGCAAGCTGAATGGAATTGTGCCTCAGCTGCTTTTCTGCCTGCTGAGCATTCCCTRGAATAGGTGCCAGCCAGCTGGGAGGAAAGCCCAGCTGCTGTACAGAGCCTGGTGTTTCTGTACCACCCTTCAGCAGCAGCCAGCTTGGGCTGGACTTATAGTTTAATTCAGGAGTACTCCGTAGGCTCTTGTTTTCTGTGGAGGAAGTAATCTCCTCTCTCTGCAAGGGCTAACACCTGCAGCTGCTGGAGCCAATGCACTCCACTGATATGTTTGGTTCAGGGGCAGGTGGAGATTCAAAAGAGTCAGATTTCACCCGGGAGTGTGGCAACACTTGAGTAATTCAAATTTGGTAAGGGAGAGGGACATTTTACAATAACAAACCCCAAAACTGAACCTGGGGCTCCCATCCAGCGTGCAGCRCTCATCTAAGGGTACCATCCTCCTTGCTGGGATTTGGGTATAAGCAGCTCTAAGATAAACCTTGTCAAGATTATAGCCAGGCTTCCCCAAACACAGGAATTGCTGAGCTCTTGACTGACATTTTGGTTGTTTGTTTGTGTCTTCAGTTCCAGAGGGAATCAGTGCCAACGTATCTAAATGATACAAACCCCTCCATTCAAAATCCTACGTACCTGCTGAGCATCACACCAGACCAGGAGAGCCCCCCAACACATTTTCTCTTGACATGTACCATCTGGCTGCTTTGTAGCATCTCATATTCCTCAAACTTCAGCAGCCTTGTTGGCAAAATTCAGCTGAACACTAATTCCTGATAAGACAGACTCATTTCTGAAAGTCAGTCTAAAGCTGCTTCCTTGCATCTATCCATTAAGGCATCTATCCATTAGAGAAAGAAAAATAACCCCAATCAGAATTGTGTTTCAGCTGGCTAGATAACCACATGCATATATGTGTGAAATAATTACTGAAAATGTAATTTTTGGGCCTAACTGAAAGTCTGATCTCACTGTAGACACAGCACTGTGWGTACAGGGCAAGGATGTGGCATCATTCCTCAGCACATGGGATACATAAAGGGAAAGAAGAGGGGGAAGAGAGAAAAAGAAGTTTTGTTTAAAGAAAGAATTTTTGTAATAAGCTGAATCATACAGCAAGGAGATAAATGCAAGCTTAGGGCTCTATAGCCCTGCATATCCTGCAGGACCTCATCCTTTATCCATGGTGTAGCTCCATGGAACGGGAAATTCAGTAGACAATTTCTCCAAAGGTGAGAATAAAGAGAACAAAACAGAGAGATAAAGACCCTCCTTAAACTCAGGAATGTGACCAATTTAAACAGGTGATGGTTTTCTCTGCCCAAACAGAGGACAACTTGATCTGCTGAAATTCCCACTGGTGTTCTTGAACCTATTCAACTAAACTGACCAACTTTTGATGACAAAAAACTCTGTATGTGGCTCACATCTGTTCAGTTCTCACCTTTAGGTGGCCAGAACTAACACAGGTTCTACTGGAATTCTCCTTGAAGGAGAAACTGAGACACTCTAGAATAAATGAAAAAGCTTTGTGTAGAATACAGCATCATGAACTAAAGTATTTTTCCTTTTTAAGTATTTATGTCAATTTTCCCCCCTCAGATTTGAATGGCTGGTTTTGACATGGCAATAAATTGAGTAAGCCTTAGGAGTGAGTGTACAAAAGCTGTTTCCCTACACATAATTCATATGGTTTTATAAACATGCCCAGTTCTATGATGGAATTAATTGTTAAACTAATTCTGATCTAATTGCTGTTTTACTTTTTCTGTCCTAATAAGGGATCAGGTTACATCCCCAAATTCCATGCTTCTGACAAATACAGAGAGGGTCATGCTCAGCATTTGCACTACCAGTTACTTACTTACACCTGCACTCAAAATGC
Organism: Cardinalis cardinalis; assembly: GCA_014549065.1. NCBI lineage: Eukaryota > Metazoa > Chordata > Aves > Passeriformes > Cardinalidae > Cardinalis > Cardinalis cardinalis. The sequence goes on from JACDOX010000003.1 coordinate 14,602,303, forward strand.
CCAGGAGGTTTTCTAAACACATAAAACAGATGACATTGAACAGCCAGATGTTTTCTACTCACATTAAAATAAAATTATAGCAACAAAAACCCAGTAATTTTCTCTCCACAAATTTAAGGTTAGAAAACAGAAAAATGTAAACCTTGAGTTGGATTTATTTTTCTAGACTAACTGCTAATTATTTATTTTTACAACACTTTAAAAGCTGATATACAGTAGTTCAAAAGAAGCAATGTAGTGCTTAAAATGTGTAAATAAAATAAGCAGCACATTACTGATTTTGATACACATAACTGGCTTGCTGCACAAACAAGACTCAAATATCAGTCAGCATCTTGTAACCAAGGGAAAGAGGTAGTTGCATTTCCATATGGTGTCCTGAATCCCTTCTTTAATCTCATATTAAACTAGTTGAGTGGAAGCACACACTTTGGTGATAAATTTCATCACCTTGGTGTTTCTCTTAGTGTTTGAGTGAAATCAGAGTTTTGATATGTGTAGGTACTTAAATGGGAAGCATATGCAAAATACTTGAATTTCATTATGACTGTGGTTATGCCACAATACAGATAAGATTAAGGAAGAAGCCTCTCCTATTACTCTTCTATTTATTTACTTATTCAGATTAAAATAATAAATTATGCTTATCCAGGACCTTAGGCACTGTAACACATCATTAATATTACAATAAAATCTCAGCAGTATTAAACTAATCRCTCAGTTCGACACACTCCTACACAGATTCCTTCTCAGTCTTTCCTTGTGGGAAAAACCCCCACAACACTGTCCTAAATATTATCTAACTCAAACAAACTTTTGAACTCAAACAAATTCGAGGTATGTAAAGGAAGCAATTCTAGAAACCTGACCTTTTATAAAAATGACTTGGTACAGATTCCCCTGTTCTTTWTGGTGAGGAATAGGAGGTTCTGGGATCCCAGCTGTTCACTGTCTAATACTTGCAGGTAACATGTTTTTTTCAGGACAGTTTGCTGAGCTGGCTGGTCCAATGATGCAATTTGCCATGGCTGTGATTGTCTGATCATTTTTTGAGTGTCAGCTGTGGATGTTTTGTTAGAGTTCACCCTCAGTGCTGTTCTTTTTATACAGTGAACCAGAGTGGAGTTGGTAACCACACCCTGTACTACAGGTGGCCACATGCATCCTAAACTTTGTATGTATTTTGAAAAAAATATATTATTTGGATCTTGTCACATAATCCAGTCAAAAGGAAAGGATCAATCATTTAGGGGACATTAAATACAAGTCATTAGTTAAGTAAATGTCACTAATTTACTGAAAAGATAGGGAAATGCAGCCAAAATCAACAGAATTTCATACAGAAAGAAGTCAAATCCTTGAAARACTTGTTAATGAAAGAAGAAAAGGAAAGGAAATTTGAATTTACTTTAGCAATCTAYATATACAGGGACTTTTCCTCTTTATTAAGAAAAATCGTCCAGTATGGAAGCTCAGTCTGTATTTTGTTGATTGTTTTAACTAATCAGCTGTATAGGGGGAGGCACATATAATCTCACATCTGTGGATGCCTCATAGATATCATATTGAATGGCATTTATTGTTTCCATATGAGTCCATTAATTTAGCTAAAATGTCATCAGTAGTCACTGTATAAGAAAAAACGACACCATAAGGATATGCAGCTAGTATAATTCTTTTCTTAATTTGATACCTTAATGAAGACTCTGCTAAAATAAGGACAGCMTTTATGCACTGCTTTGCACAACCAAACCACTAATTATGACAGGACTTGTTGCATACGTTGAATTTCACARGAGAGGGTTTTTCCCCACACTTACATCCATTTTCAGTTAATTATCTGACTCAGAGATTACAAGAATGAGGAAACCTGTAAAAGCTATGACAGAACCACAATTAAATTTCTGTTGTGTTTCTGGAAGCTTGCTGTCAGACTGCAGTGCCCTGTGGGAACAATTTAAAGAGCTGCAGACATGAAGACTGGGCAGAATGCTGGCTGCAGACAGGATGTTCTAGAATACCAGAGCATTCTGAGTTGGAAGAGGCACACAAAGATCATGGAGTCCAGCTCTTAAGTGAATGGCCCATTCTGGGGTCAAACCCACAGCCTTGGCATCATGAACATATTCATTATTGCCTCARGTCCCACAAAACCTCCTGCCTTTTCTGAATATCTTTTTGGAGTTCYTTCATGTCATGAGGGCAGAAAGGTAAGTTTTTAGTATCAGCCACAWGAAACAGCAGAGGCCAAAATCCAGAAGGAAACAAAGCTTTTCCTTTTGAGTTTACCTGGCCTCATCCTTTCCCTTCTGACCCACACAACGAGGAAACAGCAAGGGAACCACAGGGTGGTGCTGATAGTTCATTCCTGATACTTGCAGCATTTGATTTCTTTGGAGCCTGTCTTCCCAGCATTGGCTAAGTCAAAGCTATTTTGTTAATCATAACATCACTAATTTCCTTTCCTGCTGATAGCTGCATGGTGGTTCTGCTGCTGTCACTCTACAGTAATGAAATGTCATTGCAGGTGGTACAAAATGTGGCAAAGTTAAACAGTTGGGAGCAAACAGCCTTCTCAGTAACAGCAGCTCGATGGCATGGATTAATTTGAGGGGAGATTCCTTCATATTCTCAGGAAAGTTCACCTCTGTTCTCATGCAAAGGGTGTTGCATAAATGGTCTGAATTCTCACTGCTTGGGCTTTCTGGGGAGCGTGCCACAGATTCAGTTCCATGCTTGGCCTTTCCTTCCTCACTCACATGATCTTTTCTAGCCACTGAAACCYTCTTCAAAGCAGGGCAAAGCAACCCAGGCTGCCTTAGCAGCCTGGGCCAGCTGCATCCTGAGAATGGCTGAGAGAACACACTTTGCACCCCACCTCTTCCTGAGCCCATGCAAGTGAAGGGAAAACAGGAGGAACTCCAGCCTAAGTCACGGTTACTTCTCAAATTATCTCCTTGTGTGCCCCAGCCACTATCTGCATTGAGTCCAACTGCTTCTTTCACTGATTGGAGGGTAATTTGACTTAACAGATGAATTCAAGGCAATCACAATATGCTCCTGGAAAACTGGAGCCCAGAAAGCAAGAAAGACAGAAAAAAAGGAGAAAAAGGGAAAAAAAAAACCCCAGTGTGTCATGAAATTGAAGCCCAACAACTATAATCCTAATGTTAATTCTCTCATCTGAAACGATTTCCCAAGATATGTGATTTCTAAAGCAGTCATACATATGGCAAGGAATGTTTTAGGGGAGAAATTCACTACACTCCTGTGTTAGTCACCATATCTCAGAATTATTTCAAGTGAATTTAAAGTGCTTGCGCATCATGGCAGCCGTAGGAATAATATTCTAGGGGACCCCATTTCCTCTAAAGTATTTCTCAGCAGCTTCTGAGCAGAGACAAGGCACTTTTAATGGTGCTGCAGAAGCCTCCTGGGCAGTTTTACAGAGCCGTTGCACTCAATCCGTGCATGGAAAAATATTGCTCTCTTGTAAAGCAAATAAAACCAGGAAAAAGCTTATAGTGAGACAATATATCTTTTTCCCCCCAAYCTTCTATGCAGATCAATACAAACAGTTCAAGTTGATTGAATGTAATTCTTTGCCCAGATCAGATCAAAACCATAAAACCTAATGCACTGAGGTATTCACCCAGTCTTGCTTTAAACATAAAACTTTTTTTCCCTTGTAATGCATTAATTAATCAGGCAATCTGGTTGGTATATGGGAACCATCATTTACATTCCCATTTGCAAAATGTGTGAGAGCTTGTTACATAAATTCATATGTGATAACTTTTTTGAAGTTTCATTTTGATGGCAATAGAGCTTGATAGCTCCCTTTCTATAATGCTTAGGTCAGAAATTGCAGCCTCTTAAGAAATGTGTTCTGCACAGCAGCTGAATCTACCTTACTGTAGAAGCATTACTGCATGTCCCACATAACCCAGGAAATACAGAACCTTGTCTCTAAAATATTGGTGAAAAGAGAAACACAAGTAGACATAGGCCTACTTGAAAAGCATCCTACTTCCTCAGAACAGGTTCCATTAAAAATKTCAGTTAAGAGCCTCTCTTAAAAGCTTTCAGAAACAAAAGTGCCTTGTGCAGCCCCCTGAAGCCTGATGAAGAACCCACTGGTGATTTGTAGCTCAGGGAGGCACAAGCACCACAGTGGATGTTAATTGCCATCATGGCAGAGTCTCTATCTCCTTTTTTTCCCCCTATGGTTAACATTTTATGGGCAATGAACCACAGGAAGTAACTGCTACTGATTATAATGAAAATGCTGAAACCTCTTAAATTACGGCATCAGGMAGGAGCAGCGCTGATGTAATTACTATGTTAATGATCAAGTAATATKTAAGTATTCCTGTGTGATTTCCTAGTATTTTTCAGTACTCATCTCTAATGTCCTGTGGAGGGTTGAAGAGCTGCTGCCATTCCCCTGCTGGGTTCCCATGCAGAGACTCTGAAAGCTGTGCTAGACCCACTTAGGTCTCACAGCAGGGACCAGKACTCCTCCTGCTGCTCTGCTCCTCGTGCCAAGGAGTTGCCCATAATCACCTCTAAGAGCCCCTTCCATCCTGCTCCAGGGCTCCAAAGAGGCACCAGCATTGTGATTAGGCCAGGATTTTCATAGGAGACTGAAAGTCTCTCACCATTCCTTTCTCTGAGTCCTTTTGTACCAAAGGCAGAGCCAGGAGACAAAAGGTGAGRAATCAGAATGGCTGCTTTGGCAAAGGGAGTGTGGAACACACACCCCATAATTCTGAATTTTCACTGTGCTACAGGCTATTTTTGACACATCTCTTGCAAACTAGCATCTGGTAATTCTGGAAGTACTGCCTTCGTGTGTCTAGATACTTTTGGGAGGAAGAAAATAGAATGCAACTGTGGTTCTAGTCTGACAGCTGGCTCCCAGGCACACCTGCCTTGGAGCTGCCTCAACACCAACTGCTCTTCCCCTGACAACCTTGAGCAGAAGGCTAATAATTATTTACTGGGAAAGCAAGCATTAAAATGATATCACTAAAAACTTTGTTCTGTTTTCTCTGTTTCTTGTTTTTATTCAAAGAAGCCTTCTCCAGGTCTAGTGGTACAGCTATAGGTTTAGAAATCTTATAAATCTACAATTAGAACATAAGGAAGTTGAATATTAAATTCATATTATAAGGTCTTAGAATCCAGAATATCTGTGCTAAAGCCACCAAGGCCTTTGGGACACAATGAATTTTAGAGCCTCCTGCACTGGTCACCATTTTCATATTAGCTCTTCTGCACAGAACAGGATCTGTATTTCTGGTCTGCTATTTTTTGACTGGTAAAATTAACCTTGAAATTTTCACATGTGATATTTAATCCTTTGTGTGTTTGTATTGTGACTATTGTACTCAGGGAAACTAAGTCCAAAATGTCATGTGTGTGTAGCTGAGCACTGTACCTGTCACTTGAGGGGAGGGCTTGCTCCAGAGATGGTGATCCAGGCAAAGCAAAAGATGAGTGCTGTGACACATCATTGCTTTTCTCTTCAGCAGGAAGAACCCACAGCCTCACTAATAAACTCTGACACCTGTCAGGGCCTGATGCCCTGCTTCTGGTGGAGCAATACAAACACAGGACAAAATGCAATCCTGCTATAGTAGGGAAAAACAAATGGATGCAAAAATGGAGGATTGARAAAAGTGAATCAGAGAGACAGTTTGTGAAAGAGACAACAGTCGCAGAGCTTCTGCAGTTTAGTCATTACTTACACAAAGCTGACAGCATGACAAGAGATCTTAAAGAACAAGCCAATAGCCTGTCCCCAGGCTGAGCAGTCTGGGGAGGTTTATGGCTAATTAACTCTAACTGAAGGTACTCCAGCCCGCCTGCAGCTTTGCTGCACTCCCTCCTGTCTGTGTTTGGAGCAACCAGGCTGTGTGCTGACCTTGGAGGCACACAGGTACAAAACCTGAGCCCTGAGCAAGGAGGACAGAGATCTGCCCCAGGAGAAATAAGGGCCAGAAGGCAGAGAGGAAAACAAGGATTACTGTGTGAGTCAGGAAGAATGACAACATTAATATCAAGTGGGGAAGGATGGAAGGATGGAAGGGTGAGCCCATTTGACCAACAGTCCCCTGGCTGGGTGTGGAGGAGTTGGAGAGTGGGTCYGCAGGAAGGGGCACCAGAGCAAAAAAATTCCCCCTCCTGAAGGTATAAAAGATGCCAAGCTCAGGACCCCCTCTCACCACCCCAGCTCCAGGTGAAGCCCCACACACTCCTGCACACCCCACAGCCATGGCAGGAGCACGGAGCAAGGCTGAAAAGCTGCACTTCAACAGTTCAGCAAGGACAGTTCTTATGTCTAAGCCAAAGGGTAGAGAATTTTTTCAGAGGCTGGGAACTGTCAGACTCCCACTGTCCCTGCTCAGGTTCAGCAGATGAGCACCTCTATCACATCACCCTTTCTTTGCAGGATAAAGTTGCTGGAAAAGTACCTGGCTCTACTCATCCATATGCCTATTCAGGACTCAGCCTCCTTTTATCCAAATACCTTATGTGTCTTTGATCAACCAGAATTCTAGTAGACTTGACATGCTACATGGCTCACCAAAGATAGCTCCTGTGTCCTTTTCATACTTGTCAGGTGTACGGAGCTTGGCAGGGACTCCTGAGCACTGCTTATCTGTCATCCATAAACTGCTGGAAACATGATGGATGTTTTCAAATTCAAATGATTAACTTCATGTCCCTAAAAAAACAAAGCAGGTGACTAAAACACAAGTAAACAATCAAGATAATTTTTTATATTTTCTTATAGGCAAGTATGTGTGGTTTGAGGGCAAATATTTGAAGATGCTAAATGGCAAGCAGAATTAGTTTTTCTGTCGATAAATGTCTTTATTTAATTACAGAGAACTGACTGGCAGACTTCTTTTAGTATTCATAGATGCTTTCCCCATAAATGCCAATTCAGCAAAAGGATTCTTAATTTGCAAATGTGCCTCACTAATTTTGATTTTCAGTCAGCAGTCTCAGCCTGAGCATAGACATATACATTCTGCACACACAGAAATTCCTGCATCTTCTTCTGTTTTACAGAAAACAGTTCAATCCTGTACATTAAGCAGATTTTGYAAGAAGTTAGTAAGTAGTGAAAGGAAACCTATTGTAAGTAATAATCTGAAACCAGAATTTTGCTTTTAAACAACACTTCAGGAGGTCCATAAGCATATTTCAAATGATATTTTAATAACYGATGCTTAAATACTTTTAAAGCAGCACTGTAATTAGATGTGTCTCTTTGAAACTTTCAGTTAAATAATTGCACACTAATGTAAAGAAAAACAGCTTTTCACTAAATAATTTTGCTTTCATCAGCTGAGATTAATACACTTAATAAGCAGTTGTTATTAAACTAAACATTCAATAATGAGTCATTAGAGCTATATTAAATCCTTAGGGCCAAGTGCTGCAGCTTGTACTCCTGGAAGTGGGCAAAGTTCCCATTGCCTGAATGGGAGTTTTAACTGTGCACTAATTGTAGGACTTGTCTCAAAACTAGCTTGAAAAACTGATAAGGAAAAATGAGACTGTGCTGAAGCTGAGTTTGAAAAGAGACATTTCAGTTCCTACCTATTCCTTCTGCTTAAAGTCATATACTTACCTTACACCTGCATATATTTCTTGCACCATTCATCATTGTATAACAGCTAAAAAGGAGGTGCCTAGTTCTAACTTAATGAAATTTCAATTTAACATAACTATTTTAAAAGTCATCATAGGAACTACAATATCTCTGGAGATCTTGCTCAGTTTTTGCTTCTTCAATATGATCTAATTTTTTGAGTAAGAATACCATTAAGATCTAAAAATGGATTTTAAAATCCCTTTTAAATCAAAAATTCTGCTAAAACCAACAAAATTATGAACTCAGTTGACTTGAAAGAGAGATTTCTGTAAAATTTGTCATCTTAGAGGACATAGGATACATTCAAAATTATGTATTTTCCTTTATTTTAAGAAAAAAAATAGCATCTTGCCTTTTTTAGGATCTAAAAATCTTCAAAATTGATGGTTATCAGGTGAAATACCTGAATTGCTAACAGGAAGTTAAATGRTCTTATGGATAAATATCTTTGTTCAAAATGTAAAGTCCTGTGAACATTAGCAAATATTCCTTCACATGCATTGGCTTTTAGTAATTATAAACTTTTAAAATATGAAGAAGTGTCCAAACCAGCTGCCAGCACTTCCACTGAAGTTTAACAATGGTGGGACATTCCAGTTAGCAAAGATCTGAACCAAAGGACTTCACTGGCCAGATATGATTATCTTTTTATTKAATGATTCAAGTTGAATTTTTTTTGTCCATGAAATTTAAGCACTAACTTTGCAAAAYATCTTTACGAGATCAGTATTGGATATAGGAGTTTTAGGTTTTGTTCTTGTGTATAATTTCTGAGCCATCAAGACATCTTCTCCATCACTTGTTAGCAAGAATTAACTTTCTAGCTTTAAAGCACAAATACTGTGCTTTCTACTAAAGTGACAAGAATATGCATAGATTTATTATCCTTGTGAGACATGAAGCTAATAATTTGAATTTGAAAACAGTATTCAGTTCTTTTTAAAGTTTAATACTTGTAGTTAAGAACAATTTAGTATAGCAATAGTCCTTGAAATGTTCAAATGCTTTTGAGACTTGATCCCTGAATTACCACTATAAAAAAGGAATTACTCCTTTTTTTGTTTCAAATAATGTTGTTTGGGAGTTCAGGCTGCACAATGCACAAATGCCTCAGTGTGGATCCCAAGTGGAGTTTGTGCTTGTTATTTAAATGAGTTGGTTTTGAGCTTGTTAAGCAGAGTAGCATTTGAGCTCTCTCAGCCTAGAGCTCTACAAGGTGAATGACTTGCACAAGGACTCCTTGTCACTCCTTTTCAATTTTCCTTCAAACTCCCTCAATCCCTAAAAGAATCATTTTCACTATAACAAGAGTTTAGCCTTTAACATGCAAAGCTCACAAGCCCTTAGTCTTCAAAAGGCCAATTTAACAGGAACAAGAAGAAAACCCACAACACAAACTTGTTTTGTTAAGTCTGCAGGTGAACTGCATAGTTTGTGGAAATTCTAGATTCTCCCCAAGTCTGACATTGGAAGTTTGAACCTAAAAGAAGGATATATGATACTGATATATTAACYGAGTCTTATTCAATACCATATAGGTTTAAAGCAGTTTCAATGAATGACTAATTAAAATCACTGACATGTAATTAATGGAGTACACCATTGATTCACCAAGGGCAGTAGTGGCAAAGCATGCCACTGCCTTTTTTTGGGCACAAGAACTGGTCCGYGGGTTTTGGGCAAATGACAGATCTGACTTCTCTATGTCTTGCTAATGAAACTGATCCATSTCATGAGATTTTGTGGTTTAAGCTGAAGAACATCACAAGGATGGTAAGGAAGGTAAGACTCTGGCTAATAGGAAGCTAATGAAAGTCATAAAAGCTGGGAATAATGAGGTTGCAGAGGACTTAGTGAAAAGGTTGACCTGGCATTCTATATCAGTCAATATTTTTGTCAATTGTGTGACAGAAAATGAGAACATGCTATTGAAATTACTTGTCATGTGAAGCTGGAAATGTTCATTGATATGTGAAGTAAACATTAGGATGATAAGGAATGCACTTAGGAGATCCTGTATTATGAGAATTTCATCCCTTCTAGGGAAAGTTTAGCTAAATTATTTTCTCATTCAGGACTGCTCAGTTTGGTGTTGCACTTACATTGCAAAAAGTTTGCTACAAGGGCTCTGGCTCTAGTATTTTGAAGCACAAGGTAATTTTAAAAGGTGGTGATTGTGATGACCTCTGTGGATCTGTAAGCACATGCTACCACTGTAAGGATCAGCACATCCTTGCTGGGAACCARGCACACCCAGCACCAGCAGACCCTCCATCAATAAGAACAGAGAGCCAGCCCTCTGCTCTCATTTTTAGGATACAGGCCTAATTACCTTCAGGTCCAGCTCATTGTATTCCTGTAGGAAATCTCAGCTGGAAATCTGAAACAYCTTGCATTCCTCTCATAGCTGCACCAACAGGCAAAATAATACAGGCTCTGCAATAATTAATTTATAAAAATAATCATAAATTGTAAATACACCRTCACATGAGAACATCATTACAGGTYGTGTAACTCACCTGACAGAGGTCAGCCATTGTGCTCCATCACYTGCASCTGTGAGTACTTGGGCTGAATGTGATCCATGCAAAGTCCCAGAGACAAATTCCTGCAGAAATATTTGGGTGGAATTGCGAGCTCACCTTCAAGAATTATTATGCTTTGGTGTGCTGTCAGAGTCTGAGCTTACRGCCAGAGTTCATTGAAGTATTGTCAGACTGCTGCAAGAAAACACAAGCACAGCTATGTGGACTTTTCCASTCAAACCCATGCTCTGAATATCTTCTACTGTTCCTGACAAGTTTTAAGATACAATATCAGTAATGTCTAATAATGCTGAAAGGTTGGTAAAGAACTAATAAAARTGTGCAATTTATCAGGCATGTGCCTTGTTATAAGAATCTGCAATAATTTGAGTAGCAATGATGGTTTCTAAGAGAATTGCCACATACATAATGCCGGTGATTTCCAGTATTTTCTGCTCCCTGTGGGAGGATGGACATATATTACTGGAATTTGTTTTATAATGATGCACAAGAAAGGCAGTTCATAGTCCCAAATCAATTCTTATCTGTCTTAGGATCAAGACTACATGTGATTAAATTTCAGAATAGATACAAGTGCATGCTACTCCCACTCTAAAAAATATTTCAAAAGCTCTTTAATAATATTTGTTCATGGTTTTATTCTTTTCCCTTCATATTTATTCTTTCCTCTTTATGTTCAACATATGTGTTATTAAGTCAAAGAAATTTAAGAGTAGCTTCTGAAAGAGAAATGAGAGCAACCTTACTTTACTGAGCAGCTGAGAGCAGCTATCCCAAATTACAGGGCAATGTCTGTTCTTACAGTGGGATAAATCTGGAGGAAACTGGCTCAAATTGGTAATGTTAATATCTTTTTGCACTGGGATAGCAAAGCAGGATTTGGAGTCAATCTGTCATAGCAAATGAAATGGGGAGGGCAACGTGCACTTGGTCAGCAGGGCTCAAGTGACAGGCACCTGAACTAAATGCAGCTCACAGGTACCACTCATTCCCCCAGAAACCTCCATCCCACATTGCAGGTTCTGTTTCTCTCATAAGAGTCTTCTCTTGAACAGATTTAGACTTCCTGTAAGCAGGCAAATGTAGAAGAAATAAAACAAAAATAGATGAGTTGTGAACTTTACTATTGGATTGACTAGGCTCGCTGAAAAAAAGCCTGTATCTAAAATGAAGACATTATATTAGATTAATGATCCAGCTACCATGCAGCAGCAGCAATGTATTTTAGTTACAGCATTTTTGATTGGCTGAATAAAATAGCTTATTTACTTGTAAATACTTAAATAGAAGCAAAAACATCCTAAGTGACTTACATAATGATCCTTCTTAAGAAATGATGAGATATTCACTTCTGAATCTAYTCATGAAGAAAAATTAATACAACCATAATAAGAATGGGTACATTTACGAGCCAGATGACAGAGGAAGGGTCTAATAAAATAAGCAATACACATAACAATGCCAATTTTCTTATTCAGAAATATTCCTGAAATGAATTGTTAAAATGTTTTTCCTATTAAGGACGCTTTTGTGGGTGATGGGTAGAAAAAATTAATTAACTTAACCTCCYATTGTGACATTGTTCCAACTGACATCTTAACCTTGACCCATCTCTTCCCTCCTGTATTACAGTCACCTGTTTCTTGTATATTTGCCTCACCTGTATAGTGTTTCCCCATGCCACATGATAATTTGTAAATTAGCAATCATGTTTTGAAAACTCTGGTAAAAGGGGTATGCAGAATTATACATGGATACATATATTCTAAAATATCTACCTAAAAAGGACATTAAATAAAAAGCTTAACTGAGAAATTCAGATAGTTATTTACTAGACAAAACTCTGACCTTCAAATGACAGTTCCTTCAGCATCCCACAAATAAAGAACTATGGAAATACATTAGAGTGCTTAATTTTCCTTGTTTTGCACAGTGCTTGGCACAGTTGCAGTCTCCACCTCCCCAGAACTTGTGAGTGAGGTGATGTGCACAAACTCCCTGAATTTCACTGATTGCAGGGTAATTCTATTGAAGCCCAGTCCATAGAGAACGAGCTGGGGAACTGCTCCGGTGAGTCCAGAGTGACCTGGAAAGGCATTTTCAAATCTGTGTTTCCCTGTCCACAGGGGTTACAAACCTAAATCTGGATTTGCTCTGGGGTGAGGGAGCTCAGAATTGCCCCTGCATCATGGCTTGAGTGCACTGAGGTGCCTGTGTTTAGATTAGGGGACACTTGGAAATTATTATAATTCTTTGAYAAGCACCAGGAGATGGAGCTCCAGACTGCACAGCACAATTTCTTGGTGCCAGAACAATGAAACCTGTTATTTCTGCACTTTTAAATGCTTCTTTCTTTTCAGCTCATCATTTGCAGGATTTCTTTAAATCATCTCTCTACTTATGGGAATTAAATGCTCCTTCTTTGAAGCACTGTATTAACCCCAGGGAGCAATTGCTAATGTTTTTCTTCATGGATCTACAGCCTAAAGTTAAAGAAAAAAAAATCTGATTAGGGAGAAATCAGAACAGACATTGATTTAAAATAGGTTTTGGGGATTATTCTGGTAGTATGCAGTAACTTTATCATTTTCTCAGTTTTACAAGTATATGGAAATGTTCAAAAAGTAAAATTCCTTGGAAAATACAATCAGATATATCCCTACTATCTCCCTTTAGAAATGGAAAGCACAATTTTTTGTGGTGTAAAAGCATAGTAGTTAGAAAGGGGAGAAGGAAACAACATGAAAGATATCCAGGATACAGTGTGTGTATTCTTTCACTGACACTTCAAAAATGACACAATTTGGGAGTTCTAATAATTTTAGGTCACATTTAATCACTTCTGTGAAGAAAAAGAAGTCATTGCTTTATTCAAATCAGTGAATTTAGGAGCTAAGAAATCATCACCTAAAATGGAGGTCTAACAAGAAAACTGTTCTCATATGTAACCTGAGAGCAATATTCTAATAAAACMCTTAAAAAGTAAATATCCCTTCATGAAACAAAATTAGTTCAATTCTGGTCAGCCTCCCACCTCATGAGAGGCCTGATACAGCAATTAACCTTGTTTTAACTGATATTTAAACTTAAAGTGTATGCACATGCTTTGATCTCTAGTCAGATTTCTGATACCAATCAGGGAGATTGTCTCCAACATCCCAGAGCTGCAGGTTTCTCAGAGCATGTTGTATTAACATTTCCCCAGTAAAACAGCTACATGTTGAGAATAAAACTTTAAAAAGCTATGAAGAAGCTTAAGAACATAATTCATGCTGACTTTAACTTTTTGTGTATGTGTCAATATATTTTCATTAAATCACAGTAAATTAAACTGATTTTCCCCYTCTGTGCTATGTAAGATTAGAAGATACAGTAAAAAACAGATCTTGTTTTTATGCAATAGTGTTTCCAAAGTGTCATATTAATTCTGGGAAAAATAGTCTACAAAAGATCTTTATGCTGGTTATAAATGTTTGACATAGGAAATACGGGAAAGACCAATTGCGGGCTGATCAGAAATATCTCTTGACATTTTTAGAGTGCAATGTGCAATGTGAGAAGGGTTCACAAATTTAATTATGACTTTTTCAAATAGGGTTCTCCAACTCAATGGGAGCCACCACACTTGCTGTTTTAAGGAAAGATAGATTTTTATGATAGAGGGAGGTTAAAAGAACAYGTCTTCAGGCTGAAGTGGTTATCAGTTTTTAGATCAATCACCCCTATGTAATTTTTTCCATTGGTAGCAAGATACTAAGATATTTACAGCCAACATATATCACACTGAATGGATTGTATGAAGGAAGATGGAAAAATGAGAATATAATCAACATGCAGACTATAGAGCTTTCATTAAGAGTCTAAACAAGATAGCTGTTAAATAACTTACTTCAGAATGTCTTGCCAAAGATTAGAGAATGAAGTCCTGCTGTAAGCTTAATATTTCTTTTTCATATTTTTAAAATTGGACTTACTAGCATACCATTAAAATTTCATTTTCCTAAATTACTCTTCTGTGTTTATACTCAAAATACTTGGAAATACAAAACAAGAGCATACAAAAATTATYTTCTTGATTTGTGAAATTCATGGAATGAACTGGCCATTTGGACACCTAAAACTATGAAAAGAATTTCTGTTGGAAGGCCATGGGCTGCCCTCACACCCTCGTTACCACAGCATATCTGGACAGGATCATAGCAGTGCAACCTGAGCGAGTGTGCAGATTCTGCTTGAGCCAACTGCCCAAGGCTGCAAAGAAAAAGAGGAAAACTCATTTTAGACAGTTAATTCAGAGCCCTGCCTGTGGTCTGACACCAGCACAGGTACCACCTCTGTGTGCTGGTGTTCGTGTTCTGCTGCTGGGTCCCTGTGCTTATGTAGAACACAGCTTCCTCTTCATATCAAAATGAGAAACTGTGCTCAGGAAATGCCCCCAAAGTCAGAAAAATATGAGTTGAAATGTGTGCAGCTTCCCAAACTTTGGTCTGTTGTGGGTAGGTGGCGTAAGAAAGAAAACTAGTCCCAGTTTTGGCTATTAAAGAGGTGGTCAAATAAATAAAATACTGCTATATTCACACTACTTCAGATATGTTATGCAGTCATGAAGAGAAAAAGCCTCWTCTGGTCCGTTGAATTGTAAATGCTCCCTATGTGAGACAAATTTCTGTATCAAAATACAGTTAACAATGCACAATGATGAGAATTCCTGTTTCACTATGATAACAGGATCACAGAAAGTGCTCTTGTTACTTCCAGAAAAGAGGGTGGGTATATATAGAATATGCCTGGTAGCAGCTTCTATAATTAACATCCAAAAGTAGTTAGCATTGTAATTCCCTGTTTTCAATCACTTATAGCTTTATGAAACATCTCCCTTTTGTGCTGCAATTTTCATCCTGGATTTATGCCAATGTCAGCATTTCAAAGTATGAAGAAAGTCTTCTGTATTCCCAAGAAGACTGAAAATGCACACTCACAGGGGTGACTGCTCCTGCAGTTCTGTGCCCCAAATGTTTGCATGCTGCATTTTGCCAAGGACTGGACCTTGCCAAGGCCCACGATTTTGTCCCAGGCGTCAGAGTTAGTGATTTGTTGTAATGTAAAAGGAAGATCATGTACTAAATGAGCTGATGCTCAGGGAATTGACACAGGGTGTTTTTTWCCCCRYGCAGGGAAGCCTTTGTTGGCTARGAAAAATCTATCCAACCTCCCACCTTTCTCTTTTAACTAGCTCTAACAGCTGCCTTATACACTGATAGTCCTAGTTGCTTATGTTCCAGTAGTAGGATACATGGACACTTGAAAAAAAAACCAAACAGGCAAAGTCCTCATTTATGTGCAATGCTCACACATATACTTAAGCATTGTCCCAGTTTAGAGCAGGAAGAAAGAAGATTTTTGGTGTGATCACAGTTTTCATAAATACCTGCAAAGTGTAGAATTTTTGATGTGTCTGCAGTCATAAATATGTCTGTTAAGCGTGCAGTTTTTAAAGGTCAAGTAGGACTCTTTAAATTTCTTGTAATTACAATCYTCAGTCTGAAAGGACAGTAGTGTGTGCTTACTCTTGAACTGTTTGTGAAATACAGCAAAATGCAAAAAGTTCCCTAGGCCTGTAAAGCTGCAGTTTAATACATGGCAAAAGGAAAAATCTTTTGCCAATAAGCTGGTAGAMCCCAAGGTGCTCTTTCTATTAATTGATGTAAACATTAAAAATAAATTGTCTCACCTATACATGTATCCTCTTTCTTGTGGAAGTGCACACAAAGAATCTGTGATGTTTCCTCCTTCTGYGTTCAATCACATCTTGGCCTTTTAAGCATTCAGCAAAATTAATACCAGTTTCATGGAGAGTTTAAGGGATCATCTTCTCTTCCTCTTCACCTCCAGCATCTCTGCCACCCAGGGAGATCCAGGGAATGCTCTAGCTTAGAAAAGAAAATAAAAACTTCTATATGGGCTACTCTCCCCAGTGATCTGCTGCTTTTAGGCCCTTGGCTCTGCTGATCCATAACTTATTGCTCTGAGCCCAGTTTCTCTCCAATGAATTCTCTTCAACTCATATTAGAAATGGAAGGGAGAAGTGATGTAACTCCAAAACCATTATCTTCTCCCCTGTGGATTGGTACATGAACATGAAATTGGTACGATGTACATGAAAATGTACCAACAAACCTGCAGTGCTTACAGATTCCCTGCTATGCCAGCAGCTGTACAAATAAAAGCACATATATAAAGGAGTCATAATCTTGGCTAAGTGTAAGATATCACAAGAAAAGAAAGCATCYTGACTAGCAGTAATTTCAGCTTGATTTTGGGCAGAGAACCTATGGATGTAGGGGCCACACCACAAAGTCAAACCCATCAGTACTTTGTGTTCAGCAACAGGAAAGTGAAACTTTGCTCACTCAAGGATGCCCAATGCTTTAGGAGTTGGCTTCTATTCTCAAAGTTTTAGGCAGTTCAGACTCAAAAAGTGGCCAGATGTATAAATATGTGGCAATTTGGAAAAGGTGCTTCAGAAAGGGCCCAAACAGATCAGGAGCTGACTCCAGCAGATGCAGAAGAGTCAGTCACTGTTGCCCAGCTCTGAGCACCACACACAGAGCTGCTTCCTGCACTGCAGCTGAGCAGATGCCTCTGCACATCTGACCCAGACACTTTCTACAATTTTTACCTGGCACTCTTGCCTTTAATAAAGAGATAAGACRCAGACTGTTATTTTAGCCCCCTTCTTTTTTCCCCTCTTAAAAATTTTTAATCAATCTTTTACCTCGTCTTTAAAATAATTTTTTGATGACCAGCTCAGCCCAGCTGTGTATTAAAGGTACCTAACTCCCTATACCTGTCCCTCTCCAAGACTGTCCTGGCAGTTTAAACACTGGGCCCCTTYAGCTGACTCTGAGGCTTGCCATTGCAAGCCTCATATCTTTCATTTTACAAGAGCAATAAATCCACAAACACACTACATTTTTTTTCTTGATTTTGTCTCATTGATACTGAATTATGGTTTCTGATAGTTTTCTTCTTTGGCTCCACAGGCATCTCCTCATAATTTTTCCCAATTAGGATTGGTACATTTAGCCCAACAGAACTGGACATTTGCATAGAACAACTTTGCACTTGGATAAACCAATTTTCAAGTGAAGCAAAACCTAGTTCCTTGTCCTAATAAATGGTGTAAATAGCCAAATCATCAGAGCTAAATAGTGCATCCAAAAGACCTCTTGTTTGATAACCTATTGCCAGCCTCCAGACAAAGAAAGAATTCTTTGGCAACATTAGAAACCTCCTAAAGTCAGAAAAACAGAGACTCAGCAAGTGATACTTCCTGTAAATTATACAGCATATCCCTAAGGATAGGAAATATGAATCTGTGGAATAAAATGACAGTTTTCAGATTGGTCTTTGCCAGAGGTTAAGCCAAAGGCTAAACTTGTCCTTACTGAGCAGGAGGCCACAGGCATGAARCTCACAGCTGAAGTGTCCAATTACCGCGGCTAGATCAGGCTGAACACTGGCCCTGATGTGTGTTGGCTTTCTCTGCCAGCTCTGAGACAGTGCTGGTGTTAAGTTCTCTCTTTAAAAACCCTTTTATGGTTATTGATCTGCATTTGTCCAAGAACCCTTCAGGGTGCAGTCAAGGGGTTACATAAATGATTGGCAAAAATCCACAAAAAGGAACTTGGTGTGGGTGAGCATCAAGCATTCAGGGATCTAAATTTGGATTTGAGCATTCAATTTGGATAATAGTTCATTACAGCACTGAAATTAGTGGCCATTGGAATAAGGAGCCTCAGAAACGACCAAGGGTCAAACCCATAACTCTGTTTTCACACATCTTCAACCCAATTTAAGGGTGTTAGGTAATATACACAACTTGTAAACCTTTCTGTTTCTGGAGACAATGGGGGTGCTATTGTTTGATGCACCACTAAGTAATTGGCTGACGGTTTTGCTTAAGTAGAAAATTTGACCTTTCTCTATTTTTTTTTTTGCTACTATCAGTAAATTATGCCCAGCTGAACTCTAAAAGCTTCAAGCTTTTATTCTTCTCTAATGAATAAGCTATTTACTTCATTAGAATGATGCTAGGCTTATAGAAGCAGAGTTTTCACATGGCAACAAAATGGCATGTGAGTGGTTATAATGGCACTTCAAGATATCCCTCTTATATTCAGTAATTTATCATTATTCCTTCAAWTATATGCTCAAGATAGGAGGTTAAATATTATCAGGCTGTCATCACCTTTATACATAAAGTATATATAAACTGGAGAGACCTTTTTAATGGTGATATTGCCTTCCAAATAGTGCTGATGGCCATTGTGCTGGATGACTTGTTTTCAAAACCCAACTTATGCTTGCAACACTGTGCCCCAGTACTCAGTGACATATTCTAGCAACTTCAGTGGAGGGGACCACACTTTGATGACAAAAAACCRCAGGTTTGAGGCTTCCCAAGACCTCACAGAGTTTTATCTCTCTGASTATATTCCATTCCTTCATACTGAGTTAGAAATTTTGTACAAAGGGTGGTGATGCTGCCTGTCAAACAAAATTCCTCATTCTAATAATTCTAGGGAATCAGTCTCACTTTTTAAAGAGCAGTGAGGTTTCTCTTCTGCAGCTCCATGCTCTCTGGAGGCTATTTCTTGACAGGTAGAGTATGATGGCTTCCAGTTGTTCAAAAGTATGTCTCTTGCCATCATTGTACATGGCTAATTACATTTTAAAAAAATGGTTTGCAAGTGATTTGTGAGGGAGATGTGCATTATAGCTTGCACTTCATGTTCATTTCCAAATTCATTTATCTCACATAAGTGTTTTCTAAAAGTCAAGAACTAAAAAATATAACTAGGAGTAGTTTTCAGAAGTCTATTACTGCAAGTTCTTCTACAGGGAAATGAACAAAATAAAGTTTAAATGCTTCTTCATTGCCAATAGCTCCCCTTGATCCAATTATAACTTCTTTACCTCACATTACACAAGACTGATTTAAAGATAACTGCCCAGATTGATCTAAGAAGAAATGCATTAAAACATTTATGTTATTACAATATACACAAAATGCATTAAAGTAATGAGACCAGCCTGACAGAAACTCACAAAATCAAAGACTTTCACAGGGGAGGTTGAAATGTCATTTTTAACACACCCAGCAGAGAGATTACAGCTTTTGTAGAAGAAGAAATTACATGCTTTTTTGAGGCTCCCTAATAAAGAATCACTCAGGCATATTGTAATGGTTTCAAAATTATATGGTATTTTAAACCTTTGCATTTGTCTTTGTATTATGTAAGTTAGATTTCTATCAACATTTCAACACCCTGTCTTAGTCAAATTATTATCTTTTCATTACTTTTTCTTTTTCAAGAGTAGCGGTACTTACTATTAACTGTCTTGGTTCTAGAGACCCTTCTTCTTCTCTTTCAGGAAATTAGTGGGATTTTTGTTTCAGCCTTGGTTTTAGATCAGCAGTAAAGTATTCTTACATACATTATCAAAGAACTTTGAAAACTAGCTCTTAAAACCTAAAGTCAGCTGAATGGCTGTTGGTAACAGCACAAAACCCTCAGATTCTTCTCTCACAAGCAGTTTCTCCAGCTCTAAATCCCATGGCAAGTTATGCAACTGCAGCATGAGTGCTATTCAATACCCAGCACAAAGTCATACCTCTTGATGAGCAAGAAATTTTACTCTCAAAGCAATGTTGAGGGATGAGATGGAGGTTTAATAAACACATTGGACAAACAGAGAGATGCATGTACTAAACATCAGGAAAATCTGAGCATTTACATTTTTCTCCCATATATTTTTTTTCCGTTCAAAACCCTACTTTCTTATTCCATCTATTGCTAAAGTATCTGTCACAGCTGAGAAGGCCACAATACACAGAGTGTCACCACACAATTTCAGATGGCTTCAACCCACACAGAGTAACACCRTACCTCTTCAGAAGGCTTCAAGCACCTGCCCTTCTTGTTCTTCAGCCCAACCTTTTATCCCCTCCTGTTGATGCACTGCACCTGTGTGCCCTCTGTTCCCTGTGRTGGTTGGTCAGTGCCCCTGGGCACTCCATGGCTCATTGCTGTCAGTGCTGCTCACCTGCTGCTCACAGCTGTGCCCACTGGGGATGAGRCTGGGCCACAGCYCCATCCCAATCACCACAAACTGTGTGTGCCTACAAGTATCCAGCTGGTCAATTGTCAAGGAATGTCTCAAAGTTCAGCAAAAATATAAACCAAGTACAAACCTTTTTCATAAATTAACAGATAAGTTAAACTGAATTTTGAGAGGAGATTGCTTCTAGGCTTGCTGCAGTAACTTTTCTGRTGTGGGTCCAGGCGGGCCTCAGCTCTGATCTGGGGTGTGTCATTCTCACAGTAGGTCTAGGCTGTAGTTTAAGAGGCGCTAACCCCTTCCCATTTCCCATGTTATTAAACAGCAACCTCAATAAAAAATTACATTTTTAAGATCACCACTGYGCAATTTCCAGAAAGCACAATTAATCAGTACTTTCCTGATCCTTCTAGGTCAGAACAAAGGAGAGTTTGGTTGACTCCTTTGACCATCATAGCCCATTTTCTAGTTCTATTGTCTGTGAGAGCTGGCCTGGGCCTTTTGCCACTGTCACTGACAGTCAAACACATGATGCGGTGACTGATTTGAGACAGGCAGCCATCACTCACCAGGAAAAACTGCCTGCTCTGGCAGGGCTCAGGTACATCCAGGGCCACCTTCCAGGAGAAACAGCCTTAAGGACTTTTGGGGCTGTCTCTGTGTTTCCTTGTTACAGAGATTTCAGYGCACTCCTGGTGTCACAGCCCACTTTGGCTTGTGTTCTAGATGTGAGGCTCCATGTAGRGAATCTTGAGTTCAGGATTTTATGCTCTCCTCTGGGAGTGGATGCAACTGTCTGGCAAAATTTGCCCCTGTAAACTTGAGCTTTGTCTTGTGCCTATTTACCAAATGCAGTGTGAATGAAGAAAAGGTTCTGAAAAAATCACACTCAGCATCAATTCAGGTGGGGTTCAGAATGATGCACCTGAATTTTAGAAAGCTTAATGCTCATTAACTGCAGAGAGTTTGTTGTGTCTCCCCAAACCAAGACACATTGCCCCTAAAAACCACTTAATTCTTGAGGACTGGCTCAGCACAAGAGTAGCATGGTGTAGGAAGGGCTATAGTTTAAAATAATTGCTGACAAAGAAACTTCAGTGGGAAACTTGCCAGGCTTATAAAAGGAAAAGATACCATAGCAGAATATAAAAACAGATAAATAATAAATTGCAACTTCGTCTGGAGCTGTGGAGTGTGCTAGTATTTACGGTTTTGAAAGGTTTTATGGAGAAAATATTTTATTTTTTATGTTGTGAAATATATAGCAACATAAAAATGTAATGGTTGGCTTAACCTATAAAGAGTTTTTTAATCAGTAAGTTCCTGACAGAAGGTGGAATTTGTAATCTCAGTACAGATTTTTTTTTTTTTCTTTTAATTTTCAAAGTTCAGGATGCCTTGAAGTTGCCTGACGTTATAGGATAAATTTTCAAAGCTCCATGCAGGAGAGATGCCAACATGAAAAACATCAAGCAAACGCTGAGTTATGTTTGTGCATCTCCTGTGTTGTGTTTTGATAATTTCTCCCATATATCTGCATAAAGATAGGGTTTGTGAGCACAGTGAAATTATAGATTGAGCTGGCTATTTTCCTTCTTCCATGTTATGTGGAAATTAATAAAGTAATTAAATGTTACATTTACTGTTCATTGAATTACTTGGTTGTTTGGTAATTATTAGTGTGATTACAAAGTGACATAAACAACTGTGTGGCTCAAATGTGCAATTATGTACAATATATGCTGAGCTGACACACACAGAACATATTCCCCTGATTGTGCAGGTAATTAATAAGTGCTCATGCAAAGCAGCCTGTGCTAAGAGCTGTAAATACTGCAAGAGAGTCCATTTCTTGTTCAGCTGGTGCTTGTGTTTGCACTGAAGCACGCTGCCAGTGAGGTCAAACAGAGGCAATTTGACTTGTTCATTGCTAAATGTCATTTAAGTGGATGATAAAGGCAGTTCTGCTCACCAGCAGCTTCCTTGTCTGGCTGCTTTGTCTCTCCTGCTGGGACACCTGTATGTAATGTCMCACTGTTCTAAGAAAGTAGTAATATTGAATTACCAGACATTTTGAGGATTTAWATGAGTCTGGCCTTGATTTCTCCAGTAATGTTACACAATTCTGAAAAAGACAAATTTTCCATGTTTGCACATGGCAATATTCATGTTATTCTTTCCTATTTTCTGGTCTATTTACTGTAAAATAAGACTACATGTGACTGCCACTACTATCTGCTTTCTGATTATAAGAGAGATGGTGTTCTTCCATTTCCTGAAATAATTTTTTGAAAAGACAGCAGTTGTTCATCAAAAATGAATGAAATCATGACTCACAAGGTTRAACCACAGCTATCCTATAAACCATAGCTGTGTAGCATTTTGTAAGGGAGGTCAGCCACAAGTAAACACTTTATACCAGACATCTGGTGGGTTCCACCTTTGCTAGGAACAAATGAACTTTGTTAATGCATCTGACTGTGAATATGGAGGTGATCCCAGCTCTGCTCCACTTCTTTAACTGCACTGGCCTTGAGTTTGATTTTGCTGGCTGGGATGCATATTTAACCTAAACTAATGTAGGTAGCAAGGGTGACAGTAGGACACGTTGTCYTCTTCTGCAGCCACTCAAATTATGCAGAAGAGAATGAGCCATCCTGATACCTCATTCTTTCCTCTCCTTTTCCTTTTTCTTCTTACATCCATTCTACACCATGCTGAAATTTTCTGCTTTTCACTGCAGTCAAGTGTTTGGCAGTTCAAGGCTGTGTATAATCCATTCATGTGTCTCGACACACTAGTTATTCTCACTAGGCTGGAAGGGAGATAAAGAAGAGCAGCATAAAACTAGGACTGTACATGTATGTTACAGACATTTTCTTCTTCTAAAAAGTCTGGAATCTCTGGGATTATATGACCTTGAAGAAAAATCTTCCACCAGCACCACWGCACAGTAAGTTTGCTTCACCCTGGGCTGATGACTTCAGCTGTGTTTTCTGCTTTGCCTCAGTAATGTCTATAAATCTTGCATGTTTTGCTGCTAGTACAGGTCCAGRTGTGGCTTTTGGTGTCACTAGGTGCTGCTGTTTCTTCAATCCYTTCAGCACTTTGAGTCATTTCCTGAAGAACTTGCACAGACTGATTTATGAGGGCATTGGCTTCTGCAGAGAGGCAAAACAGAAGGAAGCAATGGAGGAAGAAGCTTGGATCTGTGTCCCAGACAGCTCTGAATGTGAGAGAACCAATGCAATTCCAGTCTGTGGAGAGCCAGTATTGCTGYGCTGCACGCTCACTGTGACCTTCAGGCCAGTATTGTGCTGCACAGACCTCTCAGCCCAGGGCAAACACATCCTGCTCAGCTGCAGAGGAGTCTGTGGCAGGTCCTGCTCTGTTCCACCACTGCCTCACCTCCAYGGTACCTTGCCTTTAGTCAGGGGAGCAGCAAGGAGCTGTCATGTGAGCACCCTTGCTGTTTGACAGTGGAAGGGATGAACAGAGTAGTTTTCATGGAGGAAAGTCACACAAAGTTGAATGACAAAAGGTAGAATCTCTTTTATGGACAYGGTGTGCTGCACACACAGCAGAGGCCCCATGGGTGTTGAACTGCTCAYGGTTCCTGCTGTCTAGAAGGACACAAGGTTTTCCATGCTAATTTCTCCTTTCAATGCCAGCTCTAATAAATGGCATAAAGTTGTCCTCCACAAAGCCTCAGAGGATTTCTTACTGCAAGCACCTCTTACTGCAAGCACCTTAACAGACCAGCACCTCCTGCTGCAAAACACCCACACCCTGGGGGGCCAAGAGCAAGAAAATAGTGCTCAAATGAGATAACCTGAATAYCCTATATAGTCTGATGAACAACTGGTCTGCACTGTGACTTGGCACAATAAGCCCCTGGTGAAGGTATTCCCTGTGTATTATCATCAGCTATGAGTGAACAAGTACAATGGACTGAGCCAGGATTTATTGAGTCCTGATTCATTAAGAGGCAGAGGCAGGTAGGCTACAGCAATGAGGTAGGAAAAGCCATGCAGGGGATAGCACTCAAATTTAATGCCAGGAAGCAGTTTCTGTGAAGATGAAAAGACAACATTATCCTGACATTTCTCGTGCTTTCTGATTTTTTTTTTATRTAGTGGCAACCTGTGCTGTTGGAAGCAGAAAATGGATGGTCTGAGTGGAAAAGCTGTGAAAGAAAGAGCTTCTGCTATGGCCCTGATCTGCCCTGCTGGGTGCACACAATGGGGCATTGTATTAAACCCTTACAAAGTGCTGCTGCCCTCCTGGGTCTCTGGCTTTTTTTGCAGGCTTGTAAAATGGTATGCACAGGGATAGTTTTTGAACAATACAATCAAACTATGTAAAATAGTTTGCAGTCAAGCAATTAGGCCAGGCTCTGGACCAGATTTAARGAATCAGATTTGTCTCTGAATGCTAAGAGGAACAGAGGAGAAACTCATGAAGAAAGAAATAGCATTAAGCCAATACTAACCCAGTTTCTGGCTTCATTTTCTAATTGCCATGTTCTTGTTGTAAAATGCTTAGAAAAGCAGAAACAAAATTCAGTGTTTGCTCTTCTTTCACCCCTTGCCTCGTTTTATTTTGTCAGCACTATGGTGTGACAGACAGAGACAGGGATGGAAACGCTGCCACTTAGCTGTTTCTGAAACACAGCAACCACAGCCAGTGCTTGAGAGCTTGCAGGCTGATATCCATTCTGATAATGTCAGGAAATGGAGTCATCATATTGGTTTTGCTCTTGGCCAAACTCTTCCAGCCTTTGAGTAATATTTGTGTGAATGCTTTCTTTAGCTCTTTTCTGCAGACCCCAACAAAGTAGTCCCTTGCACTCTTAAAAGTAAGTGTGAAACAGAAGATCAGTCCTGTAGACCTTTAGCTTCCTGGGTAGGCTTTCCTTTCAAGAGATCTCTGTGWCTTTTTCCATTAGGGAGTTATCCTTTTCCTCATTTTGCTGCAGTACATTTTGGGCCTGCTTAGTGGGCTGGTAGAAAAGCAAGGCTTAACACATATTTTAGACAGGGATCTCATCTCTTTCTGGACATCTTTTTGAAAAAATGATGGTAAACAGATATGGAAAAGTCAGAGGATACAATTGTCACTGGTGTGATGATGTCACTTTATGCTGTTGTTTTTCTATAGACAAGCCAGTAAGGTGTCACCTCTCGATGGCTCTTTGATACACCAAACACCATCTTCCATTAATTTCCTTGGGAACAAAGTGCACTCACTGGAATGTAGCTTTGGCACTGGAGTCAATGGGAATGATTTTTTTGACCTCAGTTTGCTCTGGACAGGGTCCATGGTGTCCAGCAGTGAATTTATGGTGCCACCTAAACCCTTCAGTGTATGCATGAGTCATCTCAGTGGTGCTGAGGCAATCTCAGTAAATAAGAAGAGACAGTTTCTTTCTCAACAGGTGAACCAAATCCCCAAAGTAAATTTTTTTCCCCTCAAGGAAGCAAAAGGTTAATTTGAACTGCTCATGGTCTTCCATGAATCAAATGAAGTAATCCCATGCCTGAGGTTTAAAAGCATCCGTAAATTAGAAGGGTGTAGTGTGCAGATCAAAAAGAGGGTTATCAAAGATTAATAAAAAGAGAGAGAGAGGCAAGAGAGGGAGAGAGACTGCTAGAAACCCTCTCATAACTCCAGCCTGGAAAGTGCAGTTCACCTACTTGGGGCCAGTTAGCACACACTGTATTGTAGAGCTCAGGGCAACAATATAAAAACATCAGAAGGATGACATAAGGTAATTTGAGAATGTGGAAAATAAAGTCTGAAAAAGAAACCCCAACAAAATGAGGAATGACTATACGAGAATATGTAGGGAAAAAATGTGAAAATCTAAGAAAAAAACTTCTCAGCTATTTTATCCCGTACGAAGCTTGATTATTTTTTAATGCCAGCTCTATCTGAAAGGCAAGTTATATAATGAAAATAAGGGAAAAACAGCTTTTTTTCTGGAAAGCAATTCATTAGCTGGAATGAAAAACTGATTTCTTAGGGGAAAAAAAAGAAAAAAAAGCTGATCATGCAAAGGGAAAAACCTTGTATCACAGAAGGTGTAGTGATGAYTCTGTGAGACCAACACATTTTGTGTTCTCTAATGGTGACAAAAATTTCCCCAGGCCAAATCAAATTGCCAGGAGTAATCCAGGAGACTGTTCATGTATCCTGATTTTTAGCTAGAAACTGAAGTCCTCTACATCCTCCAATGCTCAGTATTAAACAGTGTGAATTAGTTCCTGCCACACCATGCAGGGTACAAGACGGGATTTAGGAGGCACTGTGCAAGGCAAACAGTGAATTGTGTCCTTTTGCAATGGAGATGTCACAACATCCCCAGACCAAAAAAACTTTCATCTTGCATGTTCTAGAAAAAAAAAAACCAACCAAACAAAAAAACCCCAAACCTACAATTATGCCATTGAAASACTGCAGCTCAATTACTTTGCATGCTTGCCTCTGGTTAAAATTTTATTGAAGTGAGCAATCTTCAGGAGCTCATATTTTGCACAGCAATCTGTGTTGCCAAGCAGCAGTTGGAAGAGCAGAAGATGGAGCAGAAAACCAAAAGACAATGCAGAAGGAATTTCAAAACACTGCAGAAGGGTGAGAGAAATCTCATGCCTAATTTGTTTTTCATAGATAATTGTTTATGATTGAAAAGCGTGGGGAGAAAACATTAACATTTGAGTTGGAACAAGCAGATTAAAACTTCCCTCTCACAGTGGCTGTGAAAGTCTTGACCTACCAAGACTCCAGCTGCATCAGGGTCTTGGCAGATCAGGGGAGTGTCCTAGCACAACTCTCAGCTGCCGGGCATGACAGCCGGCCAAGGTGGAGTGGCTCTGTGCTGAACAGGAAATCTCTGCATTTCACATCCTCATGAACAGAAGCAGAGTGGAGAGGGAATAGAAGGCATGAAGAACAAAACACACAGCTAAGACCTGCATATTTCATGAGGACTCATTTTCAGTGGAAGTCCCTGTATAGAATGCTCTGATGTATCATCTTTCTGAGACTTTGCCTGTAATATGAGAGAGCACACGAGCTTGGATTGTGTTATCACACACAGCAAATGCCTTCCAAGGGTTTTGTCTTAGCAAGCAGACAAAGGCCTTGACCCTGTGCAGAGTGTGTGTGTCAGCCCTCACTGCTGGTACCCAGTAGCAGCTTGTGCTTGTTAGTACCTGCAACACTGAAACACCCCAGCCCATTTCCCCCTTTTATTCCAGCACAGCTGGGCTCTGCTGCTGTGTCTGCTCCACTGAGGTCAGAGCCTGTCTGCCCAGCTCCTAATTCTCCTGTATCACCTTCATTTCTCTAGAAAAGAATGGGGAGTAATTTAAAAGCTGTGCAGGTAGCCTGCCCTACAAGTTGTGTGCACATCTAGGGCAGGCCAGTCAGTAACCTGGCTCTGCATGCTTATCAGTGGGGAGATCAACCCCTAACGCTGACCTTTTGGGGCATGGTTCAAAAGGATGCACTCAAGTCAGCATGTTTCCAGCCTAGTAACTCTGCTTTATTTTCAGTTTATCCTGTAACTTACCAYAGATTTAAACAGTGCCATCAACCTTATTATCCTCCACTGTTAAGTCCTTTCAGTGGCCAAGAAAAGGCTTCTCTAACTCTCTTTGTAAGGCCCTGATCCATCACCTGTGGAGGTGCAAATGAAGTTCCCTCTTGCCTAAATGAGCATTGGACTGGATCCTGAAAGGAGACCAATCCTTATCTTAGAGTGGTTGGTCACCTTTCTTTGTTTGTGGYTGAACTGGCCTGCAAACTGCTGGAAAACCTGGACTAGTTATTTCAACAGCCTTAATGGTGCAGACTGAAGTCATATTAGTAACTCAGCAGCTAAGATCAGTAAATATGTTCAGATTATTTCCCTTTAAATGATGCTAATTTATTGCTGAGGGGCATCATACCTGATCTTTTTATGTGTCAATAATTAAAAAATAGTGATTTGAATAAAAGACCCAGTGGTTCAATTAGAAAACAGTACTACATGTTGAAAAAAACAAAACAAAACAAACCAAAATAAAATAAAATAAAATAAAATAAAATAAAATGTATAAAATGCAGCACCATAGAGATAACAGGTAATTAACTTTTAAAAATGCACTCAAATCTGCCATTCAGTTACAGAAGTTGCCCAAAATATGGTGAATAACAAATCAAAATAATTGTTCCTCACTATTACTATCAATTCAATTAAAGTCTAAAACAACTTTTCATCATGACTATTCTGAAAGCATTGAAAACTGCTGTATTTCAGCATTCCCATTCATGGTCTTCAGCTTCTAGAAATTCATTTGAGAAAGCAACCAAAAAACTGAAGCATAAACCACTATCAACTTTGTATTCCAAGAGAAAGACATTTCAAAGTTTTATATCGACATTAATCACCAGCTGTCAGTTAAACAGCTAAATAGGCCAACTCTAAATACACCAAGATTTCACTGCTGATATTTTGAATCTGCATTTAAATCACCCTTYACTCCCATTCCATATGCCAATGAATATTACTCCTATTTTCTGTGAAGTCATGTTCCTAATTTCTTCTGAGCCTGCACTGAGGTTATGTCCTGCATGGTATCAGATGTCAGCAGTGAAACAATTCCTGCTGGATTTTGGGTATGATATAATAGCAAGATCCCACCTCCTTGAAAATATCTATTGTACAGCAATGGTTCTCTTTATTTGTAGCCCAGATTTTTCATTGTTCCTAAGCTTTYATTGATATTTTTTCCCCCTTCAATGTTGTGCTTTGATTTCATAAATGCATTCAGGCCTCAGTATGCATCTGGGGAGGTATTTGTTATTTATACGGCATGTGATAACCAATGTAGTCATAAAACTTCAGTCACCCAGCCAGGGAGCAGAAATAGTCTCTCACAAGCTGAACATCCACTTGCCCAGTGTGCTCTATGCATAGATAAAGCCAGGCTCTCAAAAAATGGGCATGGGCTGGATTGTGCCCTCAAAGATCTTTGAGCTCCTACAGAAGATACTTAAACCATAACCACTACAGCTGCAAGGGGATTGCCTCTAAAACAGACCCCTCAGCCCACCCCACTTCCCTCACACCCAGTTTTGCTRGCTGGCTTCTCCAACAGTTGCTGCTCAAAAAAATACATTTTTTGTCCTGAAGAAAGGCGCAGAACGAGCAAGGCCCCTGCCAGTGTGTGTGTGCTCTCTGGCAGAGACATGCCCAGCGTGAAAGGCTGGGCAATACTTCAGAGGGACTGTGAATGTCATGAGAGCAGAAATGACAATGGCATGCAATAGGATTGTGTCCTTTTAGGACATGTGGCCTTTATGGTCACATATTTGAACAATGTGTATTTGATGCAAGGCTGCTTCTCAAAGATCTCGCTTTATCTAAAATGTTGTCTACACACCATCAAAATTTGGTTCTAAGTTGTTGTTCAGCTGTCTAAGGTGGTTCTAAGGTGCTGTTTGAAAGTTACATACAAGTACCCTTGAGATTTTTACTCCACAAATCATGGAGTAGTTTGCAAACCGAATTCTCCTCTTTGAAAGTGTTAGTGGGGCCTTTTGTACATTATGTGCTTATTTTGTTGCAGTTGTGATAACAATGAAAGAGAAATTGAACAGGTGTTGTACAGCAGAGAGAAAAGCCTTGATTTGACACCCTTAAACAGTTTCAATCAACAGGAACATTCAGCATCTTGCAGAATAATCAAATGTTTCCTAGTGCAAGTATTGATGAAGAACAGCTCCCAAATTTGGAGTGGCACAGCAACCCCCTCTCTGATTGCAATTGCCACTGACTACCTTTGCAAAGTGAAGAGCATGTGCCTGTGTGTTTGCACACCTGATAAAGAAACCCAGGCTCTGACAGTGGTCTGATTATCCACTGCTCAGCTGAAGCTCTATTTAACTACAGAGGGTCTAAATAATTCATCATTGCACAGGCTGGAGCAGCAGTGAGTGAGCCTTGCTKGGTAGGACAAGACTCACCTGTCTCCACTGACTGCCTCAACCCATAATTTCAACTGTAGGGATAATGGTGAAGATGTGCACATAATAATTTTCAAATATGTAATAACAAAAAAATGATTTTAAAAATAAAAGAAGTGAAAAACCTTACAAAGAGGCAGATACTGTTTTCACAAGTGTTATTACATCTGGAGCATCTCTCTGTCTCTAGTTAGCATATATTACATGTTTTTGTGTCGATTAATTCCCTATTTCAAGTATTGTTTCAATGAGTAAACTAAGCACAAAGAGTTGTGCTGTTCTCTCTTCCTTGCGAGGAGTTAAAGCCTCTTTTTTTTATGCTGGGCTGGAATAGAGTTGGGCAGGTTCTTGCCGATCCTTAATGACTTTTTCTTCTGATTTCTGAGTTAAAACTTCCAGTTAGGAATTTGCTTTGGGCTGAACATCTGAATCATTAGGGTTGGAAAAGACCWCCAAGATCATCCTGTCCAAYCTTTGACCAAACACCAGCTTGTCAACTAAACCACAGCACCAAGTGCCACACTGAAATATTCCTTGAACCCTTCCAGGGATGGTGATTCCACCAGCTYCCTGTCCAGTCCATCCTAATGCCTGACCATCCTTTTGGTGAAGAAATTCTTCCTGATGTCCAGCCTGAACCTAATCTAGCAGAGCTTGAGGCCATTTCCTCTTTTCTTGTTGCTAGTCCTGAGAGAGGAGGCTGAGACCCACCTTTCAGGAAGTTGTAGAGAGTGATAAGGGCAAGATGAACAGACCCATGATATTCTGAAACCAACTGAGAAAAAACACAACAAACAAACAAACCAGCAAACAACTCCACAAGACCTACTTACATGATTAAGTAGTCCAACCTTCAAAGTGCTTCATTGCTTTGTGTCCTCAGTATTGGATTTTGYCTCTCATTTTCAGCCTTCTTCCAAATATTATAAGGTAGAGTAAAATAAAGTGGTTTTTAAAAGGTTGGCATAATGGTTGTTGAAAAATAAAAATATTTGCTTTGTAAATTCAAAATCACTACCATTCAAAAATGGTAAGAGGTTTATATCTGCCCCCAGGAAAGACACTAGAAAGCAGCTCACACTGGGTGAATATTTTGAAAATTATGAGGATATAATATAACCATTTTGTAGTCTGATTCAAAGGCTGTTTGTGTAACTGAAAAGCCTGTAATGGTTGAATACATACTATATGTTGGCTATCTTTTATGAATTTTGTTYGCTCTGGAAAAGAAAACAAGAGTAAATAAATACTCATTCCATCTTAATAAACCTATCAATAAATCTATTCTGTGTAAAAGTATGCCAATGATCTTGAAAGTTCAAAGCCAATCTTCTAAAAATTGTGCAGACATGACTTATCCCAAGATATTGTGCAGCTGGAATGTTGGGTCTGACCTCAATTCCATAAATCTAGAGTTATCCTTTTGTTATCATTTGCTCTTTCCACAGGAATAATTTGTTACAAATTAAGTTCTAACAAATTGCCTTGTTATCTTTGTTGTACAATCAGTTCTTCCCAAGTGCAGGCACAAACCTTTGGAAAGGTTTACAGAGATTGATGTGGTGCGTTGGATGTGCACCAATAAGCCAAGATTGCTACATGTGATTGTTTTATAACAATTATCACAGATATTTTAAAGACAGCTTTTCTTTCTTTTGGAAAATGTGGGCTGGAAAAAGAAGCAGCAGACTTTTAAACAGACCTTATGATTATGACTAAATTATCTTTTCAGAGATATTTACATTTCAGCCTGCACCTGTTTTTCTTAGGAGAAACTAATCTTTCCATGCTCTAGTTTCTTTTGCTTTTCTTCCCCCTGTCTCTGGTCCCCCCTTTTTATCTGTATTCCTCTTTTATGGCAGGGGATAACCTCAAGCAGAGGGGCCACACAGACTTTCTGGGAGCCCTCCTGTGTTTACCCTCTGATGTCATGTGAGCTTTCAAGTGCTATTGCTCTCTTTCAGCCCCTAATCGTCCCCTGACAGAAATATTTAGTGTGCACATTTATATTCTTTCCTCCAGGATATTCACTCACAAGACTCTCATACCCATCTCAAACAAAAGTATGTGCCCTCAGGACCAGGATAATCTCCTGAGTGAGCAAGCCCAGGGTTTGAAAGGGTGAGTTATTCCCATGCTGACTCTGGCCACAGGATGTCAAACTTGCTTTAGCATTTTCAGGGAGCACTTTGCATAGCACCAGGCTTCACTGTAAAGGCTTTATTTTTTTTTCCTGTTTATCACAGCTTGCCTGCTTTAAAAGAAAAGATTTTGTTGCTGTCCTTTTTTTATGGATTCTGCTGGATGTATGTATTCTCTGTGATCCTCCAAGCTGTTGCAGGTTAGCCAGACCCTTTGTAGCTGCCTAGGACCTTTCCAAGAGGAAAGCACTGCAGCACTGGCCCCGTCACTGAGGGTGGCCCCTCAGTTCTGGAAATAAAATCTGCACTCTTAACCTGCTTGTTCCAAAGCAGAGATAGATTAAAGGCTTTATTCATAAAGTTCTGCCTGAGCTTTATAGAGAAAAGGGTCCTCTGAGTTCAGTGGGGCAGGGTTAGGATGGAGCATTTGCACATTCTGAAAACAAAAGTGATGCCTGTAGGGCTGCCCAGGATATCCCACACTTCGAGTGACATGGATTTCCTGCTGTGCACACATGCAAAACCTGCATCTCCTCAGTAGGGAAGAGAGCTTCATATTTATTTTATGCCTGGAGAGCAAGGCAGCCTGCTGGCTCCTTAAGATGCACATTAGATTTATGTCTTCCTGTAGGAATTAATGAAACTGCAGGAATTATGATGAAAGATATGGAGTGATTTATGAATGTCCATCACAGTTAGTCACTTTGCTTGTTGAGGAGGTTTCCAGGTTTTATGAACACTGCTTTTGCAGGTTCATTGCCTCTTATATATGAACAATAAATGTCCTGTTCATGGTGGAAAAATGGCTTGATAAAAAAAAATAAAAAAAAATAAAAGGCAATGTCATAAGGAGCATTTATAAACAGCTCCAGAGTGAAGCTGTGATCTGATAACAGCCATTCAGGAAAAACGAGGAACTGTCATGCTGGAAAGAGTCCTTCAGAGCAGGGCAGTGAGAGATAATAAAAACCTGTGCTCATATTGTGGGTTGGGAACTTGCTGCTTGACCCTACTTGCTATAAAGTTTGATCCTTCAGTCTCTGATCTTTCACACTTGAAGTCAGTGGGGTTTTTTCATCCCACCACTAAGCAAGTCACAGGACTTCAGTGGAACTAGTCTTTGGCTCTGTATGTCAAATGAAGCACRTGTGTGAAGGAGTGACATCAGAGAGCCAGAGCCCACCTGAATCAAAACATTCAACAGTGAACCATGGAGTGGAACAGCCTTTGTGGTATTTGTTTTCACAGGGAGATAGATGGCTTTTGTAAGCTCAACATCTTTTTTTATCCCAAGGCAGGCGCTTATTGGTTGTGCTTACAGTATTGTATGGGCAGACAAATCCAGCCCTCCTTACCTTTGCACAATGAATTTTCCCCTAATTTAATGGTTCTGGGATTTTGATCCTTTGCTGAGAAATAATCCCTGAAAAAACCTGTCCTGTTGGCAAGGATTTAGTCATGACTGATGATTCCTGCACTATCTAATTATATTCTGATTTATCAGATTTGGACTAACAGACCATATTAAAAAAAAAAAAAAGTTAAACAGTTAAACTGTTTGAAACATTCAAACTGTAATGAAAACACCATTCTATCTCTCATCCTTTTTTCTTTCCTTTCAGCGTAATATGGGATTTTGGTCTGGGTAGCATACCTAAAATATTGTATTGGTTAGCCTTGCAAAGGAAAAAGACTTCCTGAGATACTTTCTTCATCGTTATAATAGAGCTTTTGGCATTGTTGATTAATTCTTTGAAATATGAAGTTGCATAAAGGCAAGTTTAGTAAGTAGTTCTGTGTTCTGGATTTTCCCTCAGTCTGATGTCCTCAGGGAAATGAAACACAGCAGTGGGATCTGGAGGCTTTGGAAAAATTCACCATTCAAAATAGCCAAGCTCAAAAACTGTTTCTGGGAGAGGCAGGGCACAGCATGAAGATGGCTGATGCCTTCTCACTTTGGTGTCAGTTTTTAMACTGTCCATGGCACTTCTGGCACTTAAGTGGCCAAATCACATACAGCCTGATCTGGTTCTGCACAATGGTGTTCTTTGTAACCTGTTTGTGAATGTGACTGCTGTAACCTAAGGGAAATTAACAAATACCTAACCTGCTACTGTGTCCTACTTCTTTTAACTCAGTGGCCCTTGAAATATCTTTCTCTGAATTTTATGTAGCTTAATGAGCATTATTTTAATACCTAGGTCCTACTTCCTAGCATGAGGGTTTCTCAGTCCATGCATCTATTGGGGTAAGTAGTAGTGGATATTCATAAAAGCTTACTTTGATTAAAACATGGTGTGAAATTGAGATATATTGTGAGTAGGATCAAATTGGATAAAACCCTCCAATAACTGTCTTTTTTTGTCAGCAGAACCATGGCTCTGTGTTCTCTGTTTTAGCTCCAAACTCTAGACTGTGAATAGGGCACTAAGTCAATGAGGCTTAGAAAGGATTTTTTAGATGAAAAAGTCATCTTTAATTTCAGTTATAGTGCCTGTTGATCCTCAGAACAAATATTAACTCCTCAGGAGATGCCATAGCTTTATGAACAGAAAAGCTCTTCTAAATTACATTACAGACTCACATAGTCCTTAACAAGGTGGCATGAAAAGTTAGATGTGAAGAGCAGCACAGATCTAGACTTTGGTGCTCAGAGCAGAGCAGAGCTATGTATTTTTTAGTTCAGCTGTTGTTGATGACTATGTGGTATTGCAGAGCTGGAGGTCTGAGTTGTGAGTTTCAAAACTGTGGGGAAACATCTGTGCCTTTGCAGCCTGGAAAAAACCTAAATGTCATGGTGATCTATTYTGGAGCTTAGGAATCCCTACAAGACAGAGATATCTCTTAGGAGTCCTACAGCTCAGTCCAGACAGGGTATAACTTGGTTTATAACGACAAAAGCAAACAAAATTGGATATATTACTAATTTGTTATATATGAACATTTCTATTAGTTTAGTTCACAAAGCATATTTCTCTACATATACTAGAATCTTGATTTTTCTTACTAACAAGTTTACCATAACATTCCTGTCAATATTACTAAATTCTGTTGAGCTTCAGCTGCACCTCCCTTAAAAAAGACTTTTCTTGTATATTGTGGAGGGCTGGGCCAAATTCATCTGGGCAAGTTGATAATGTCTGTATTTTTGGCACTTTCTTTATTTTCTTCCTGGGGTCTAGGTCTTTAAATGAAGACATATTTCCCTTACTGCCATTGAACAACAGTGTGAATTATTGTCAGTTGTATTTTGTAAACTACTGAACAGCATCAGGGGAAGCCTGATTTCTGTCTCAAGAGAACTAGTTTTGGATATATAACAACTGCAGGATGTACTGTAACAATGTACACCTGCCTAACTGCAGCCCTTTCCTTTCCACATCTTCTGTCCTGCAATTTGTGATCTTTGTGACCACAAGGTCACTGCAGCTGAAATTTTGACTTTTTTTCAGAGAGGTAATGGCATAAGTGAATTTGTTATGTTCTCATCCACTCTCTCACATACAAGCAGGAGATCCTATTACTGTTATTTCTTTCCAKACTTCAGATAAATGTGTTCCATGCTGTCAGATGCAGACTTTATAGAGAAAAGTGTAATCAAAGCTACTGTAAAGTAAAAGCACAGGGCAAGCCAACCCGCTCAGTAGTAGCAGCAAATTAAAGATGTGGTTACATTGCCTTGTGCTGCTTTTGTGAGTAGATGCCACTTGGTGAGATTTCTCAAGAAAAATATCTACTAAGCTACTTCTAACCAYTGAATTAATCTTAAAATATTGAATTATTTCCCAAAATAATGACATTGTGTTGGTCTCAAATGAAGGCTTAAGATTCAAGGGTCTATAAGAAGTTTTAATCTTCATTTATGTAAGGTATATAGCAAAAAGTAACTACCACAGGCTTGGTGATTATGTTGGTATCATCTCAGTGACACCCAGAGACCTCTGGGTGATTTGCTTTGGTCCTGAAGCACAAATCCAGGTCCATGCCTAAAGGAAAGGTGTACCTGATGTACCTGTGGACAGCCATGGTGCACCATGGCTGTGAGCCCCCTTTGAGCTCACCCACTCTGGCCCTGCCTGGGGAATTTGGGATGACCAAGGGGGACCCAGCTGAGGCTGAAATTTCCTTTCATTCATACTTAGTGGCTTAAAAAAAACCTACTGGGAAACCCCAGATTGAGGCTTTCTCACTAAAACTCTTTCTCAACATCTTCTGTCAGATTTCAGGAAAAAACAACCCYAAACCCCTTTAAGGTTAAGTTCTGTTTCATTGCATGCACCAAGTTGCTTAAAAYKACATCTTTGTTTTCCTGGCATTTASTAAAAGCTGGTCCACAGAGTGTGCTTGGTTTGGGACTCTACCTTCTCAAGGCAATGGTTTGTGATTTTTGAGAATTAATAGGTGAAAGTAAACTGTTATACTCTAACAGCTTGTTCTTTTACTTCCCAAATCCTTCATTTTTAGTGGTATGCCCCAAAATCTTCAGTCCTGTAAAGTTCGTATCAGTGATCTAAACTGCAGGTACTCAGGGAGAAAGAACTAGCATGGAGGCAACCTGCAGGCTACACAAACCTTTTGTCAGGGGACAGTGAGATTAAGCTGATTTAGTCAGGAAGGATCCTTCATGATTGCTAATAGGTGGGGTTTTGGATTCATTTTGTATAATTGTCTACGGGTTAAGAAGGGCATTTCTAGCTCCCATTTGTGCAAAATGCAATTATTCATTATGATAAGAGGAGCAAACTTTATTTGGGTTTCTGCCAGAGATGACAGCAACCCCATCCTCTTTGTTTTCCAAGCTACCCAGTGTGTTTATTTGAAAGGCCAAGTAAGGCTCTTTCTGAAGAGGCAGAAAGATGGGTGAGCCYTGCCCTGAAGGTTTTTCAATCTGAAGATCTAACTAAAAAAACACAAAAGAAAAAAGTATATTATCCATATTTCCTCACCCCATATTTGTGGCCTCTTTAAAAACAGCTTGAGTTCTAACCATGGCAGAAAAACTTGCAGGACTGTCAAATGACCTCAGGGAATTTATGTTTGTTTCCATGACTGCAATTTAACTGCATCTAAGTGCAGACTAAAGGGATGTCTCTGTGTCCCTGAGCTCTCCTTGTGCTGGCATTAATGGCTGAAGGATTGTACAGGGAGCCACCTCACAGAGCCACTGCTGTAAATGATCTGGGAATTTTGTCAGGTCRCTTTTTCAACCAGACCACTTCCCTGGCCCAGCTTCCTCTGCAGTCACAAYGTCTGCTCTGCACAGTGGCCAGGGCTTGGCAGGTTGGAGCTCCCTTCCTAGTGCAGCTATCTGTGCTTCAATGAGATTGACCTGATTGAGAGTRCACGGGTGGAACTCTCATTTCACATACAGGCAGTATCCAACCCMGAGCAAATACTAGCAGGGAGTTCATGGAGAGGTTTTTGGCAGGAGCAGAGGGAGGAGATTGGCTTTGGCTAATTTTGTAGCCCAGTGAAGGTCAGAGAAGCCCACAGGGCCTAGAATGGCTCTCTAATGTCACCAGGGTCCCTGGGAGTCYGGTGTCAAGGCATTGTGTGATATTAAAGGCCCACTTGTGGAGATGTCCAATAATATCAGTGTGGAAAAAAGCCCAAATGAATTCCATTGAAATCTGTAGCTGTTGCAGATATAAGAGTTCACACAAGTAATGCTGATGTTCCTGAGGGCCTTAGAAACCTTATTGCGAGGGTGTTCAGGGCCAGAGATGGCCAATACTTTTCAGTTCCCACTTTTTGAAGTCAGACTTGCCATTCTCGGGGCCCTGATTTATGATTTTTGAACATTTAGTTTGGCAGCAGAGAGAAAAGACAATCTTTAACATGATTTAAGGAAAAGACTTGTCTTTGTCCTCTGTAATTTGTATTCCTGCCTGCATACAAAAGCAGACCCTGAGCTACCTCCCCAGCTCTCCCCCTTGGCTCAGCTGTGTCTGTAACTTTGTGTTCTCATCCCTGCCCCAGGAATTTCTCCTGGCTGGGACCTGGGCCTGCYCCCCAGAGCAGCTCACTGAATGGGATGGGGTCCCCATCAGTCATTGGCCTGTGGCTGACAGCACCCTCACAGACAGATGCAGAGCTGACTCTCAGTCACTAGTCCAGGTTTCAGGATACTTTCCTTCATTTGGCATGATGATGAGCAAAGCCATCTATTTTTCCCCTGTATTTTTCCCCCCAACTGCTGTTACAGAATTTTTATCTTTTATCATCAAATAGGCAACCATTCATCAAGCAAATCTGGTGCTTCTCAAAATACCATAAAGCTAAAGGGAAAAAAAAGCATAGAAAGATAGATGGAACTGTTTGTTTGGTTTATCTTTATGTCCAAAGTGACTAAYTGATTTCAAGTGATCTTTTATAGCAATAGCTGATATCCAAAGCTAAAA
Organism: Cardinalis cardinalis; assembly: GCA_014549065.1. Lineage (NCBI taxonomy): Eukaryota > Metazoa > Chordata > Aves > Passeriformes > Cardinalidae > Cardinalis > Cardinalis cardinalis. The sequence continues at coordinate 14,641,199 of JACDOX010000003.1, forward strand.
CTTCATGTAACAAATCTCARCACAGATGGTATTGTGGTTGCAATAAAAGAAAAATGGCATATAGTAAATGAGTAGAGAAGATTTCAAATCCAATATAGTAGGTCTTCAAAGATGGTTGGAAAAACAACCCTTTATGTGTTGAGAAATTAGAAAGTTGGCTTCTGACAGAAATAGCACAAAACTTGGCCTTAAATGTTTTAATCTGCCAAACTGAGCTAAAGATACTCAGGGTAGGKGTGGAAGTGAACCTTACATAAGTGAGGGGAGATAGTAGGATCTTTGCTGAGTAACAAAATAAACCCCTTAGTCTGTACCTAAAAGTATCCTTCTCACTCTCTGTGATATGGAAGGATCTTTTGAAGAATAATATTGAGATGGTGACAATRTTGATTTGCTGGGTAAAGGGAAATACTTGCTTTAGCCCATGGAACAAACCAGTTTTATGCCTGKACACTTTCAATTCAGCAGTTCTGAATTAGTATTCCAGGAATAAAGAGTTGCTCTAAGYTCATAAGCACCAAAATACAAACCCAGAGAACACTGAATAACAAAGAATAAATCTGTGAGTGCAAATATGCCGTGCATGGAGGAGGATGTGACAAGGAAGAGTGGCACAGAATTAGAAATGAAGACTGCAATGGTTAAATAGGCACAGCTGGAAAATCTGCCTGGACAGAACAATTACTGGAGAGGCTGGAGAGGATTGGTCTACCTGGAGTGTCTTGGGCTAAAAGACCTGAGAGATGAATGTTTCTGTGGCTTGAGGAGGAGAGACAGCCCATTGTGGGATGTGCTGTGGACATGTCCGAGAGCAAAGAGTGCCCCCAGCTCCAGCAGCGCCTGGGCTGTGCATGGTTGGCAGCTGAGGGACTGCAAGGAGAAGTGTCAGACTTTGTGCCAYGGTCCTCATTTTCCTCCCTGGCCATCTGCCTTCAGCTGCTGCTGGAGATTGACTGCTGGCTTGGACAGATCCTGGGTCTGACCCAGTCCACATTTTCTCCTCTACAGTGACAGGAGATGAATGTTGTGAAAGTCCTTAATAGCAACAATATGTCTAGTGGAAACTTTGGTGTCCTTCTGGGAGGTGGGCAAGGTTGATGTTTCACAGAACTGGGCAGATGTGTGCAATCCCTTAGGAAATCAATTGAGTATATAATAAATGTAATAAATAAATTTACCTTTCTTTAAWGAATAGGAGCATTTTCAGTGTTGGTTTTGGTAGGCATGTACTTTGCACACATATGAAGGAGGGCATTAGGTTTTGATGGAAAGAAATTAATTCAAATTCTTTAACTCTAGCCTCAATAACAATATTCTACCATAATATTCACATTTTATACTGACTGCCCATTAATGCTGTTTATTTTACCTATTCCACTGCTGCTGAGGCATACATTATTTTCTACAAGACTTTGAAAGACACAGACAAGCATCTTCAATGGGAAATCCTTTACCTCTTGTTATCTGTAGGTTTTGTTAACTCTTCTAAAATAAATCTTAGGACAGTCTGTGAGTCACATTCATTCRTATTATATATGGGTTCTGCAATGAAACAACAATTAAAATAGTGTCTGTAATGCTAAGGTTACTGACCTCAAGAAGACAGTGTTTGTTTCAGTTTCAGAATCATTTACAACTTCCAYTATAATGGAACTGACATCTAAAGTAATTATTCTCCAAATAAATAATTAAACTGAGTAAAGCAGGGCAATTTTAACTATTTATTGGAGGTGTCCCAAAAGACACTAATGGCAATGAGTTTTTTTTTCTTAAAGAAAATGGGTTTACAGAATTTCTGCAAGTCATTACATAGGACAAAGACAGCAATGTCCTCTGCTTTCAACTAGAAGCCTTGAAGTGGCAATCAGTGCTTTTTTTACTGCAGTTCAGACAATCTCAATGTTTTATAAAAATTATTAAGGAAGTTGGCAATGTCCAAGCCTTTTCTAGCCACTTCTGCTTCTTAAACAGATATAAATTTTTCCCTGCTTTGATGGAAGGCTATAGAGGAGTAACAGTAAAGGATTTTAGCCTGTGTTCTAGACTCATTTACTAGATCTCCACTGAATATAAATGAAGGCCAGGATGAGGACYCCAGCTGTAGAAATGTATAAAGGGAATGCATAAGATATGGAGAGCTGATTCACTGATGTAAAACAAGTATAAGATTCTAAACTGGCCAAGATATTTCCGTTAGAACAGTCATGGATTTTGGCTTTTGTGTGTAGAAGAGATGCAGAGATGCATTTTAGGACAAGTGTAATATAAAATGCATCACTGTGTCCAAGGTTCATGTAGTAAATTACTCCTTCAGAATGCTGCAAGGTGTGTTGTTTGCATTCCTATCTTATTAAATGAAAATTCCAGTTTCAGTCCCTGGGAAGAGGAAAGTTTCTTTGTTGTAGWCAGTGTAATGGTACCCTGGGCAGTGTTAAGAGGACAGATAAGAATTAAGATTCTAACAACAGGATCTTTGAATTTTACTGTCTTCTAGTACCACAGGGAACTTTCTCTTCAGCCTGCTAGTCTTTGACTTCTTAATTTATTTTTTTTTTAGGTAAACCATTACTCATTAAATGTAATTAATACCAAGAAGAATGAGAGAACTCGATTAAACCGATGTCCTCTTGTTTAAACACAAACRTTTTGCCAACAGTTTCTCTGGAATTACAACATCTCAGGTTTCAAATTAAATCTGACATCTAACCTACCATTTGGGACACTAAATATACTACTTTCTCTAGAGAGAAACTGTCTGTTCAGTTCAAGGGCTGCTGCATCAGCAGTGACCTATCAGGAGAAGGAAAACTCAGCTCTTAGCCTTGCTGCCAAGCTGCTTTATATAGCATTTGAAAAACACAAAGCTGTTGATCCTGGGAAATGGTTCCAATCTGCTGTTAACAATTATATWATATAATTATGATCTTTCAGTGTGGCTGGAAGATTTGCTTGTCTCACATACAGAGCCCATGTTATCTCCTGGCCATCAGAGTGAATGGCAGGAATGTAACCATTGATTGTATTCCAGATAATCCAGCTCTGTCAAAGGGCCCAGGCCACTAATTTGGGAAATCATTAGCAGTATCTCCCAGGTAATTTGTGGTAAGGGAAAGAAGAGGAATAAGTCTTTAAGTTCTACAGATATTTTATCTTTCATAGCAAAATTTAYGTAAATAACTGCTCTTACAAGTGACAAATCCCGCCCCAAAATTCCCATTAAAACGCTAATTAGAACTTACTTTTGAGAATTTTGAGAAATTTGGGAAATTTGCATTTGATTTTACATGCTAGTGATGTCCAAATCAAAGGGATGTTTGCTGCCTATAAATCATGTTCACCATGGCACTTCCCCTGGCAGGGAGCTCAYGTTAGTGATCCAGAATGTGGTAGGATGGCAAGGAAATGGGCATGCAAAGAAAAACAAGCGTTTCTCCTCTCAGCCAGCTCAGSTCTGGTGCTGCAGAGCTATCCCAGAGCTGCTCACACGTGCTGCGTGTGGCAAGTACCAAATGAGGATGATAATGAGTGGGCTCCCATGGGCACGGGGCCTGGGTGAGGTTGGCCTGGCCTCCCAGCCAAAGTTTTGCAAGTTAATTTGAAGCTGAAAGGCTCAATTTGCTTCTGAGGAACTACTGTAAAAATCAGAAGCCATGCAAGTAGGCAGAGAGCTGCATTTGCTGTCTTTTCCCACCTTGTGGATGATTTATAAGCAGTTTAACTGTTAGGGGTCAGCTTTTTACTCCCATCTCAATTCTTTTATGGGTAGGATCATCATTTTGGTCAGGCTGTTTTCACCTTTGACTTATTTTATCAGAACTGGACTGTTAATTGGAGCCAGGGTTTGGCTCCCTTTACTGTGAAATATAATTCTGTTATCACTGCAACCACATTCTTCCCTAGGTGATTTCTATTTTGGCTTTAATTATTTTTAATTTTTTTTTTAAATCCCATGAAATATAAAGTATTTCCTTACTTGGGTAAGCTGGATAGCCCTTTGGTCTAAACAGAGTTCTTTCATTTTGAGATTTCTGATATGCTAAACCTCTGTGAAAGTTTGATAAAAGGTAGCTTTGAGGCTTCTAATTAATTATGTACAGAAAGTTGACAGTACTCCACTGGGAGGTGTTCCTAATAATCCATGCATGTAATATAGTGGGAACATTGTTTATAAATATAAATGAATTGGAAGGTTTGTAACCTTGGAATAATAGAAGATGAGAAATCAAATCATGGCTGGCAACCTCACAATTAAATGTTCCAAGATTAAATGACCTACTTGAAAGCTACATTTTTATCTTTGTTTTCCAGTAAGTAGAGGAAAAATAATCCCTGTAATAGCTCCTTTAAGCTCTTACTGAGAGTGAAGCAGGGAAATGTTTGTTTTAATATTTCATATCTCCCACAAATGAAAAGACAAACTCTTACAGTCTGGCCCAGCTGGAAAATGCACAGTTCACATCATGCTGAAAGAGAGGGTAGAGAAGGGAGAGAGACAGAACGTGTCAATAAATTAGCTACACAACAGTGGCTAAAGGATATTGAAAGTCACAGGTAAGGAAAGGAAAAGCACTCACAAAACTGCAAAAGAAAGTCTGTCTGTGGGGAAAGTGTTAAGAATATTAACAAAGCAAAAGGAATCCAAAGGTGTGGAGGAAAGACCAATCTTCAGATTGAATTCACTTCTGTCATCACAGCATTTGCTGGATTAAGAATCCTATACCATTGGTCAGCATGGATTTAAAAASCCCACCTTATCATCATGAGTGTTGCACCTATTGTGCTTATGCTTGGCAGCAGCAGAGCAGCCACCTCCTGGAGAAGGAGCAGCACATCAGGAGTCTGGGTCAGGTCACTCAGAACCRCCCCTCTGCAGCTGCTGCTTCAGCTCTGCTCTGCTGGTTCCATTAAAAGGAGCATTTACAACCTGAAAATCACATTTCTGTCTGTTCTCATGAAACTTAAAAGGGATCACCTTCATAGTCGTGAAGTTAAAGAAGTTGGGAATAAAAATCGACCTTTTAGTTGTTTTCTCTCAATGTCTGACTGTTTCAGTGAGGAGGCACAACTCCTTCACAAGGCTACTGCAGCAATAAAGGGCACAAAGTGCCTCAAGATTGCTACAGGGAGAAAATCTGACTGAGCAAACCCCACTTTTGTCCCTGCTGCCCTTTTCTAGGCAGAAGTGATCACCGGCTGCTGCCCTGCACCAGCAGCAATGTCTGCCTGGCTGCCCTGAGCTGGCTCAGCCTGGCTGGCCCAGGGGCAGCATCACCCTGCTCACATCTGCTTGCTGGAAAGACCCTTATGCAACTTTTTGTCTTTTGAAAAAGTGCTAATTTCAAAAGTCAGCGAGCTCCCTTTGTGACAGCACTTAAAGCGTGAGGGTGTTTGGATTATTTTAAACATTAATTTCCATAGAAAACACTCCTGTTTTTCAGACACAGAGAACAAAATACTTAACCTGCTGCCTCCTCCCTTCTTCACTGGCATGTACAGCACAGCTGGTATGATTTAAAAAGTCCCCTAGACATCAAAATTCCAATGTTATAATGTTTTGCTTCTGCCATTGACCAATGGACCAGTGGACCCAAGATTTGGGAAAATGCTGTCCTGCTTTGCAAGAACACTGAATTAAAAAGGAAGGATAGCTCATAGCTAACACTTTCATGTTCATTTTCAGTATGTCRGAGGGAAATGCTCATTTAAGAAATAGATGATTTTATGTCTGATTTTGAAAGCAAAGCTCCGTTTGGGATCCATCTCCTCATTTCCATATGAGTCACAATAAGATGCAAAGCCCCAGAAGCACACAGTGGGCTGCAAACAGCAGATGCTGAGTTAATCTCCAACCCGTTGTGATTCYTTTTGCTGCTATGCTTGTTGCTCCCAAGAGATTTTTATCAGGGCAGGCATTTCAGTTAATTCTTCAGGGATATGGAGAAATATTTAGGGACAGTGGGCCTTGAATATCTGTATGTTTAACTTRTTGTTATTTAATTATTTGTTGGAGCATTTTTTTAAATAATGCAAATATTTGAAGAGAAGTACCTGGTTTTAGATTTCTGATTCAGAAACCCAGGAAATAAAACATGTGGCAGATATTTCCTGACTGTATTTTTAACCTTCACATAGGAAAACTGAGAGGAAAATTTGCACTTCAAACTATAGCTGGAAACAAACCACCCACATACAGAGATAATAAAACATCAAAAGGCTTGTGAAATATGCTGGCACATGTATATGTGTTTAAAAGTGCACAAAAATGAAGAAACTGGGAAGAGGAAACCAAAATTCTTTTCCAGCCGTAATATTAGTTATAATAAAGCAAAGCWCTACATTTTTTAGTCTTTAACTCAAGCTCAGCTGAAGGGATATGGTAAAAATGAATGTTTTCTGTAGTATTCAGATTGCTGAACATAAACATATCTGCTCACAGGATTGAGAATATTGAAAGATGCAAACATCACTCAGCCTCATTAATTCTATTTGGCTTAAAAACTGTTGTCTTGTGCTCTGGGGAACATGTTGTTTTATTAAAGTGAAAGTTCTGAAAATGTATCATGGAAATGTTAATACCATATTACTTATGATCTTAAGGCTCAGCACTGTTGTGTTGAACCCAGAAGAAGCTTCTTGTTGACTTTTGCCAGGGTAATGTGGCTGCAGAGCAGTTCCACACACGACTCCCTCTCATTTTGACGGGACAGGACAATGGGGAAAATGAAATTCTGCAGTGTTGGCTGTCAGAGAGGTCAGAGACACCACAGGGCTGCTGGAGCACCCTGCCCTMCCTCCTCCTGCTCAGCCATGGAGRTTCCTGGAGGGGACAGSCTGGCACAGCCACATGTGGGGAAAGCTGGAGGTCAGAGYAGTGCCCTGGGACAGTCCAGAGGAAATTGCTGCTACTGAAAAAACCTCCGAGAGCTTTCTTTCCTGACCACTGGCAATTTCCCTTTTGGTCTGTGCTGGGTTTCCCTGTGAGCTGGGATGAAGCCCTGGGTGTCCCAGGCTGTCAGAAGCACAGCAGCCCTGCYCTGCTCCTGCCAAGCAGTGCCACCCCAGCACAGGGCACAGCATCCCAGGGATTGCTCCTTTTGGCATGTGGCCACTGCTGAAGTACATTGCCAAACCAGAGGTTTTGACCTGAGGTTTTTTTTTTTTTAACTTTCCATTTTATAGGCTTTTATTTTATTCTGCAGCTGTTAAAGTGTAGGGTACTAAAATGAAGGTTGGGAGCACTGGAAAAATCCTGAACAGTGAGCTGTGCCCCAGAGCCTGAGGTCTCATTTTGAGGTAGATCTGTTATCAGAAATGAAACTGGAAATACCAACTCTCACTTGATGGGCTTTTCTTTGGTAAAGGAACAAAGGTACTAAGAATCTGTAGCTGATAGTCATTGCTATTTTTATATCAAAGCTTCCTTATCTACTTGGCAAGTGATTCAGGGATTTTCTCTCTCTCCTACGTGCCCCTGCAATATGTTTGTTGTAATCTCTCACATATCCTCATTACAGTTTTTGCTYCACATTAATAAGAAATGAAGAAGTCAGGTTGCATTAGTTTTCTTATCTTATCCATCTTTTAAGRATTCCTCCCCTAAAAGTTAAATGCCCTCTTTTCACTTGACTTTCTCGTTTCTCTTTCCTACAAGATTTTCTTCTCCATTCTGTGCTCACAATATCTCTGCTCTGTGACCTGAGTTGACCCCCCCAAAGCTTTTAACAAAATGATTAAACACAGTATTGTTAGCTTTCATATGTGCATTGCACACACCAGCATTATTCTTATATGTATAAATATATTTCTGCTTAGTTTTTAATMATTTTCTTATGTTCTCCTCCCTCCCTCCCCACGTTTTCATGCAAGTGGCTTTGCTTTGTCTGTCCCAGCAGATGCTGTGAGCTGTGACAGGCTCTCCTTAGCACTTCTGCCAGTCTCTACTGGCTCYAGTCAGATCTGTTCTGCTCTCCTGCAAAGGCCAGTTCTGATGCTTCACTTTGCCTCTGCCATGAAAAATTATCTCAAATGTTGATGACTTCAACCTCACGAGAAACAGACAGAAGCTGTGATATTTGGATTTGGGCTTGGATTTTAAGTTCTACAGAGTTCAGGCTATCTTGATCTGCCTAGTATAATGATAAAGGTTGCAAGCAAAATAGCAACTGAGGTAGCTCTGATTCTAATGATAAGGAAACTCAAAAGCCTTTAGTTTGGCACCAGCTTCTTCTATCAGAAAAAGTTAATTGACCATTTATCAGTCTTGGAAGTAACAAAAYCTGGCTTTTGTAATCAGATGGGAAGCACTGCTCAGAGCCAGTGACTTTGTGAAGTGTTAATGTGTTTCCTTTTCTGTACCAAAGGAAAAAAAGGAGTGATGGCATGTTTTTGGTAATGTACAACTGTATTTCCAAGTGACTCTGACATGATCTCAGAAAAAAAAAGTTACCAAAGGGGAGAATAGCACCTCTGTGGCCCTCCCCAATACAAAGAACTAGGCCATGCAAAACTGACTCAGTGGAGGTCTGCCTTGCCTGGGCAAATTTCCTAAAAGGTCTCTGAAACACCACAGGGTTCATTGCTCTATCATGCCAAAGACAGCAGGGAATTTTGGTGAAGTGGTGGTGTAAAATCCTATGGGATGGCTGCAGTAGSTGCTATACATTTTACTCCTTGCCTACAGTAGCAGTCTTTGAGTCCCATTTCACAGACCCTAGAGGGGAGGTAAGGAATGCTCTAAYCCTCCCCATCTAGAAAAATGGCTGCTGTATGATAGAAAACCAACAACAACTTGTCTCAAAGAATATTCCATAATCCACTGACCTGTGGGTGTCTGAGATGCCAAAGATGAGGAGGCATGGCTGCAGAGTGAGTTGGTCAATGGCAGGAGCTCCACCAGACCCAGAGGAAATGAAAATGCTGCTCAGAGCAGARCTGAATGTCCTTTCATCTGCTGGCATTGGAGACCAACCTGCAAGTGAAAAAGGCACATTGGCAGCTGTGAGCCTTTTGGCCAGCCATTTTGCTAAAGCAATCCCTTAACAACATCCTGTTCCTGGATTCCTTTTTATGAGCTCAGTTATCAGTCATTGTGTTGGTATGTTCCCTGCTCTTTGTGAACAGCAAGTGGTGAGAATATAAACCAAAGTGCTGCTTCTCAGCCTGTGCCCTTAGTGAATCAGGTTTTTACATCAGTTCCCTACCTATACACTTTCAGGTCTTTTTAATTTTTTTTAAGGGTATTTTGCTACAGCTCACACTAAAAATTCTCTATTCCACTGCTGGTGCTTTGGCATAGCCTCCAGCCTCCTGCAGTGAATTGTGTCTGATGCAGCTTCAATCCACAATATATCTCCTATTTCCCTTCAGTTGCTCTCCATTTTCTTTTAAACTGTAAGCCAAAAATCACAATTCTTGGAAGGACTTTTACACATATGCTGAAAGTATGCTTTTAACSAGGAACTTCTGCCTGCATGTGCTGTGAAAGACAGTGAAACAGGGAAGCATGGTGGGAATTTTCTCCTCCTTTTGAACCCTGCATGAATGTGCTGCTTTGGAGGGRTGGTGCTGCCCAGTGCTGAGGGTGTGTTGGGTTGGATGGAGGGGTGTGTGTGTCTGAAMAAAGATGCTCCCCTTCCCTCAGCAGCTGGCTAGTAAGGAACCCAGCCACTGCCATTGCCACTGCCATCAGACCATTTTTATACAAGATGCAGGCAGGGGAAAGGCAAAACCACATTATCTATGTAGACTGTACTTCCATCACAGTTTTGTAGCTGTTTTAAGTTGCATAAGCATGCAACCTCATTTAAATCCTGGATACTTACCCACATGTACTGCTAYTGAAGACACTACTGCTGCCTTTTATTGTTCATAAATTTGCATTTATCTTAAAATAGAAATTCAAATTTTGTTCTAAAMACCTTTGCAGGTGTTGAAATTGGTGGTTTAAATACTAGTTCATCAAGTATTGGAAAGTCTACCTCTCCTAACCAGTGTGTTATGAGGATCATGAGCCACTTGCAGGGATTTGTGGGGAGTGTGTGGTGCTTCTGAGTGTGTGCAAAATTATGAGATAGAATTGGGGCAGCATTTCCTTTTTACTGCCTGGACTCACAACACTTWGTTATCCTGTTGGCTGCCTTCAAGACTTGCACTAACTCTCTGGTCTGAAAGCTGATGTTGGGGGAGATAATTACAAACTTGGGCACTCTTTACACTCATGGGTGTAAGGCTGCCTTCTAAGGTTGAGAATTTTTATTTCCCAGGACTTTTCTGGATGGTTCTCAGCTAGGGACATGATTGTTTAGCAGTAAAGACCCAAACTCTGCAAAAGGAGACTCACACCCAGAGCTTGTGCTCCCTCTGTTTGCCCAAAAGGAAAAGCCAAAACAATTGTTCTGAAACATTTAGGATTATTGGTACACCTTCCTTCTATTTCCTTCCCATATAAATATAAACACTGATCATAAATGGAAAAAGATGCAAGAACTACAGATTAGAAACATAAAMAGTTAAGTTGTTGGGCTTCATGTCCCCCCTCTCCAACAGAGAAGGAAGGGCCATATYGTGGATGTGAACAAAGTAAATGTCAAGTAAAGGGAGAAAAATGAGTGTATCAATATTTGCATATGTACAGGAGAGAAAATCTTGGGCAATTTTCTTATGGCATTTCTTWGCTCTTGAGATGAATTTTAAAAAACAGGAAGTAATTCCTTCTAGGGTTTTCTACAAATGATGATTTATATAATTTTGCCTCAAGGCAATTCCTATGACATATAGATAAAAATTGATCAATATTTGTGCAGATACATCTGCTAGAGATGAGTTATGTTTCTTCAATTAAAAATGTATTCTTGATGCAAACATTTTCTAACAGTTGTCATGTTCCCCYATTCATCTCCTGTTACACCCTTCAGTTTTCCTAGACTTAAAAAATTACTTTTATTAAAAAATGTTTACTTTTTTTACTTTTATTAAAAATGTTTGCAAATTTCTTGGAGATTTTTCTTAAGTAATTAAGAGGTAGTAATAAATTATTGTATTTTTATATCATTTCAATGTCAACTCATGAATTGTGTTGACATTGCAATCCTGTGACTTAGYTCTAAATGAAGCAACAAGTCTGGCAGGGGATTTTCACTTGCAAATGGGTTGTACAAGTCAGTCCCAGTCCCATGCAGTGACATTGTCCTCTGGAACACAGCAAGTCCCAGGTGCAGATTTACTGAAGTTCTGCACCCTTTCCTTCAGAATGGGATTTGGGGTAAAGAAGATCAATCCCATTCCTAACAGTGCACCTAGTCCAGCTTTCAATTTCCACACATCTGTGCTATTGCAAGCAAATCTSCTGTTCCTCTTTAGTGGGATACACAGCCAGTTTTGGATGAAACAACGCTTTACAAAAATCTGGCAAGAATCTGTAAATATACTTTTAATGCCCTAAATCTAAAGAGCACAGTATTCAATTCTACAGCTAAATATGACAGTAGGTTGATCAGTGGCTCCCATCTTTGGTATYTGTTTGTATTTTTGACTATTTTTCTTGAAGCATATTCTTGTATTTTCTTGACTTTCTGAATGCTTTAAAATTAGGTACATGCATAATTCAAACTCAAAAAAACACAGGCTGACCTGGATCAAAGAATAATAAATTTCTAAGGATTTCTCAAGCTTATAACAATTTCTTTAAATGAATGCATAATATAGAGGTTAAAAAACCTTACACMTTCTGATTACAAGAGGCTGGATGTCGTACAACCTTTTTAGCTGGAGTTTTCAAGTCATTTACGAAAATTTTCTTCACCAATATTGGGTTTTCCATCAGGAATATTTTAGTTTATTTGAAAATAAATCTTGGGGAAGCTGATGCGAAGCCTACATACTACCCCAGAAAATAAAAAAAAAAACCAAACTTAAGAAATATTCAAATTTTAGTCTTTCATAACAAGCTATTTTGTGAACAGACTGCATTCTGTCTTTCTGTTTCCCTTCTTATATATCACCACATTATGCTTCTGTATAGAGTTAAAACATTACTTCTCACTTTTGTGTGATAAGTAGAAGAACCAGCTTCCTATTTTCATTAATTCTGCTTCCTCAGTAATCTGCAACTGTTACTTAATGAGTGTGATCAAACAATTTCTGTGACATGATTTAAGCCATTTTAAGTCATATTTTAAGCCATTGCTCAGGGTAATTTTGAAATCAGAAGTCATACCAGTTCTCTAGCAGCCCATCAGATGAAAGCTGAAAGGATTGGCTCCCTCAGAGGTGATCCCTGTTGTCATCACGAGTCCCTGTCAAAGAGAACACAGCACAGTTGGCCACACCAGCTCCCTGAAAACCAAAGAGTAAAATAAGGATCATGAAAAAGGASTGAAACTCTGGTAGAAATAAAGTAAAACAGCATGAAACCCTTCTAAGCTTCTGCTTCTTTTGGGGAGTTTTACTTGCTGTGACTTGTTACTCTGCCAGTGAGGTAAGTCAGGGTGGTTCTGCCTCCCTCCCTGCAGCGCTGCTGGGGCACAGCCAGGCTGCAGAGAGCTCCTGGCCAGCCATGGCTGCCACACCAGGAAGCTGTGCTCTGCTCCTGCATCCTGGGCTGACACCCAGATGGTGCCTGAAGGGGCTGASTTTGCCAAGAGTTTTGGGAAGGAGTCATTAGAAGGAATGGGACAGTCAGTTTTTAAAGGATGGGGTTTGTGACTTGTAAATTTTCTCACTGTTACAGATAATCATGAACTTTAGTTTCTTTTCTGTCAAAGGTAACAGAGGAAGAGCTAAAATACACTATAAATTGAAGTAAGGAGCAGTCTCCAYATTCCTCATAGGACAGGTATTGCTGCTGTACATGGGGTAGAAGGCACTGTACTTTCYCTTTTCTTGTTCCATGAGCCTTTGGTGATGAACAGACATAGATCTTAAAACTATTGCATTTGCTTCAGTAAAGCTGGATGTAGTGATACCAGAAATGGGTTCTGCAGGCTGTTGAAGAGATTCTTCATTGAAACTGGCAGTCACATTGGGAAGCAGCTGTTGGCTGTAGGTAGATAATTTTAAAGTATTTTTGAAAAAGGCAGAGGATAATTCCAAATTTCTATAGCTCAAGCCAAGATAATTCCCTGAGCAGTCTAACCAAGAAAATTGCACAGGTCCTTGACACAATACTACCAGATTTGATATAGCTTTTCTCTGGGATGCCTTGTACTGGAGAATTAAAGAAAATGTAATGAATTCTGTGTGGGTATTGTAATTGCTACGCAGGGTGTGAAGGGAAAAAAATACATAGAATCTGTTTAGTTACAGTCTCAGGAAATAGTAAAAGCTCCCTGGTTTATAGAGCCTGTAAAGGTGCTCTGCTGCASCTGGCCATCGTAATGACAAAATACATTTTATGTGATCGCAGGCAAGTTCTCCCTGTGTGTTGAGCAAATCCCTCTGAGCCTCTACTTTATAGGAACAGTTGTATTTATCTACATTAAAGGTTGCTCAGAGACTTGGAGGTCTTTGTGTGAAACTCCTTATTGTAGGAAGTCAAAACAGTATTATGCAATCTCAAGAATAAAACCTAACTTCCAACTCCCAGGGTGTTACTAGCTGAGAGAACCTTACCCAGSTGAGTGACACTGAGGAGTTGTGAATACAATTTTGCTGATAAAGTAAATAAGCTACCACCTTTTGCTTTAAGGATTTAAACAAGTAAGGTGCCAACTTTCCTATTCCAGTGGGTTTAGCACGAAAGCTGAAGCTGCCTCCCACCTTTCAGGAAAGCCAAAGTATATTCTATAGTGTGTTTTGAGTAATAATTATTCACAGCTTTGGCAAATAAAAATAGGGCACCCCTATTTTTTTATGAAACACATTCAAAGTAAATGCTAATCTTATTAGAAATTTCTTTATTTAGGCTTTCTCATACAAGTCTACTTCTTGCATGTGACTAAGACACAGAATTTTCAAAATTTAATATTAAAACAGCTGTATGTTTGGGAATAATAAATTAGGAACTATGGTACATTATAATAAAAGTAATCTTCATTTGCATGTGCTAATTAATTTCTACTTTATTGCATCAACATTTGGGAGTAGTAGCTTTATTAACAGGAAGGAGTTTGCTYATAGTCTGAAACTAAACACTGAACAAACTCAGTGAAGGTGACCCTTTTTCCTTTCAATTATCAAGGTTAATGATAAAATTAATTAGATCAATTTTTTACCTTTGATTAGGAGAATTTAACTTCTTTCAGCTTTGTCACAGAACCTGGATCTGCAGTGAAAAATTTTGCTTTCTGTACTAAACTCAGTAGTTTTGTGACATCCTTTTTAAAAACTCTTCCATGTTTCTGCTACTCAGATGATGTCAGATTATTGAAGTCAAATTAGAGACTCTGTATTTGTTTTATCTTGTCATTATCCTTTTCCTGCTCTAATTCAATAATGAAATCTGCTTTTATGAAATAGTTTAACAATTTAAGATGAAACAGATTAAAAATTAATTGGTTTCTGTTCTTTTCATGTACTGCCTGTTATAGTTGCAGTTATAATCTAGAGCACTGACATGAGTCATCAGTAGAATATTACCTTTATTTCTGATTTGCTTTTCCCTGTAATTAGCCTGATTTCTGTTCTTTGGCTGTTATAAATATAATGAGGAATAGCTGAGGACATTAATTTTGCTCAAATATTCTGCTGCTGTCTGGCACATTCTAAAAGCATTAACTATGGTTTAATCTTGAGTGGCACAAAGGCCCCAACATCCTAGATGTKCTCAGGCTAAGCACAGGCATTCTCCTCAAGAGTTTGTAGGCTAAATAAACATGGGTTAATTGGCAAATACAGAAAGGTCTGGAGAACAAATAATTATCTCATTTTCTGGTGGGTAACAAAAATTTTAATTGATWTGCCCTTTGTGAAAAATCTGTCCCTGGATCAATAGTTTAATCTGAGTCTGAAATTTATTGCCTTAATGAGAAGGACATCTTATTTTGGCTGTAATATGACCCTTTCCTGATTAAGCAGACTGAGAAAGCATTAGTAGTTAACTTCTGCAACCTTCTGCCTCTTAGCAATTAACAGAGGGACTAATTCTGCAAGGTAAGGAAGCCTTTCTGGGTGGTGGCAAATATTTCTCTTTCATTACAAGGAGTTTAAAGTTTTGGTATAATAATAATAATAATAATAATAATAATAATAATAATAATAATAATAATAATAATAATACAGAAGTAATCAAGGTGCCAGGTCAAATAGGAAAGAATTAGGAATGGTTTGCATCCAGATCATAAGGGATAATTAAGCAGCTGGACTCCACTTTGTCATTGGAGGGTATAAGGAGATCATAAAGTGACAGCTTCCAAAGGAAAGTTCTGGTTGGTCTCCTTTTAGTCTGATAATCCCACTGGTTTTCTCTGCTCACACACTTTCACTATGCCCCCATTTTATATTTTTTCTCATTATTATTTCAGACATAGCCTCTCTTTATGCCTCCCTTTTTCAAAGCATTCTAGATGGTCTCTGTGAGGAGTACATCAATAGTGCAGCAGTAACCCTGGCTTTCCCTTCTGTGCAGCTCCAGCCTTCAGGGCCTGCCTGGTGCTCACTGCAGCCCACTCATCATCAGCCTCAAGGGTGTGTGCCACTTCTCAGCTGCACCTTTTACAAGTGTGATTGTCAGCCCCCTACATCAGAAACTAGTTCAGACAAGAAAAATGGACCCTGTTCTCCTCGTATGGTTGGGAGCACCCAACACTCCAAATTCTGAGTCATTGTCTGCAGAGGTCTYATACCTTGGTGAGGAGCTCCTTTTGACTATCCTGGCATAGCCATTCTAGGAGCAGAATGGCCTTTTTTATTTTAGCATGACTGACAGGCAGCCAGAATGCTTATCAGCCTCAGTGAATTCTGCTTCTATATGAAGACCCACTTGACAGCAACCATGAACTCTTTCAGCATAACAAAAGTCACTAAAATATTTAATATTCTGCCTTTAGTTAGAGGGGCCATCMAGAAAGCACCAACATTTCTGCTGGGCTATTTGCTTAATAGAAGATAGATCCAACTAAATATGATTGTTTTCCTTATCTCAAGACTATCAGAGATAGGGATATTTAGTTTTCATGATTATCCTATAAGCAGTTAGAATAGGATTACATATATACACAATGAAAGTTGCAACAAAAGTCTAAATAGAACTCTTTTAAAATTTCCCTTTTCCCCCTTATCAGTTTTTGCCATGTAAAGAAAATTCATTTTTTAAAATTAAGAGGTCATCAAAGTCTCCTTTCCCACTCAAATTATCATATCTTAGCTGGCTTTTAGCTATTGAGCAATCTGTTTTTCCTYTACCTGCTAGTTTGCACCTTCACATTATTTCCTGCTTTCATGTCATCACTCCATACTTGCACTCCTGTGGCTTCTCAACCGTCATATCTTCAACACAAGAAAATCCACCGGCTTTCTCCTTGTCTATATATATTAATGTGTCTTATAAACTACACGTGATTTCCTTTGAGTATTAAAAGCAGGAGTGTAAGAAAAGTCAAAGATTTGTTACTTCATTGGAGATGAAGGCCAAATAAAGATCTCCATAACCATGCCCTCACATTTCATTGCCCATAGCTATGGGCTATGGCTAGTGAAAAAAGAGCAAGTTGTTTTCCTTTGTGAGCAATAGTCAAGAATGTCACAGTCAGTAAAATGCTGCAAACCGGCAGGTAGTTGCTTGGAATTTTGTTGGGAGGTATCTCAGATCCACCTTTCCTTACACTGTGGTGAGAGCCTGTCCTCCCTGTGCCTAAAGCTCACGTGAGGAATTSCAGCTGAGGAGGCTGCACACTGCTTTGGTGCCACTTGTTCTGCTGACCTGCTCCCTTTTGCTGCAGGAGATTAGGGCACACTGGCACACCATGTAGTCACTGGGCTCTGTCCGTGCAGTACAAGCCACGGGAAAGGAGCTTACATTTTTCTTCTAATAAGCCAAACTTGTTTAGTGATGTACAGTCCTGGCTTGTCAGCTCCCTGCTGCTGTGGCTTAGACTTGTGCCTTGTCTCATCCTCAGATGAGTCCCAAAGGTCACCCCAAGCAAATCTCTTAACTGTTTATTAGCAGAAGGGGAGCACTTCTGCTAAACTGCTGTGTAACCCCAAAAATGGAGCTAGAGCTAAATAAATACTCATAATTTTGGTCATTGTTTTATCCCTGCACTGAGTATTTAGCAAGAACTTAGAAGCTTGGAAATATTCCTGCCAAGATAGTCACTTCTTGCCATATTCAAAATGTTTTTGAAGGCAGTAAACAAAACACTTCCAAAAGCATTCCAAAAACTCAGGGAAAATGAACATTTACTGTTATTTACAGAATTGCCATGGGTATGTTTAATTTTCCCCACCTACAGATAGAGAGAGCCATGATCACAATCATACTGGCATGGATAAAATATTGAGAAGAGAAAGAGGGAGCCTCCAGCATCAATTTACAGTGACCAAAACWGGGAAGGGATTTGGGTTTGATTTGGAGTGAAGATAAACCCAGTGGCCTGGGCACCACTGCCTAACTCTACAAACACAACTGAATTAAAGTGGAGGGAGTTTTAGGGTCAGTAGTACATGGACAACACCAAAATGAACACATTAGGTATATAAGCCTCCCAATCACAGCCAACTTTTATTTTTTCCCTGTAATTAAACCTTCGTTTTATGGTTTATTAACTCACCATGCCCACAGAGAGGTGCTTTTGAAAGGAAAGCCACCAAGAATTACAACTGTGCCACTASAGTGCATTTTTAAGATACAAGTCAAGGTAATTTTGCAAATGGACAGTGCCTTCTCATTGAAAATTTAATCAGCCTGTACATGGGGTTGATAGCTCGAGCAGAGCTAATGTCTCCATTCATTTATCCTTTCATCTTGGGATGTTGCAGCTCAGTATGGAAGAACAGCAGAAACCAGTGCAGTGACTTTGGCAATTATCACAATATTTACTGTGCTTCATGTGAATGAGACTGATTTATGTGGTCTGCAGGTCCCTGAAGGAATGGCCTACTCAATTTCCTTTCCCCTGATGCAAGCTCAGAATCAGCAGCAAAGGGAGCTCTACTGCCCCAGTACTCTGAATTCATTCTTCACTTTGCTTCAGGGTACCAAGGAGCTGGTAGCAGGTACTGCATTATAACACCAACGTCCACAAACTTTTTTGCTGGATTTCTCTGAGAATGATGACCCAGAAGGAGAAATGAAGATTTCCTCTATCCAGTGAATATTCCCTGTTCTTTTGAATGTGTATTTTAAAGGCAGAAGTTAATAGGAAATTTTACAGCATTTTCCCTAAATTATCTTGATTGAAAACCTGAAAGAATGCATGTGAGATACATTGCAAAACCACAGGCTTTTGCATGACATTTAGAGCCCTTTTTACTATCTGCTCTTGGCTGACTACATTTAGCTGCTTTTCTTTATGACTACTAGAAGGTTCAGACATTTTATCACTTCACTCCCAGTCTAAGATCCCTTCTTTTTCAGCTCATAGTAATTGTGTGAAACGGCTTTCCGTTCACTTTTATCAAAGGATGGAGCCCTGCTGGGGCAGCAGCAGATCAGYAACACTCAGTGATCTCTCTGGGCTGGCAGGATGCACCCACTGCTTCCCACACCCTCATCCTTCAGCTGAGTCAAAGGGGGACTGCAGAAAACTCCACTAAGTCACAAATGCAGCTTGTTCCTTTGGGGGAGGGGAGCTTGCCTGTGGTTTGTTGTCGTTGTTGTTGTTTTGAAAGGCAAAACAAAGCAACACAGCCTCGTCTGAGGGAGCACTAGAATTCAAACGCACACGTCTTGTCGATTAGCCCCCCTTGGAGCAATACCCAGCAGTTTGTTCCTCTCTTGATATCCTACGAGTTCTGAGGAATCTTAACTAAGAGGATGGCCTCATTTTTCTGTACCAACACATCCAGGAAGGAAAGTTGTATTGAAAATACAGTACAGTGACACCTCATGAGTGGCAAGAAGTCGGGACAACCTGARTCTCTGGGTGAGAGAGGGAAAGATGAAGGGACAAACCCAAAGTCACCCTGAGCCTGTAGAAGGCAGGCTATGAGCATAACCTGGATGKGATGGTCAGACAAGCCTGCATATGTGGAAAAATTTGGGCAGAAAAATGAATGTACTTAATCTAAAGAGCAGGAGCCGTTAAAGAGAACTAGATATCATCATTAGGGAAGGAAAACATTCCTGAAAATGTATGATGCGTGCACTGAGAGACTGGAATTATAAAACATTTCTGACTAACTCACCAGGATATTGAGAAGAATTTGTATTCTGCAACAGAACTCAAGACAATTTGTGCTACTTTCTTGTAATAAGACACCATAAAGAAAGAGATGGTAATTATGTGCTATTCCTCTATATGCATTTAGAGGCCAGATACYTTTAAGTACTGCAACAGCTTGCTAATGTACCCCTAGTATTTGAATAAATACCTGAAGTAAATACATTGATGAAACCTCTTATAAACTGCTGGGTGGAGAAGGGGTATTTAACTTGCTCAGTTTTGTTTTTGTAAAAGCTGTTCCTGAGCAGGTCTGTAGGTGACCTGACAGAGATCACAGGCAGTGATCACACAGGCTCAAGGAAAGCTGCACTTAGTTTCATGATGGAAGTTTACATAGSCTGCACCACAATATGAAGACCAAATACACCAAGGTAAAACCCTGTGAGTTGCAATTTAGTTTTCAGTAATTAATCTGAGACTACTAAAACTATAACCTTCCTCACCAATTTTCTTGGAGGTAATTTAGAGGCCAGCCTGAAGAACTATTTGTTGCTAACTCAAACATCTAAATGTGAAAGTCTTACTATTTGGTTCTACATGATTATGTTTTAAAAGATACTGCTATCAATTAGAGGAGACATTTCATAATTAAATAAAATCCCACAGTGAAACCTATAACTTGTAATCATCTGTAGTAATTCTCAGAGCAGACAGCATATTAGAGCCAAACTATGCTGTATTTCTCCTCCTTGTCTCCTAAAGGAACCAGCACTGAATCAAGCACCTTTTGCATTCTAGGTTTCTCAGAAATTCAATAATGATCCCAATCTGATTTGTTTTCTTCATTTCCTCCCTCTCCACTCCCCTCCCACCCCATCTCCCCCAATATCATAGCAATCTTAAAATTTGRTGTCTCAAAGTCTCATTATTCTCCTGAGAGAGTGGCTGTTTTCCCATTTCATGGTAGCTTACAAGGCTGATTGTTTTCTTGGAGCAGGCTGAGTGGGGCCAGGTATTCAGCCTTGGCAGGACAACAAATTTAGGGAACTTTGTCAGTGACAGGGTGGCTGSAGAAGCAAGAACCATGTGGCAGTGCAGCTTCTCCTGCTCCTAACGTGCCATCTCCAAGGTCTTTTCCTGTGGAACCAGCCCCAGCATTCTAAATCTGACAGAGCAGCCAAAATATTAGTCAGGTTKTTTTATTTTCCTTCAGAGATCTGATTTTTATTCCTCATCTGCTGATTAGACTTTTTTKGGTAATGTTATTTATTTAAAACACTTTGTCTTGGTACGAGATGTTTGTTTGTTATCTAAATGTAAGTGGGGCTATGAATGCTCTCAAAAGAACACTGACCTTTAAGCATATGTTCAACATCTGTAGGAAACAACTGGAAAACCTATCACGTGCTTCTTCAGGTAAAARTGCAAAGTAGTGCTCCTGCAAAGCTTTTTTCAAACCCCTTTTTTTCACATCATGCATCACRCAGCAGTGCTATTCACTAAAAGCTGAAAAAAATCCTCTATTGGCCTGAATATTCTAACACAGAACATAAGATGCCCATAGATGAAATTGGTAGTGCAAAAYAGAAAAAGAAAACACCCAATGAACCAAATTTTTTCGACTACTTTTAGCTTTCAAGCACTCATTTGCTAAATAACTCCTTTTTAGCAYCCATTTTTCRCCCTGCCAAATATGTGCTACTATAATGACTCCASCTGACTAATCACTCCTCAAGCATTCAAGCACATTAGCTAATTGGTTTGCAGGGGTTAAAGCCAGTGGTTGGTAAACCTCAGATAATGCTGGCAACATTCAGAGATTCAGAGGATTATCCAAAATTTACCCAAACTCAGCCTCCTCWGGTTAAAAGCTCAGTGAGRATTGCCATTTTTWATTGTTTCAGGTTGGCCATAAAAACCAGCAAGTCTTTTGCTCGAGCTGATGCCTCCCAGTTTTCCTTAGGACCCTTTCTATATAGACAAATGTTACTTTCATACATTTCAGATTATATGGGTGAAGAAYGTCCCTAAATGGATGGCAGATTGGGAAAGGCTTTGGGTCCTGGGTTTAGGGCATCATATTCTGGACTTGTTTATGCAGCTCTGTGATGTAGCTAGTGCAAGGCACCCATGGGTGTGCACGCTGCCACTAGATCCTGATCCCCTGAGTGCAGCTTATGGATATTTTCCTTGCAGGATACAGCTTGTGACACGTGAGCCTTGCATGGGGACTGAACCAAACCACTCTTAGGCAATGGAAGGTTCTAAAGATTTGAACTAAAGAATAAGCCCTGAGTCTCTGCAGCCCCCATTTCTTCCAGTATGTTCCTTTGGCTGGACTGAATATCCAGAAAATCATTCCAAACCATGTTTTATTTCCTGGGGTGACATTCTCTCCTCGCCTTACAAGAGTTTGCTTTCACCTCAGCCACCATGAAGTAAAACTGAGCCCAATTTCCTAAGCTAAAATGCACTTCTCTGCTCTCTGAGGCTCTTTGTGTGCTCCCTGCCCTTGTGTTTTGCTCAGCCCTCAGGGTCACTGTGGCCAGCAGGCACCTTTTCCTCCCTCAGACAACCTCCCACGTGTGCAGGGCCAGGCTGGCTCCTGGGGGGACGTGTGGGTTTGCTGAGGGCCACCAAGGCAGGCTGCTGGGGCAGGTGTAGCCAGCACATCCCCCRTTGGAGAAGGGCAGGAGGAGCCAGTGCCTGTTTGCCACCCCTGTAAACACAAAGCACAGAGCCCAGGGCACATCCAGCCTGTGGCACCCTTTGCCCCTGAAGTGGGGTAGAAGACACTGAAGGATTGGACTATCCCCTTTGGAAACACACAAAAACTCTCCCATTTCCCCTCTCCCCGAGCTCTGGGGTGGTATTTCATCACTATCTGAGTGATCATAGAAAGTTTAACCTGCAAAATTATGCACTGTAAATGACAACCATTTTACTCTCAAGGTGAAAGACTTGGAGACAGAGAGAAAGAAAGAAAAAGAGAGAGCCAGTTTCCATGACAACCCAATGAAACTTATACACCGTAGGAAAATGTCATTTTCCAAAAAAGACAGAACTTCATGGACAAGAGGTACAGTACATCAGAAAGGAAATTGCAGTTTTAACTGAAAAGCTCATTTGCATTTATGGTTTTGAGTTTCATTCTCTACTTACAAGACCCAATTGTAGACAATTTAGTAGTAAAAATTATATTCAACATTTCAGGTGAATAATGTAGATTACAATCTAGTTCAGCCAGAAGTTCCTGGTGGCAGACTCAGGTTCAGAGAACACAGGTRGGGATGGATTCTGCTTTAGCTGGGYTTATGCTGCAGCATCAGAGAAGTTCTTGACATTTTACACCCTCTAACAGACTTTGTAAAGTCAGGATCCATCCATAGCTGTTGAGATTCCTGCCACAGCTTKCAATTTCAGCACCTGAAGTTATACCTTCTAGCTTCCATGTTACCTGTGATACCATCAATCACCATCCTTTGTAAGCCACATTGCATAGGAGAGCATTTTATGATGAGCATTAGTGTTGTAATATAGCAAAGAGCATTGTTAATGAAGCATGGAAAAAGAATAAATTCAGCTAATGGGTATATGTGTCAAATTTCAATTAGGGATATGCTGGAAAGTGAAAGAGAGCGACGAGCATACAAATTAAACCTTTGACCTTCAGAGTAAAGGGAGAAAAACCTGAGAGAAAAGGGGGTGTTCATAGATGTTTTCCTAGCTGAATGCTGAAAAGTCTGAGCACAAAATTTGAAGTACTCTTCTCTTCAATTACAATTATTTAAGAAGTGACTCAGAAAAATTCTGTTTTGATTCAGCTGGTTTGTTGACAGCTATATTACTGTTTGTGCTATTTCCTGTGTGGGGGAGAGATAAAGACTAGAACCAGTTTATGGTGATGGCAGACAAAATCTCATCTTTGTGAAGCCTAGGCAGAGGATATTAAAGCTTATCCTTCCCTGCCTGTGAAGCGCTGCTGGACAGAACCTCCTCCTTACTCCTCTTAGGCTTTCAAACAGGTCTTAGTTGAGCCAAAGCATGTTTTAGGGCATAATCTGATGTGCACGGCTTTTGAATGCAAATAAACAGTGCTGGAGGGTGCAGCAGGAGCAAAGCTGAGCAAGCTGCAAGGGCTGGACACGGCTCAAGGCAGCTGGCAATCGGTGGCTCGTGTGCTGTGACAGTGAAGGGAGCAATAGTTCACACACACAGCAGTGGGCTCGTGCAGGAGCTGCTGCAAGCCTGCACATGTGATTTAACATCAGCTGCTCTGCTGAAGCAGGGTAGGATGAATTCAGCTTGAGTTTAATAAACACAATTGCCATTACATGTACATATGCCAGGGTTTAAATCAACTCATTCTTCTGCATGAGGAGTGAGGGTCTGTTCCACAGAGCACTGAGGCTTGTGTGGAAAACTGCTAAGACCTGCAGCCATGTCCAYTGCCCTGGCAAAAGCCAACGTGCTGGTGCTTTTCTGACTTGTTGACTGCTAGAGAAAGCTTCCTGGGGTGCTTGTGTGTGAAGCACACTCTGGGACAGACACCTCTGCTTATGCCCTGTCACATTAAAAACAACAGGCAGGAAGTCACCTCTCATTGCCAGCCTAGCAAGGAAACAAAACCCACTTGTATTATTTCCCCACAACCAATTAATACAATTAACACTTTGAGGTTCTCAAAATAGTTGAACATTTGGCCAGGAGACCAACCATTGACAGAACTCAAAGTGTATTCTTGGGTTGTTGCCACAGGATTTCATTTCCCACAAAAGTCCATCATTCTGAGGATCTCCCTTACCTTTTCTTTGCACTTTTTTAATCACAAAAGCCTCAGGATCCTTGACAGTGCAAGTCTTTCCTCTCATCTCTAGACATCCCTCCTGCCACCCCACTGCTCTGTGGGGCTGTGCAGCCAGCTGCAGGTTTAAACACAGCACAGGGCTCTGGTTTGTGCCAAATTCAACACAGAAGGCAAGGTTATAGTGACCTGCYGGGTAGCAAAACCTTGAAAGCAAGAGTGAAAGGAATCTCTGTGTCTCAGGGACAGTTCAGGGTCCAGCAACCCCAGGCTCACCAGGAGGAGCCCACGTGGGCCTGGAAAGACCTTGATGCCCTCTACTTTTTGTTTTGTAGKAAGGATATATGAATGATTGCTAGCAAGAGCATATATTACATAGAAAACTGTGTTTTGCTTCTTCAAAAGCTCATGTGAAGACTAGAGAATTGTTGAATTTATCCTTCATTCAGAATTACTAACATTTTTCTTTTTAAGTTTTCAACTACGACAGGTATCTCAGAAATATTGCATGATTTTTCTTAGCATCTGCTAATGGATGTATGGATAGCTAATTATCCTGTTAAATCATATGATACCACTTTTGTTTCATGACTGAATGATGCATGTCCCTGTAAGTAGGGAGGTATTTCTAAATGACAAAATTTGCTTTGACAAATCCTGCAGCCTGATCCTTAAATTCTCCTAATTCCCATATGGCAGCACATRTTTAAGACTCATTTTTAATCTTTTGTATTTACTTTCAGTCGCTGACAATAAAATATTTTCAGAAGAGTATCTACTCCAATGAATATCTATATGTTTATTTACAACTATATTTATTGGTTTTAATAGCAAAAACGTAATACTATTGTTACTGGATAAATATACTGTGGAAGTCTATTTTCAATCTTAWTATTCTCATTCACAGGTTAGAGAAGGAGGAATCTTCTGCGAACCTCCTGCAAAATTTGTTCTCAGCTTCTGTTTAAGTGAAAATCCTTGCCTGAAAACTTGYCAATAAAATATTCAGGGAAGTTTTATTTGCTCTAGTGTATCTAACCATATGAAAATATAATCCTAYTTCTGAACTTTAAAGAGCAGCCCCTCAATAAATAGGGGCTTTCCTCAAAAACAAACCCCACCTAAGCTGCTGTTCTCCAGGCACTGCAGGGCTCAGGTACTGCAAAGGAGGTTGGAGATCTCTGGGCACATACAGCAGGCTGGCACAGGGGAGTGACATCCCCCAGTGTCTCATCTGGACCTGRCACAAAGGAGGAGCAAGGAAAGCAGGTGAGGGATCCAGCACTGCATTAACTCASAGTTTAACTGCCTGCTTTGGTGTTACCTGGGGGGAATTCTTTCCTCTTTTGGCAGATTTTTCCCAAATACCTTCAAGATTCAGGTAACTCCTTTTCCTTTCCACAAGCAGCAGAGATGCCCAGCTGAGTGCTACAGGCTTTGTCCTGTCAGGTAAATTACCCACAACTACACCACTTCTTGCTCAAGTCAGGGCTCAAAATCTTGACCCAAAGCTCCAGCTCATTTCTCTCTCTTGCTAGTGAGGATGGAGTCCTGCCCTACTTGCCAGCTATGGATTTCCTCCCTGATTAGAAACAATATCTAATGCAATTTAAATCTGACACTGGGGTGGTGTCACCAGACAGAGAGACATTCCTCAGTACATTAGAAGGAGGAGTTGAGTGAGCCAGAGAAGAAATTAGCCTGCTTTAATTTAGGGCTGGGTATGCACACTGCACCAACAGCTCAGTATGCTCAGAGTCAAGTAGATTAAATGCAGCAATTTATTGCCAAGTTGCAGGATTTAAGCACAGTAGATATATGTTTATGTTTTACACCTCTAACCTTGCCTCTGTTGTGCAGACTCTAAAATTGCACCAGTGAGAAGAGGTTGAGTATGGCTATCTTCAGGTAAAAAATGGAGGGCTCAGGAAATTTAAAAGACAGAAAAAATGAAGAGTATGAAAAGTCCTTCTACCACACAAATAATTTTTCAGGACCTTTCTGCTATTTGATGTAATATAGATTTCTACAACACATTGTTAGGAGAATGTCATAAAACATAGATTAATGATTGCATTTTCATTCTTTTGATGTGCCATTTAATGAGGTGTATTCCCTTTCATACCCAACATCAAAAAGACAACTGCTGGAATTCTTCAGGTATACATCAAACAAGTTTTTGTGTTAACAGGTAACATCATCTAGGCAAGAGAATGCTGCTTTTATAGCCACTGTTGTGCAGCTGGTTTGATACAGGCAGTCTAGCACTAGTGTTTACTCACTAGAATCATTGAAAATGTATGTGCAAGTTCTGCAGCTCAAGCCCACTCTGCTTCCCAGCCCCAAATAAAAGGGAACAAGGTCTCCCTCTGTAAGTTAGATTAAGTTTGCAATCTAAAGAGCTTTTAAGCATGCCAGCATACTCTTACTTTACCGAATTTTTAGCTTTCGTTTAAATCAATATTCTCTTTAAAGGGTCCTGCTTTTAACACTTCTGCTTTTATGATTGTCTATAAAGTGAATAAAATTATTCTGAAAGCACTTGTTAGGTGGTATCTTGAAAAGATGTCCGCTTTTCATAACAGTAGATTCGCTTCTGCAGGTAACTATGATTTTTACAAAACAATTACACCACAGGTATCTTGAGCAAGTTTGGGCTTGCAGAAAAAATTACCTCCTAGAAAGACTAAATTACCTCCTAGATATCCCAAATCTGGCTCTGTTGAAATGATTTCATTTCACTCCAAAACCATGAGCATATTGGTTCTTYAGTTCAGACAAGTTTTGCAACTTTTATCACTGATTGTGCCCTTGTGCTGGTCCAGTCACCTGTCACTGTTGGGAGAACATGGACAAACCTCCTTCCTTCAAAGTATTTGTTCCCACTGCCTCCAAGCAGTTTTTGAGCTGTTGGTTGGCTACAAGTGCAGGGTTTGGTTTTTGACACAATTTTTCAGTGGGGGTTCTGCTACACAGCCCTCTGTGGGGTCAGGCTCTCACCCACCCAGGCATTGTCTTGGACTTGTTGCCAAGTTTGCTGCCACCACACTTTTTTATTCCCTGYCATTTCTAAGGGCTTCAGTGTGGTTCGGACAAGTGTCCCAGTAGATAGCACTGTTGCCTAAAAGTGCTGGGGATTTCTAAGAAGAAAGCTTTCTACTACATATTCCTAAAATTTATGCTATACCTTAAGACTATTCATTCAAACACAATATGGGCAAATTACAGGATGTCTCCCAAAATACAAGCTGTAGCAAATATGGTTTTCAACATTCATTCCTACACATTTCTGCATTTAATCAACCTGTTCTTCTCTATGCCACCCAGTCATTTAGTGCTTAAATTCTAAAGACATTTTACAAGACCTGTGGAATTGTTTCTTAAAATATAACGAGAGAGAAAGCTCTGTTTTGTTTCAGTAAAAAAAACCAAATTCAAACAATGCTCTCTAGTTCTCTTTATAATGATTGTATATGCAAAAGCTGCTTTTAAATTCTGTGACTCATCTCCAGCAGCAGGCTCAGCTGAAGGAACACAGGAGAGTTCTAGCCAGTGTTTTGCAGATACATCATTTTTCTGAACAAAGGTGAAGGTTGGTTTGCATAGAGCTGCGTGCATGTGAATAAGCACAGCTACTAGTATTGCTCTGCAATTTGTTCTTTCTCTTGTTCCAGGAGACAGCACAAATGCTTTTATTTTTTTTTTAACATGTATTGGGATTATATCAATACATGCCAATTTGTCCCTGACTTAGTGCTCAYCTCTGACCATAGCTTCAGTTAAATTTAGTCCTAAATTTAACTATTGCTTTCCCAAGGTGGTAATAGGAAGCTGGTATATGCCCAAAAAATGTCTCAGGTCTATTTATGAGCAAATCATACTCATAAATAAGGTAGAGAATTGTTTACTTGTTGCTTTGGGAAATGTTCCCCAATTTTCTTRATTTTATTATTAACAAGTTCTCTTGCTATGACAATGTCTATATCTATCTATCGTATATGTATAGATATACATATGTATGTCTTATATGTATATATACACACATAYATATGAATTTAATATATGAAATCCTGAAATGCTACACTGAGAACTAATGCTATCCACAGTGTTTGAAGATTTGAGCTAGAAGTCCATTCTTCCCACAGACCTTAGACTGACAGGTAGCTTTGAATGGGTTTTTAAATATATCTTTGGAGATTTAAAAATAGTTTTATACCAGAAGGCAAATATACAGTAGCTCCTCCTGTGAAGCTTATCTTCCAGTTGGCAATAAATAGTGTATGGCTCAGGGATTTTTGATCTAGTTTGGCCTATCCATTCTGTTATACCTGAATGGATTGCTTTAATATGCTATTGAGATGAGCTCCCACTCTGGAAGGTCATTAAATGGTAATGAATTACCAGCTTTTCTTATCCTGAGCYGGAGCCAGCAGCTCTCTCAGACTGCAGTGCCATCACCAGGGGTCTGCAGGGAGAGGCTGGGGCAGCGTTTCAGTGAGAGGCTGTGATCTGTGAGCATGGGCAGCCRGAGAATCTTCCCTTTATCAGCTGTGCCACCTCGTTATCACACAYAGACTGCAACACTGAATCTTTTACCTGTGACTTTCTTGTGCTGACCTCACTGAGAAGGGTGACATTTAAACTCTCACATCTTCCTCTTCAATTTTTTTGAGATACTCTCCTTCCCACATCCTCAAAATGTTATTTACTTTTTAAYAAGCACCCTATATGAATACTATCTGGGTAAAAGTGATTTAAGGGAGAAACAGAGTTTTGTTTTGTTGCTTTTTTCCCCTAAAATATATTACATAACAATCATAAAGAACAACCAAATATGGTTGTTCTAAGCTGTGTACAATGGCCTCTCATTGAAAACTTTGTGTACCCCATGTCTCCCTTTCTAAGTATAAAAYGGATACTTAGTGAATAAGATATCTGACTTGAACTGAAATGAAAATTAAAGTGAATCTTGGYGAGCCAGGGCCCTGTATTGTATATTGATTGAAGTTTTTCATTATTTGATGCAGGTAAAATAGCTTCTATTTCAGGATAAATATTTATCCTCAAAGAAAAAATTAAATTACCTATTTACTTATTCTTCAGGGCAATACGCATCCTGAAAAAGAGACTCTGTGGTGTTAAGAAATGCCAGCTAATAGATGGCATAGAAGACTGAAGGTGAGCTACATGTGAATTTCTTTTACACAGAACTCTTCAAAAGCTGGCAGTAACACAATCATTCTGATAAATAAGCCAAAGAGTAATTACTGAGCACTGGGATGGTTAGCTACCACCTGAAGGCATAATTCTACAAGATGAATGCACATGGACTTTGACAACAGATAAGATTTCTGATTTCCTACACAGCAGAAAATTCTCCCCACCTTACCACTTTACAATAACATTACTTGTTTGATTATTATCACTCATCTTTGGCATTATACAGAAAGGTAGTTCCAGTGGAGGTAAAATACCCACRAAATTACCCACTCTTTCTTTTTTTATAAGTAAAAGCTATTTGTCCTTCTACTCTCCTCTCATACAAAATCTTTTCWGTCTGAGGCATGGGCCACATCCCAGTGGAGCCATAGGGCTCACTTTCAAGTCCAAAGGAAATTTCTGTGGGTGATCTATCTTATTACAAGAGAGAAACTGAGCTGGGCTGCAGACATCTCACCAAAGCTGAAATTCATCATGTTTCTTCTATTCTGAGTTAAGCTACTGTATCTGATTTAGGAAATGAGCTGGAGGAAAAAAAAAATCATGTTTGGCTCGTTCAGATAATACCTATAAATATAGTTAATTTTATACAGGTTAAGCATGGTTGTAAGGTGCCAGGAAAGTACATGATGCATAAAACAGGCCTTCCAGAAAATAATTCTACAGTAAATTGTACTTTTGCTTGTAATGAAGCTATATATAAACTACACAATGAGGCAAGTCATGCCCATATTGAACCGTTGAGTAGCGTGCCAAACCTGTGATTATTACTTCATTTTTCTTGATTCCCTTATTTCCCACATAATTCTCTTGTTTTCCACTTTAAAAATGTTATTTTCTCTACAAAGCTCGTGAAGGTCACGAAAAATATTACTATCAGTATATACTGTGAATAGACTGAATTTTTTATCTTGTCCTTTCAGTCTTACAGAATAACAGCAGGATCAAGCTTTCAAGACCCACAGATCTTGAAACTGAGAGCGCCCCTCAGAGACTTGGTGTGATAAGCAGGTAGAATCTGCATTTTCACTTCTGCTTCCTCTCTGCTGGTGGTAGCTTTTAGAAAACTTGGATACGGGGTTTATTATCCAACCTAAGGAGGTGAATGCATTGGCATTCTCCAATTCCATTCTGTCTCATTGCATGAGAATGAGTGAGGCCCTAAGAAAAGGACAGGGGAAGGGGCTGGTCACTGCAGCCACTTTGTAGCTATTCTGGTAAACTCTGGCCATCCTTGCAGATACAAGCTTGGTTTTCCTAAAGCCACATGCCTGCTTATACAACAGAGATTCAAGACACATTTTAACAGACATTTGCTCCCTAAACTTGCTTATTAAAAGGAAACAATGACTTTTTTTTTTTTTTTCCCAGGTGATAGTTTAACATAATGGGAATCATCACAAGTAGCAATCACTTTCTGAGCAGGCGCTCAGCTTYGTTACCCTGAATTAGGAAATGTAAAGACATGATATATAAAAATGAATCTCTGGTGTCATGTTATTTCTAGTAAATGAAAAATAACTCCCCTCCTGTCAGTTAAGCTTAACCAACATTAAATTAGCCCAAATTAGGTCAGAATCAGGCTCAGAGATTATATTGAATATATTGAAGAAGAAATAATGGAGTGTTTTACCTGTCATTTATTAATTTTGTGTTTCCCCAAACTACTCTTATTGGCATCAAGTACACTGAATATATTTTAAATATAAATACCAAACTATGAACCTGAGTACACTTMATGTGTGTAAGCCATGAGTAAGAACTTGCTTTCACTGCTAGGACTGGAATTAGCAAGGTATTTAAATAAAGGAAAAATGATTWTAGGATTACTAAAGAAAACAGTAGCAAAATATGCACAGCTAGARGACCCTACATTAAGGAAAGAGTGTACAAAAGCAGCAGGTACTAAGAACCCAAGTAACTGTTGTTAAAGCAATGTGCAACCTGAAATCCATCATATCTAACAGCACAAATCCAAAACCAAACTATCTTCTTGCTAAATTACCTTCAAAGACAATAACTCTTAAAATAATTCTGATGTAAAAACCAATAGTACAGTASTTTATACTCTTAGATTTGGTATTACTCTCAGTGTGTCTGTAGGAATGTTCTTGATTWTTGTTGTTTGCTTTAATATAAAATTTTATTAAATGCAAGGACATAGCTGACTCACAAAATTCACATTTATAAATAGTTTCTTATTCCCACAAACACCAAGAATCCTTGGAAGAACTCTAGCCTCAAACTTCTAGCATGCAATTAATTGTTTTTCTGTGGTGATTGGAAGCCTCAACACATTTTGCTGTTTTTAAATCAGAAACTCTTTCCAAACTAAGGATTCTTTCTCAGAATTTGTACCTGTACTTTGTGCTTTCCAAGAAATCAATCTTAATAGGAAACAATCAAGTAAATGTGCTTCAAAATGTAGTTTAGGAGTAGTGGAGATTTTCATGTGAAAAGCTGCAGCTCRAATTAATTTGACACATTAAAATGTCTCCTACCACTTTCCCTGTCCAGAACTGCTTGGGTGAGATGGTGTAGACAGAACAACATTTCTCTTAAATGAGGTTTTGACAGCATGCATACCAGGGCAGCCTCACACAAGGCTGTTTTTATCTTTTACTGTGTAACAAGGTGCAAGTCCGATTGCTGTAATTAGGGATTCAACACATTCTAATATTGGAAAGCAAATAGCATCTTAGTGCAAACTTTCACTCAGGGAAAAGAAGAAACAAACCACACTAAGCTATAATTCCCAGAAGTTTGAGAGAGAACATTTTAAAGCTGGCAGAGCAGAGATAAATGAAGAGAAAGGAAAATGCTTTGAAAGTATGTTTCAAGCAAAACATTTCAAAGTGCTACCAACAGAAAACCAATAAAGACTTCCATTACCACATTACTTCACAGTTGTAAACCTGTGCATATAATTTTTCTTAAAAAAACCCCAACTTCCTCTGGGGAATCACCATCTGAGCAGTCTCAGTAGCAGCTGTCTGKGAGTTCAAGAGTTTGGGTGATGAATAAAGGAAATCCTGCAGCTGTTGACTCACTTCACACAAAGGTAATTGCAGATGACCTGAACAAGGTCCCGTCTTGAACAAAATCAGGAAAAGTCACAGAAGTGCACTGAGACAGGTTCTGTTTCCTCAGTGTGACAGATGCTAGAACAAAGTTAACTATCTCTTGAGTTTTAAGCCATTGGTGAAAGGAAAAACGTCCAGCAAAATATGTGTATGTCTGGCCAGTGAGCAGTGAGAAGATGGTATCTGAAAATATGAGAGAGCTAGTCTGAAGAACAGTCTGGAAGGGGGGGTGGAGGAAAGTCCTTTATTTAGAGCAGACACACTGACTTCTGGAAGAAAAACAGGCAGGCCCTGTTTTCTCCTCAATTGCTGTGTGGCCTTGTGCMACGGCAAGATCTTTCAAGGTCAGCAACCTTGCAGTCAGCAACACAGAAGCTACTAGTTTGGGAAATCATAAATATTGCAAAAAGCATTGCCAGAGAGCATTTATTTTTCATAAGTTCCCACAACTGATAGGGTTATCTCCTCCAAGCCTGCTTTCACAGTTAAGCACRATGACATTCAGGAATAGTAGAGGAGAAGCAGGATACTTCACACAAGATACACCTTTAGATTCTTCTAGCTACCCTCACAATAAAACTTCATACACAGCAGCCAAGAATTCATTCTTCTGTTTTCTTAGAGAAATAATGGATTCAAAAGAACTAGTTCAGCTAGGGTACTAATTKGGTGTTTTGGAATCTTTGAAGTGATAATATAAAACCATCAGAAAATACAGGCTTCCTCATAAAAATAAGTAGGATCACAATACTAATGGTTTGGGGGCTTTAAAAGGGCAAAAAAATAGCTGGACTCTGTAGATGAGTRTAATTTTTGCATACATTATCCAGAGACCCTCTATCTTAGGAAGATATTTTCCTGAGACAGAGGGTCTCTGGATAATTTTGCAAAACCAAAATGAAGTTAGGATTTTTCCACAGCAGTTTAGAAGTGCTTGGAGCTACTACATCCATTAGCACACAAAAGCTGAAAAAAATAAAAGCAGGTGGTATAGTAAAATATTTTGTGGATCAGATAACTGCTAGCACTGCATAGGTGCCCTTGATGTTGCTTTCCAGATCCAGTTGTCTGCACATGGTCCTGAATGTTGCAAAACACAGAATCCCAGAATTGCCTGGCTGGAAGGGACCTTAAAGGACATCTAATTYCAACTAATTCTAACTCCTGCCATGGGCAGGGATGCCACCCTCTAGACCAGGTTACTCAGGGCCCCATCCAATTTGGCCTTGAACAAATCTCTTTGTGTATTAACAGGTATTAACCCTCTTCAACAAGGTACAAATCTCAAGGTACAACAAGGAAAGCAAGGTACAAATCTCACTTTATGGATCTTAGGTGTCACAATATTGAGGGCAACATCTCAAAAATCCCACTGAGACAGATGTCAGTTCCTGATTTCCCCAAGGTGAAGACACACTGCACCTAGGGTATTCATTGAGACTTTTTGCCTCAGGGTAGGATTTAGTACAATCGTTTTAAGATGAAGGCAACTGCATAAAGGTAAATTTCCTCCCAGATTTAGAACTAGCTTGATGAAGGGAATTATTGATTACTGATGAAATGCTAATACCATGCTTAATGTAATTTATTCAAGAGGTAGCTGTGTTGTTAATGAACAGAAACATTTCTATGCCTGAATCTTACTGCATGATGTTAAAARTAAATCTTATGCTCAAGGTGGTTTTACAAAGTACTTGAAGATATTTTTTTTAGTCAAATAGTAGATGAAAATTCAGGCCTGCCATTTTTAGCTCTGTGTTGTTCAAAATTCTGTATTTGGTTGGAATACAGGGAGAAGTTGCATGGCAAACAGGCTGTTTAGTGATCAGGCTGGTGTGGGGCCATGCACAGAGCCTGGGGCAGGGGTTGGGCTGCACTCCCTGAGAGCCCTGGGATGGGACTGGGAGCCCAAGTCCTGGGATGTGGGCCATGCAAGGGGATTAAGTCAGCCTTGTAAGGGAGAGAAGAGCAGCTGACTTGCTGACAATGTGGTTTTTAGGGGAAATGTGCAGGTTTTGTGAGAACCACAAAACAGACAAAGGGAGCTCAGAAAGGTCGAGGAACTTGAGGCAGCAAAGTCAACCCTTCTCTGTGCTATAAAACTTTACATGGAAATTTTTGCAGATGACTTTTACCTCTCTGAAAATAGAAGCTGATAATGAAACTGTGGACTTGAATTTAATGATCCCAGTGTGAAAGGGCACCTATAAAATGATTTCTCCTTTTGTTGGCTGCTTCTAACCAACAGTTTAGAAAAACATAAACACTTGACAGCAACAAAAGGCTTTTTTTCCCCCCTGACCTGAATGCAGTAATTGCTGCATTTATTTTATGATTCTCTTTTTGGAAAAAAAWAAAATAAAATCGATGATGAGCAGAGCAGAGGGCATTTGGAGCCAAACAAGATTAGTGACAGATGGTCACTGAATGACCACTCAAAGTCATAACATCAGAGATCCTGGAAAGGCAATGAGTAACATAGCATAGTTTCCCAAACTTAAAGAGGTACTTTTGAAGCATAACTCTAAAATCACCCTGAAGTATTTTTAAAACTCCTCAATATTGTGCCTGTGGGGGGAAGCTATTTTTTGTGTGTTGGCAGTGATTTCAGGAGTGAATTTTGGCAAGCTCAGCTGACTTCCCTCACTGCACAGTATATAATAATGTTCATTATGATTATATCAAATACTATCCATTTTGTGCAGAATTAAATTTGATCTAGTTCTGAAATGATTCAAACTCCTAATACCCAGGTGCATCCYGGAATCAGCTTTTTCTTGGTAATTAGTCCATGATTCCTTGATGGTTAATTTTTTAAAATTTTGTACAAAACTCTTGTTGCATTTTACATTACTGCTTTTTGTATGGTAAATATTTAACAGAGCAACAAATGGATCCTCTATTCTACCTTTTTTGTCAGAGGCCAAGAAACCACAACAATGGACCACAAAGATTCCCCAAGCTCTCTCACTGCTTTGCTCCTGAAGAAGCAGAATACCTTTCCAATCTCCAGGGCTGAAGCTCTGGAGAGTCTTGAGTGTTAAAAGTTTCTAATCTTTTATTCTGCTTCACTTATCTGGCAATACATATTCATGAGAAAGGTCATTATAGCAGCACCCAGAAGTGTGGCTCCAGTTTAGAGCAGCAGCACTCGGCGCTCARCAGCCAACCCACAGAAGCTCAGCAGGCAGGAGAAAGCAATAGTCTGAAACTTAATGAAACCAAAAAAGTTTTCACCTACATTATTGGGCTACCAGGGGGAAAAGAGCTTTTGAACTTATTTGTGTCTGTCTTTCTAGAGATTCTTAAAAGGCATTTTGCCTTGAGAATGCTCTGGCAGGTGCTGCATACCTGTATTCCTCAACTGCCAGWGGAGTGCTGCACAGGGCAAGTAGGGACAGTGGGACAAATCTCATGCATTCAAAGAGCCTGGTCACCAAATTTCAGAGAAGAGTSGGCTGAAAAACAGTGCAAGGATCAGGTTTGCTGTTCTACAGCTGTGGTCTGTGACCACTCTAGATGTTAGTAACAAACTTGATGATACCAARGAAATTTTGGCCTAAGACAAACTAGCAGCTAAATGGGGTTTGAGTAACAATTAGATGCAGAGCTGAGATTTTACAGGAAGCTCCTGGAGACTTCCTCAGGCCACGTGAGCTTGAAGGAACTCTGCATTTACTGGGGTTACCCCAATCTTGTCCACTGGCCCCAAATGCAAYATTACAGCATCCCTCCTGTAAATGACACTACTCAAATACCCAAAAAAACCCAGCTACMTTGCAGTTCCCTGCCTCACATCACTCTATTTGTACTCAGTGCAGTATAAAACAATTTTTCAAGTGATTTATAGTTTCATGATAGTAAAACCATACGCAGATTACTGAAGGACTAATATATGCCAGATAAAATGTTTCTAGCATTCAAACAGGCATACTTTAAAATATTTCAATTAAGCATTTAATTAAATTTTCTTTATTACTTCTACCAATGTCAATGTATACAGCTGTAGATGTTTGGATGAGTGGGTGGCAGTAAATGCATGACCAGTGTATTTCAATAGCACAAACTGAACATTAATTTGTTATCAACTCTTTTGCCAAAGCATTAGCTTGACTCATTAGATTCAAGTGTCCATGAATGTATGARAGTCAAAAAACAACAWGGTGAGACAAAGGAGAGCATTCCTATCCCCCAGAACAGTGAAGGCCATTTCTTCCCATTCTCACATATTTGTGCCTCAACAGGAGGAACATCTAATGCTGCAATACATTTTCCTGCAGGTAGCTACAGAAGCAAGTGAAAAGGGGAAAAAAAGGGCAGTGAGTCCCTTGTATGCAGTCTGGGCCTACTAGGGTGTGAGTGGAGGTCTCATTCCCACTGCCTTTCTAGGACCTGGCAGCTTCTAAAGGAATCCTGCCCCATGCTGGTATCTAGCTCTCATTTTGGAATGGAGGATCAAGTCTGGGTCCTGARTGTTTTTTCCTCTCATTACTGTCAGCTTTTATCTTTGCTCTGTGGGATGGSCTGCCTCTGCACTGCAGTCAGGGTCCTCAACATTTTATTTCAGCAATTTCAAGGTAGGATTTTATTGTATCCCTATCACTGCTGTGGTCCTGGGGACAGTTTCTGTACCTTCCCTCACTTACCTGTATTCCTCCTGTCATACTGAYCTGAAAGATTGTTTCTTCTCCTCTGGACATCTCCTTCCCTGCTCTTAACTGTGCCAAGTGACTGCGTCTGACACGGCTGCCCTTGGCCTCAAACCCTTCCTGGGCACTGACCAGCTCACTGCAGGCTTACCTGAACTGCATCTGGGGCGTCCCTACCAGCCTTAATTTTAGGTGTTTTTGAAGGAAGAAGTGATTTTCCACAGCTCAGATAGCTTTTATCAGAATATAGGGAGCTGGGGTTGTTCAGCCTGGAGAAAAGGAGACTCAGGGGTGACCTTATCRCYCTCTTCAGCTTCCTGAAGGGTGGCTGTGGTGRGCTGGGGGTCGGTCTCTTTCTCCGGGCAACAACAGACAGAACAAGAGGACACAGTCTCAAGCTGTGCCAAGGGAGATACAGGCTGGAATTAAGGAGGAAGTTTTTCACAGAAAGAGTGGTTAGATACTGGAATCATCTACCCAGGGAAGTGGTGGAGTCACCATCCTTCGATGTGTTTAAAAAAAGACTGGATGTGGCACTTGGTGCCATGATCTAGTTGAAGTGTTAGAATATGGGTTGGACTCGATCATCTTAAAGGTCTCTTCYGACCTAGAAATTCTGTGATTCTGTGATATTCTTAATATTAAACAATGATGCCGTTCAACGAGTTAAAGCTACCACTCTCTAGAGACTATTCAAAATTCAGTAACCTTGGCAACAAAATAAAAAGCAATTCTGATTTAGTTGTTTAAAATGGGGAACATACACCCTTACATACGTGAACATATTGTTAACAGATTGGTTTATGTTCCTATTTTCCTAATTGTATGCCTTCCTTAAACACTCCAGTATCAGAAAATACCACATTTTATTCAACCAAAATTAGTCCTACATTACAGAACATCACCTGATCAGGGAAAAAAACCAAACACATCCCTCTGGAACAGAGTCAGAAAAATGGTGCAGGTGCCTACAGACATTCTTGTCAACTGCCTACAAACAGAAAATAACAGTATGCACTCCGGTGATTTTTCAAGGCAAACTGAGTAGTCACTCATTATTATTTTCATATCTTATATAATATTTTCATATCTATCCCCTGCAGAGGTACGCATTCCAGGGCAGGAATCAAAAGAGGAACATGCCCTTCAAAGCTGAAGCCTCGTGTAGCTCCAGAAGAGCTTTATGTGTGAGCTGTGTGCTAAGAGACAAGCTGGTGAGGCTGGACAGTGCTGCTA
The DNA here is from genome assembly GCA_014549065.1 of Cardinalis cardinalis. NCBI lineage: Eukaryota > Metazoa > Chordata > Aves > Passeriformes > Cardinalidae > Cardinalis > Cardinalis cardinalis. The sequence continues at coordinate 14,679,450 of JACDOX010000003.1, forward strand.
AACATGGAAATATCTGGGACAAATGGGRAAAGGTTGGGTGGCTCTGTGCCCGAGCACCACCCAGGCCCCTGGTGCTGTGCACCTCCACAGGGCTTCMCAATTGAATTTGGCTGCCTGAGATTTTCTTTTTGCTTTTGCAAATTGTACCAAATTGTGACCCTCGTTCACTTAGGAGGCTTGAGGCAAAAAGCTCAGGCCATCTTACAGCAAATGGCTAAAAGTGCTCTATGTTTTCTTTTTTTAAGTTGGTGAAATAATTTGTTTCCCCAAGCTAGTGATAATATGGATTTGGAGCACAGCTTTCCCAGATTTATTTAATAAAGGGTTACCATTTTTCTTCTAGCAGAAACAATCAGAGAAAAGAAAGCTATTCTTCTCCACACAATGGAAAGCAGGATTATAGAATAAATGCAAGGGAGATAAGAAAGGTGAATCAATTTAAATGACCTTTACTCAAGCTTCATTGAAACAAATGAATAAGAGGATTTATCTAACAGAAAATAAAGTGGAAATAAGAAAATAATGGCTAAACAGCAAACTAAAGGGAAAATTSTAATTATATTGAAAGAGATTTGCCAGGGTTTCTTAGTATAAAATTAAAAACAGCTTAGAGTATGTTAAAACATGTATAGATTATAGCTGAGCAAACATAATAAACCCACTTGGACAGCTAAGCTAAGAGCAGGATAGAATGCAGTGCTTGCAGCTGAGAAAGGGCTTTGCCTATTTGCACCATTAACTTTCTAAAATTTAGTCCTCCTACCTTATGGATCAACTGTTTTAGAGATTAATTGGCTTGCTAATACCATAAAATCCTATTTTTTATGTCTCACATAGGACAGGAGCCTAAATAGTCCATTGCAAAGCTAGGCAAAAAAAAGCACATAAATGGAATTTTAATAGTGCCAMAAGCAGCAGCTGAGGGGCTGAAGGTCCAGAGTGTTGGCTAAGCCCTATCCGGGGTCCTCAGCCTGACATGGGCCGGGCTGTTCCAAGCAGAGGCATCCCTAGGATAGTGCCAAGTGTGCAAATCCCTGCTCTCCAGAGCTGGTGGGTGCCAGCCAGCACCCACACCCCAGCAGCTCCCACCCAGAGCCTTTGCTGCCCACAGCCAGCTCAACAGTGCTGCTGAGCACCCTGAACAGCACCTGCCTTCYGGTGCTGGGCAGAACCCTATGTAGGTTGTTTGTTCCCCATCAATATTTTTTTCATATTTGTAAAAAAAGCAGCCTAAATAAGCAAACTGCATATCAGTTCTTCTGGGAAAGAAAAAAAAAAGCCTTTTTTTGTTTGCTTAGCTTAAACCTTAAATCTTTGCCTCCTTTTGATATGACAATCAACCAACTAAGACCATTAATTACACGGTGATAAATTTCTTTCAGTGCACAGATACCAGGGTAATAGGTTTAAGCAAAGTCATGGAATTTGGCAGCTTTCCTTTCCTAGCAAGATTATGTCAGTGCTCCTAAATCCATTGATCCAGCGAGACAGTAATTAGTTAATTTAATGAGAATCATAGGATTTTAGCCTGCAGAATTTACAGTACTAACAAGACAGGTTCTTTTTGGAAGCCATTTCCAATAAAAACACTTCAATCAGCCAGCAAGAATATTGTCTCTTGATTAAAAACATGGAGCATCRTTTATCGCTATCGCCACAGGGTTAGGCTAATGCTGGAAAGTATCCTGTGCTTACAGTGGTTTTGGCTACTGCTGGAGTGCCTGTTTTGTTTTAAGAACATTATTGTGAATCACCTTTGTGAGCATCTTCTTAGGGTGCAGCCATGTGCATGGATGGTTCTGCTTGTTCTCGTTAATTATTTTCCCCGCAGCGAGGAGATTTCTGCTGGTGCCTGATTGCTGTGGCTGCCAGGGGCAATACAGTGGGCAGGGAAAACAAGGCTCAACTGCAAAAGGCAGATTTGCTTGGCAGCAAGACATGCCCAAGAAATGCTGGTTTTGGCTGAGSGGCTCCACACAAGCCTAACATGCAGGAAAGCTGTGTTGAGCTCGCAYGGACCTGGAGACTGCCATATCTCTAAAGAATGATTAATTGCTCTGAAGACACATCCTAAACCTGGCATTTAATTTCACTCTACAGAGACCTAGCACTTCTGCTGTTAGCACAAACAAGCAAAGAAACTAAAACCATTTTGCGAAAGAACAAACCAAATAAAACCAACCAGGAGCCAACTACAGGAAAAATGCAGCCCATGAGCCTCTGTTCACTCACACTTAGTCTGTGCTAAGCAGGCCCAGGTATAAAAGCATCTGAGGCAGACAGACAGCTGGACATCCCCCCATTCCCCTCCCAGATTTTGGCTGTGCAAGGGACCTTTGGAAAGAAAACATTCTGTGGAGAAGTGTCTCCTGCAACTGCAAGAATCAGGCGCAAGGTAGTGTCCACAAAATGTGAATTATTGACAATGTGTACCTTTGCTTTCGTAGACCATGCTTGCAGCACGTGAGCTGTGAACCAAGGTAGGATTATTGCTCATCTCTGGAATTGGCTCTAATTCTGGCTTTCACCACAAACTTCATGGCTCCTTTCATGGGTGATTTTGCTTATTCTCCAGCATCCATATTGAAAACAGCCTGAACACTTCAGATGGCTCTAAGGGAGAAAGGAAAAGAGGAGAAATATTTTGTGGCAAAACTTCCCTTACAATATAAATATTTAGAGGGGTGTGAGTTCCTGAGGTGTTTATTTAAAAGCATCTTCAATTCACAGGCAGCTCCAAAATCACTGCATAATATMCCCTTCATGGAATTAGTCAGTTTACACATAAATATAACTTTTTCTCTTGTATTTCTCATCGCTTACACAAAACAGACATTCGAGTATAAAAATATTGTGATTAAACTGGGGAATTAGTTGGCTGAGTACTTAAACAATTCCCCTACCAGAAAAATAAAACATATTTAACTAAAAGAGTCAATGTCTTCTCTGAGGATGCTTTAAAAGATTATTTAAATCTTATAAATATTTAAAGACCTGCATAGAAGTTAATGGATTTTTAAAAAGAAAAACAAAACAGCAATAAACAACAGCATCTTATCTTCTACTAAACCAATTAAAGAGTAAATCCTGTGTTGTGACTGTATTTTGAAAATTACCTTGGTTGAACTAGATTGTATCTCTATTGAGATGCAGTCAGGATTTTGCTGAAAACAACACAGTTGTTTTTCAGCTTAAACAGGTAAAGCTCCTGCTACAGGAACATCACATGGCCTTCAAGGACCAAAGTGAGGATGCAGGTTTCCCATCCTTCCCTTTCTTTGCTGCAATAAGCTGGCCCTGGCCAGTGTCTGATTCCCACGCTCATTTTACACGCCTGAAGACCAGACCTTTATGGTTTAAAAGAGTAGCCATCATATTTCTCAGGAGATTGAAAAAGAAACTAAATCTGATTAACTTTGTAAATAAAACTACCAGTGCAATCACTTGTTTCTYCCTGATGGTAGGGACTGGGTATGTTGAATATGTAGAAGTTTGTTTTTACACAGATCCTTGGGCATTTGAAAGCGAGCACATATTCAAGTCTGCGGAGTGGTGATTGGTTAGATGGGGCCTCCCATGGTGTATCTTGGTCACTTGTGAGGAAAGCTCCCYAATTTCTACAAAACCTCAGCTCTTACAGAAGGAAAATAAACTCAAACACCTCCAACTTTTATCATTCAAAACCAACTATTTCATTACCGCTCTCTGTGCTAAACAGACATTTTCCTCTTGGTAATTAAGCTTGATCATGAAGACAGAAACATCATTTGCACGTATTTTTAAGACAAAATAGTGGTCTGATTTAATTTACTTCACCACAAAGCTGGTGTGCAGCATGTCTAAGTGAGAGAAGAGCAAAGGCCTTGTTACCATTACCCTTGAATCTATAGAAAGTTTAAAGTGATGTGAATAATGGGGGTGGGAGGGGAGGAGTTTGTTTTTTCTTCTGCTCTGCTTTTTTCTCACTGAACACATTGACAAATGTTAAGATGAGCCCTCAGCTGAAAGAGATCCTGCAGAAATACAGCCCCCTAGCAACACTGTTACTATGCACAGGGAGTACATAAAACCTTATTCCCCTAAAAGACCGTGTTTGAGGAGGGAATAAAATTTTATTTTCTTTTAAAATAAAGATAAGGTGCTTGCAAATGTTTCACGTACCTCTAAATATACTGTAAGGACAATTTGAATAAAGGCATAGAGGCAGGATTCATAATATAAACTCAGAATGATGACCGTGGCACGGAAGCAGCCAACTAGAGGAATCAGATACAGATCTTTTCTGTGAAAAGCATGTTTCCACCACTATGAATTGGGAGAAATAGAGCATTTGATTTTGAGTCCAGAGAAACAGAAGAAAAGAGGACAATAGCATCCACAAAGGGGAGCTGCTGTAATAAGGGAGGGCACGTGGATGGCGAAGGCTTTTGGCAGTCAGGAGAGGCCTGGGATGCACAGAGAGGTGTGCCACAAAAGGCACTCCTGCAAGAAAGCAAAGTGAAGAGGAGAGGAAAATGAATCTTTTCACTGGCCAGATGAAGGATGTGCTCAGAACAATGTGCCTCCAGRAATAAATCCTCTTTCTCCTCTCTCAGCAGCTTACTCAGGAACCAGAGCCCACAGAGCACTAATGATTGCAGTGAGTTAATGAATATGTGCTTATGAAGCATCCAGCAATTTTTTTAAACTATGATTTATCCTCCAAACTCTTASTAAGGAATAATCCTATCACCATACATCTCTGAGCAAATTCTTTGAATGTGTTGCTTTTAGTGATTGCATATTTTCTCTTTATTGCCCAAAGCATTTGTGAGTTGGGGTCCAGTGCAGTACAGGCCCCGGCATGCTTGTGAGAACAGCTCCACTAAAATACATACGGTTGTACCCTTATCCATTTGGTCACCAGAAACAAGGGAGGTCTTTCTCCTCCAACAGCACAAATGSACATAAAAAGCAGACTGAGCTGCTCAGAATTTAACTAAGAGTCCTCCATGCTGATATCGTGGGAAAAAGGACCCAAGCTCTGCTGGCCTCCATCGCTGTGAAACTCGCAGGGCTCTGGCCCTGACCAGCTGTAGTGCACAGTGAGTCATTTTGATACTCAGAAATGGCTGCTTTGCACCTAGATTTCCCCTGGAAGCAGAGGTCTGAGTGCCAAAGAGCTGCACTGCAGAACCCCAGCACYGCTGCCATCACCACCTGACAGGGACACGTGCCCAACAGGCTCAGCAGCTTCAGGCACATCCTGGCAGGAGGAATATGAACAAGCCTTAGGAAAAATGTGGGATTTTTTTCCTCTCTAAAAACCACCTTTGCCAGCAGCAGGCTTTGTGGCTTGTTTTACTTTTCCAGCTGAGCAGACCCAGTGCAGAGGCAGCCTAAGGTAGTGCTTTTCATTTTGTACACCCACATTCACAAGTCTCTCTCATTGTTCGTGCTTTCGACAGAGGTTACCAATTATACTGCTTGTCGTACATGGCAACTGTTTAYAAGAAAATTACCTTGTTTATATATTTTTCCTACAGTTAACAAATTATCTTAAATGTCAAGTTGCTTGATACAGAAATAAGCAAGCCTACAGTATGCTTTAAAGCACTACAATTGTTGGTAAATTGCACTCAGCACAGAATTATAGACATCATTCGGAAGGAAAATACTTTCCCAAGGGATTCATCTGACATCATAAACTATGAAAATGAAGGCTTAGCCATTTATAAATGTCAGCAGAACAAAACCAGCCCATCTTCTGAGCACAATTAGTCACGTGCAGTTAACTGTTTAACACTTGCACTGTATTGCTATTGATCTCTGATTGCTTTCATGAAATCAATTCCATAGCTGTTCATTTATCATTAATTGTGCTCTGAGCTTCAGARGGGATTGAGAGCACAAAGGAGGCTGGCTCACAGACTGGACTGAGCAATTTTTGACATAATGAGTAAAAGTGAGCCACCTCCCTCATTTCTGCATGTATGAAGCACCCATAACAACCATGCTTCTTCTCACCACTGTCTTCTGTATCACTGTGGCAGCAGTTTTTATCAGTTAGGGCCATTAGGCACTGAAAAAAAATCAGCATTTTCTGTTTTCATACAGAGGAGTTGCCAGCCAGGGGCTGTGGCTGGCTTGCAGGAGCAGTTCAGGGCAGCAATGAGCCMGCACCCACTCCTCTGCTCAGCCTCTGCTGCGTCGTAGCAGCACCAGCCCACTAAGTCCCTCTCTCAGCTCCACAGGCAGGTTGGTGAATCCCAACAGCTTCAGATGACACTCACTACCCCAGGGACTTGGTGATGGTACAGTTGTTTCACCGACCACTGCCTTTTCTCCTCAAGGCTGATTCCCTGTTGGGAAGATGTGACCCATCTGAAAACCTGCCCATACTACATGGTTGTATGTGCAGTTGCCACTTCCCTTCACTCTCCTAATAGTCTTCCATAAAAAAAAAATCCATCTCTGGTGGGCAAACCCACCTCCTTTCAATGCCCTTGTTTTCCTCCTGGAGTCCCCTTTGCATAATATGAGAAGAGACACTCTCCTGCTTCCATGCCTGGCACTTTGCTTTCTGACACTGCACTGCTGTACTACAGCAGATAGAGAGTATGGCCTCTTCCCTAAAGTAACAACTCGCTGGTACTTGGTATTGTAGTATAAATCCTTGTTTTTTCCAGAGTTAAAATGGCAAATCATAAATGTTTGCTCTGGTCTTAATAATGAGTATCATGCTAATGTTTCAGAAGAGCCTCAGTGCTCTTGCCTGTATTCACCCCATTTCTACGGAGTAGCAAATGGGACAGATGATTCACACAAAATCACACTGGCAAACCATAACCCATCCCTGGATCACACTTCAGTGGTGTCTTTCTGTGCCTTTCCAGCAGCAGATCATCAGCCACTGCAGAAGGAGCTGTACTACTCATTATGATGGTGATGTAGTATGATTTGCACTTGCTTCATACATATTACATATTTTACATGGATAATAAGGGGAACAGTGTAAATACCAAAAGAAAAGGCATAATAGGTTATAATATCTAGACAAGGATTTCAGAAAGAGAAAGAAAAATATAGWCATTGAGAAATATTTTGGGCAAATCTGAACCAGTCTTAACAAAACTGACTGCAGAAAGAGGAATTAGAACAGCCCCAAGAAGCATGTAATTTCCAAGTATTTCAACTAACTTATGATTTAAAAGATGAGCATCCTATGGCATTAGAAATGAGATTAAATTGGAAGGAGAGAAGGGAGAGAAAAAGTTCAAAATGAGGGAAAAGTGAAAGAGATGCATGCATTAAAAACAGTCAACTGTCACTCAAGAGACAGTGACAGGACTATGAGGGGTAAATAGAAGGATTTTTTTTTCCCCCAACGACAGAACCACTTCAAGAATGTTTCACTGTCTCTTCTTATTTATATTAATGTGTATTTGATCATTACAGTCTATGAAAAATGACAGTAACAATGTTCTTCAGATACAAGGACAGTCAGTGTTTATGAAGGGAGATTGGGCTAGAGCATCCCAAAGCCCACAAATAGCTGATGACAATTGGATAGTCCCAGTCAARCCCCTACTCTCCATGTGTGCCTTTTCTACAAAGTGAAGATTCTTTGCTCTGAGTGTTTTATATGGGATACCAGCTCATATATCAGATCACATTTCATTATCTTTTATGGTAATGCTTGGGCCATATATCATATTCTCTAATAAATCTTAGCTTTGCCAGCAGAGTATCATAATGTTACCTTTCAAAACACTGCTTTCAGCAGCAGATACACAGGGCTGCATCTTCCACGTGGGGTTTTTTGCAGTTTATCAAAATGAAACATGACATCCACTGTAAATGATATTCCCATTTAGTGCTTAATGATACATCTGCTTCCTCTCATCCACAAATTCTGATGGTTTGCTAAAGAGATATTTTGTTTAGTGACAACCTGTATGCCAAACTGAGGGTTTGTTATCTTCAGCCTATCAGCAATGGAAGCTGATGCAATTATGAGTTGAGACTAAGAGCTAAAAACCTCAGATATTACAACAAAAAAAAGCACTTGCAAATACTGGATTTAACACCATACTGGCTTCCAGAAAAAAAAGATGAGCTTTAAAATGAGGTGCCATCAAGCACTGCTGTTGTTTTCTAGTCTAAGGGTAAAACAAAATTATGCTCTTCCAACAATAACTTGACTAAGATGCAACCATTATTGACATGGAAAATGAGAGAGAGAGAACATAATAATACCTTTCCATTAGCTTTTGTGTACTTGAATACCCATGTGGACACGTCCAGAATTTCATGGGATTTGGGGGCAATAGAGCATAGAAAACCTGTTGCTGCAGTCCCAACCTGTGCCCTGTTCCACAGCCTCTGGGCTCGTACCACTCCCTGCTGTCCAGTAGCCAACACAGCTCAGCATCCAACATTTAGGCAATCAGTTTCCAAAGATTTTTGACAGGCAGAACATGCAACTTACAGTAGACTTACAGCAAGGTATAATTTTTGCAAGTTAAGCTAAAAAGGGCTAAGTACAGTTTATTAATTTTTATCTAAATTAACTTTATATTTCTTTTTGTTTTTCTCTTAGACTCTAGAATTTTTCAAAGAAATTTTCTGARCTTTGATAGAATCAGTGGATGCCTCAGAGGGGTAAATTAGCTCATACCTCCACCGAGACAATAACCTGAAGGAGTTAAATATCCATGGTTTGGTTGTCAGGCATACTCAGTAAAAAACCCCACGTTTATTTTGTGATTGGTATCCTGGCTGTACATCCATAAAAAAGAWAAGACCTCCACTTTCATCACTGGCTTTGGCATGGCCTTCTTTCTCCATTCCACTGACTCTGGAGGTCTCCCTAGGGAGCAGATGGCTCTCTGGCCATCACTCACACACCTCTCTGACAATGCCTTAAGCTGTTACAGGCTGACCATGATCCCAAACATCCCAGGGACATGGCCTTGTCAAAATAAAGTTGGCTWCTGGATGACACTCCAAATGTTAAGATAACTGAGGTGCTACTGGAAGAAGGCAGAAAGTTTATTTAATGTGAGCCTTTCACCTGAATTTCCAACCCTTGCCATGCTGAGATCCGGTTAAAGGAAGGAGACAAATCATTATTTTTTATCTTACCTGTCACTCAGTACATTTCCTCCTTAGAAAGCTGATAGCTCCAGAGTCATGCCCTTAGAACCATGTTTTGGCTCCTGTTCCCATGAAAAAGTACAAATCATTACTTTGAAATATTGTTTGATACTTAAAGAGAAATTAATGTTCTTTAAAATATTACATCTTCTAAGAGAAAACTCTATAGCTACTTGAGAAGACTGTCACAGTCGAGATAGCCATGATACACTGAGTATCACCATACAATTTCAGAAAGCTTCAACCCACACAGAGTAACACCTTACCTCTTCAGAAGGCTTCAAGCATCTGCCCTTCCCTTCTTGTTCTTCAGCCCAACCTTTTATACCCCTCACATTGATTCATGGCACCTGTGTGCCCTCAGTTCCCTTTGGTGGTTGGTCAGTGCCCCTGGGCACTCCATGGCTCATTGCTGTCAGTGCTCTCACAGCTGCAGCCCATTGGGGATGAGGCTGGGCCACAGCTCCATYCCAACCACAAACTGTGTGTGCCTACAGAAGACCATACCAACACCCTTTCCCAAGTCTCCAGCTCTGCTATGTTCTCTTTCTGCCAGGATGACCTCTTCTCTCCTGGCACCCCAGCTAGGAATGAGGCAGTTGTGATGAGTGCAGCCACTTCTACACATCCCATCCTAGACTGGGGACTGAAAGCTGGATCCTCTCTCCTGTGCCACCCAGGCCACTAAAATGATGCTYATTTCCCTGTGCTGTGGCTGCCTTTGTCTCTACAGTGGCACTGGTGCTTTAGCTGCCACCTGAATGCCATCCCTCAGCCCTCTGCCACCACTCCAGCCCCATTGCTGTGTGCCAKGGTGCAGGGATGCTGCTTGGAGCTAAATCACCCTGTTAACACTGCCTCCGTTTTCCACTTGCTGTTCTCCAAACTGGTTTTACTTGTCTCCCTCCAGTTCAAYTGTCAAATGAAGGAAAAAAGTAATAAAAACATCCATTACCTCAGATGTCCCATGTAACTCTAGCTCTTTGCTCCATTCTCAGACCCATCCTGAAAACCTCTGTAGTTATTAGTGGAAATTCACTTCACAGGGACAAAAATCTCCAACTCAGCAGCAGAAGTTACATTAAAAAGAGWTTGTCTGTGTAAAGCTCTTGATGAAAGGAAAATGTGACAGCCAAATTGCCTTCTCTCATCTGTGTTCCTCCTTGACCTGGCACAGACTTCATGAGGTGAATGGAAGGGCTCCCATTGATGTCAGTGGGCTGGGATCCAGTTCTTGATGTCCATGCTTTGAGGAACAAGAGAGCAAAGAGCACTTTTGTACTGCCTCTGTCTAGGTGATTTTAATTGTGGCAGTGGAGCAAAACAGCACCTGTAGGTAAAGGATAGAAAAGGGAATGTTAAAAAGGGGTTGAGAAGTGCTGTAAGACAGGAGGAATTGCCTGTCAGTGAAAATAATGAGGACACTAGGAGGTGTGTTTGGGGTGTTTTTTAGAGAATGTTTAAAAAGCTGCTGTCTCATCTCTGTGTAAGTGCAATGTTGATTTTAGTGAATGTGTCCAGGGGACATGTATGTCCTTCCTCACTGAGATGGAGATATCTGCTCCTCCCCAGCTCTCCTCCTCACTGGCCAGCAGCTTCTGCTGGACACAGCTCCTGAGAGCAGGGCCTAATCACCATCCACTGCCAGACACACCTTTCCTCCTCTGAAACACCTCTCCTGCCTTCTCTGGGCTGAGAGGTTCCTTAGGGATGCAGGGCAATTGCCCCACATAAATTATCTGCAGGACCAGCCTGAACATGCTGCACATCCCTGACCATACAGGGAGCACATGCCTAGAGTACAGGGAGCTGCAACTACTGCAATTTTCCCTCAGGACAGGGGATCCAGTCTATCCTGCTGCTTCATCCTTAAAGCAACCTCTATACTTTTCTGCTTGCAAGCTAGTTCAATTTCCTGAAGATTAAATTCTCTCTACGTTAATGATGAAGGAAATCAGTTTTCCTGCAAGATGTTYCTTTAACATTTCCCTGGGCTACAAACAAATGTAAGCTTTGAGAAGCTGTCTTTTCGCAGAAATGCCTGAGACTTGGAAATGCTCATACTCTTACTGGTATTACAGGTCACTGCCCTTCTCAGCACTTGCCAGAGCTGAAACACTAAATAGCTTGTTATTTCTGTTTAGAAATGTGTCTGTGCTTGCACCTGCTAGTAACCCTAGTGTAGCAAGGAAAGATTAAACATTAAAGCAATTTAGCTTAGTTCCAGTTCATTTTCAATTAACAAGAGAAAATCCTCTCAGCCATAATAGGCTATTTCTGGTTGGAGGTTAGTTTATTTGTCTGACTAAAGTAAGTATATGGGCTTACAAGTTAAACTCACTAATGTTGTTACAAATGTAGTTTGTTAAATAAAAAACATTCAGAAGAAAGCACAGAAAATCAAAACACTGATTTCAAAGGTATTCCCCATTTTCAGGAGGTTTTAAACTAGTAAATACCCCTAAATCAAATCCATACAAACTGTTTCAGGGAATGGTGGTATTATTATACAAGGTTTTATTTCCTAACCTCTAACCATTCTAAATGTTCTAAATGTTCACTTGCTGTACTTAGAATGTAAAACCTGCTCTGGAACAATTTAGCAAAGTCAGCTGTCTTTTCTGATACCATTCTTTGCTGTCTTACCCATGCTAAGCTGGGAAAGTTTATCCAAATATCCATTTTCCCTAACATGTTAGGCAAGATGAAGTTTTCTGAAGAATTTTCCTGACTTTACAGTCGAGACCAGTATGAATCCAAGGAAATAAGGAGGTTGGCTGGCCAACACTTTCAATTGAAGTTTAATACTGTATCATCTAACAAAAGCCAAAAATTAGTCTCTTCACAAATTGATGTTAATTTGTTAGGGAAGGCAAAGATTCCTCTCCCTGTRGCAAATGAAGTCCAGCAGTTTCCACAGGTAGAAGATCAGAAAATGTAAGGGTGGAGAGGAGAGCAGATGATTTACTCAAGATTTTTGAGTAAAACCTCATATAAATTCCTGAACTGGAAAACACACATATCTCTGTTTAACTGGCTTTTCCATTAAGGAATCCTTTCCAAATGACCTTTCCCCAAAGCCAAAAGAACTCAGACTGGAAATTCCTGCTTCACCCATTCCCAAGCTGCTAACTTTTATGTGTTTCTTGTGTTTTCCCTGTCTCTGAAAATTTATAAAACCACTATTTGATTTTTATGATTCCCATGGAATCATACTGCTTTCTGTAAAATACAAAAGCCGTTGATGGGCACATATCAGTGAGCTGCACTTAGAAATGTAGAGTGAAAGAAAGAGGATAAGAAAAAAGCATGAAAAATGCAGAAAGTCCCAGAGCACTTAAAAGCTGTCTGAGACACTTTTGATTTACACATCTGGCAAGAACTCTGCTAAGAAGTAATGAGAAAGTTACAGAGGTATGAGGAACCAGCAGTGCAGAGGATATTTTGCATCTGGGAGAAATGCAGGAAAAATTCTCACCATTCTCATTCAAGCTGTTTTGACAGAATTAAAAAGGAATACTTTCACAAAACAAGGAAGCATCATAGCCACCTTTCCTCCAGCAGTTCCCACTGATCAAGCATTTCCTCTTGCCTGGTGACAGAAGGAAAAACTGTGTATCCAGCTCCTCAGAGACATGCCATGCTCCAGTTCCAGGGCAACCCGGGCTCGGGAAACCAATGGAAATGAGAACGATAAACATTTGGGATCRCTGGGGTGCTAATGATCCTCTTACAGCCCAAAGACACCACAATGACAGTAATCTTTACACAAGACTGAGGACTGCAGCTCCTACCCTGAGCACACACGTGGGACACCTCCCAGGGGGCTGAGTGCTCCTGACAAGCCAAGGSGACACAAGAGAGCTGTAGCAGAGAGAAACGTAGGACAGCCCCTCTTCTGGGGTGAAGGCAGGTCTGCCTGGTGCCATGCTTATCATAAATGGACACATCTTGTGGTCTGGGAGGTATTTTACTCCTTTTTTGTTCTTTATTTCTGACTCACCTGTACATTATTTTGGCATCATTGTACTTTGCAAAACGGAAAGACGAGAAGACAGGAAAATAACCACACTGGGACGTGGCTGGCTGCACCTAGGCACAAAACCTTGTTCTGGGGCMGGTTTTTCCTACAGAAAGCTGCTTCTTTGGAGTGGGGCTTCCCACACAAAGCTGCCCTGGTGCCCTGAGACCTAGCCTCTCCCCTCACCTCCCCATGCCTGGCCATTTCTCAGACTCTAATGGGGAAACGCTGTTAAGGCTCAGAYGTGGAGTTGGCAGCCATAAGTCCCAGTCATGCTCTGCCTGCCAGAAAGCATCAGAGACCCAAACATACTGAGATTTAAAGGGTTTCCAGTGACAGAAGTTTGATTTTTCTTTCCCTTAGCAAATCTATGTAATCCTTCTTAGTTGTTCTGGATAGATAAAAATCAGTTAGAATCACACACTTCTGGATTCACACCTGAGTCAGAAATGCTGCTCTAGTTTTCTAATTTTATCCACTTGTCCTGCATAGCTTGTTTATCTCCTGTATTCTTCCAGCCCACTCCTGTTTGCTTCGTGATTTGTCTCTTAGCACACTGCTATTCCACCTTCCTAAAAATAAAAAACTCTTAATTTTCCTAYGGAGTGCTCTGCCACCCACCACTGCAATTTATAAAGAGCTGTCACCACATTCAAGTGCCAATCTTCCTCAGTGAACAAGTGCTGCTCAATGGTGCTGTACATCCTGCTGAAACTTCAGATTCTGCACTAGGTCTGACAGACCCAGGCTAGAGTAAGAACATTTTGAAGTCAAAATTGGATGGATTGGATTGGAATCTCTATCTGGCAGAGTCTAGATGTCCCATGGACTGATTTTTCTATCTGTCTGCTGTCCCATAATCCACATTCACCCTTTATACAAGAATTCATCTGTTTTGCATCTGCAGAAACAGCACCATAAATAATTTACCTCCTCCCTGCTTGCAAGTTGGCCTCTTTCTAGAAATTTGTGCAAACAAGAGACATTTATCAGGTGCTTGATAAATGTTTTCCTCCTCATTCTGCTTGTTCAGAGCCTGCTTCCTCCCTCCCAAGCAAAACCAAAAAAACCAGTGGCATACTTAGTCCAACAGGAAATTTCTATTATTTACTTCAAAGAGTATCAAATATGAATTTGGTGGCCCATTCCTGATGAAAACATTTCACATGAGTAACTATTTTACAGTTCTACTAACAGAATTAGCCAAAGTTTACTCTCCCTCTCCTCCCCTTCAATGCCCAGATGTAGAATCACAATTTATGCCTTTCTGAAGACCACCTAGTCTTCAAAACACAGAATTAGATGGGCAGTTAATAAGCTATGTCAATGCTGAAACCACCTCTTTTGCTTTAATTACTGACTGAATAAAGACAAATTAGTAGAAATTGTTCTCTGCAAAACAGTCAATTGCATTTAAGAACATTTATCACTAGGTAGAGATCACAGAAACTCTGGTTAAAACTATGGTGTCATACTGCTTTTGTCTCTAATATAAGTTAAGGTTTGCATAGTAAGTTATTTTAAGCAGTGAGCAGACTTAAGCGGAAGTCAAAACTGATGCAGTTTGTCTTCCCTAATCAAAAAACCTCACAGAAAATCCAATGACAATCACCACTGCAAAATCCCAGCACTATGCTTATGAAAGGAAACCAAATGACTTCTCAGAACAGAAGATGGGCATCTCAGCGGAACCATTTTAATCTGAAAAGTAGCAAATTGTGTGACTGAGTGATTTGACTCCAAAGCAAAATTGATGCAGTGAAGACTTCTGGGAACAGCTTGGTAATGCGCAGTCCAGAGCCCAAGCACTGGGACTGAGGCAGTTTTCCCTCAGAGATTCTTTTGAAAAAACCATAAACCACCCCAAATCTGAGATAGAAATCCTARTTTTTCATTTGTAAGAGGATTATCTACAATTTTGTGATTGCTTTTCTCACTTTAACCCTCCTACAGAATTTCCGTCCTTTGACCTCCATTAGATTTTTGCACATGGATTTTTCTTTATTGTAAATTAAAAATATTGAAATTCATGATGAGTTTTAGGGCAAGAAACTTGAGGTTTCCTTCTAAAAAGTAAAAAGTTTGAGATGGAAAATGTTTTTGTGACTCAACCAGAGATCTTTTGTATGTGAAGAATTTGAGTCTGATGTTACTCTTGTGCTGGAAAAAATGTAAAGTCTTTGAAGTCACTCTATCAAAGTCAAAAACTACACAGTAATAAAGAAAAAATGAACTGTTTATGTCTTCTTTTTTGTTTGTTTCTTGCCTTAATCTGAAAAAAAATAATAAAAATCACCTGATTTATGTTTGTTCTTTGTGTATATAAGGCATGACAAACACATTCAAATATGCAGACCAAATACAGTTCTGATAAAAAATTCAGGATTCTTTCCTTTCATTTTCATGGACTGTTTCAGATTTTCATTTTGATTTTTTTTTTTTTAAATTCAAATTTTTTAGTGTGGTCTCCTTTATTTAGTATATTAATATTTCTCATGTCTTGAACAGAAATGACAGGTTCTGCTGCACTTTTGACACTGAGAATCAGAAACATATCTTGAGTCAAGGTAAATGAAGCTCACAAGTTTCTCTCCATTCTGCATCTTATGACATAAATGTGAGTCATAGCTTTGAAGCAATTGTGAAATTGGATGCAGAGACTGTAAGACACACATAAATACAGGGGAAAAGTTAAACTCTGAGGAGGGTTGAATTAACTAAAACAAATTAACAATTTTCCTAGAAATTAGATTAAATTAATTTTTACAGAAAGTGATTTCAAGTGTATAAATACTGTGTTAAAAGTGGCATATTGGTGTTTTACTCTAGGATGTTCATGTATTAGGAAAAAAATCAGAGTATTTAAAGTCTGAGTGGTTTTTTTGTTTTTCTTTCTTTTTAATTGTGGAAAATTAAATTACGGTGATTATGTTGAGAAAAACAAAGAGATGAACAAGGCACACATTTTGGCAGGGACTGAATATAGCTGTGCCAAATTTTTCTGCACACAGACATCATACAAGTAAATTTTAAACTGAGAAAAAACATCAGAGTGGGCTGTTGGGGAGTGTGGCGCATGCAGTGCCCAGCCTGGCAGAGGGCAGAGCAAAAGGAAAGGCCAGAGCTGGCAGCCCTGTGCCCTTCCCAAGGTCTGCAAGGGTCACCACGAGCTTGGGTGCTCCTTCACCTTGGGGTTGGGGGCTGGCCTGGCCTTTCCTTGCTCTGCTCTGCTATTCCTGCACTCACAGGTAAGCATGCAGAAAGCACTGGAATACTTGTCAGTGATTTCTGATGTTGCTGTGGAGGATTCCCCAAACTTCTGCTGGCTGAACCCAAATTTCCYTCCTCATGCCATCCTGGAGACCTTCCTACCTCCCAGCGCTGGTTTTTTACATGTACCACTCTTTAAAAAATGTTCCACTAACAGCAAATTACCCTCAAGATGCTGTTTTCATGGCTTCATGGATGAAAGCAAATATTTTCACTACCAAAATGTCTTTCTCTGCAGAAGAGAGGAGTTCCAGACATGCTTTGACTTCAAATACACACTGAGCAAATGGTTTCCCCTGTCCTCTTATCTTTTCACTCTAACATTGTGCCCTTGAGAGCAGCTTTGCCACTTCTGCCATGGCAAAATATCAGCAAGGACACAAAAGTGCCAGCAGGAAGGTTACTGCAGCTGTACACAGAGCAGCCAGGAACCTCATTTCATACAGCTGGAGAGCTGGCACCTGCCAAACCCTGAGAGYCTGGACTGTGCCTGGACTCAGGGCTGGTTTGGGGACACCAAGAGCAGCTGTGCAGGCAGTGTGATGGAGGAAAGATTGCGAGACTTTCCTTGATTCAAACATAGAAAATATTATTCACCTGAATAAATAATAAAAATACTCTTAGAAAAAGCAGGGGGAAAACTATCAGCTACTGCGCTCAGAAGAAGAGAAGCAATGGAAATTGSAGTAGGTGATGTAATGGTCTAAAATAATGATGGACAAGCCAGTGGGATACCAGCAAGAACATTTACAGTGGACATAGCTTCATTGCTGAGGAATCTGTCCCTCTTAAGGGCCACACTTGTAGTGCTTGGCACGCTGACCTAAATCAAATTGACTGCAGAAGTCAATTTACTTTCATTTGGCTAGGGAGAAAGGACACGTTTTCATATCCCAAATCTCTTTGGGGATCTGAATCATCTCTCTTTCCTTGCAGTCCRAAGAAATACGTGTTCATTTCCTCTGCCTGTGCGTGGTTAGTGGCTCCTGGGGGAAGGAAAAGATGTTCTCCTTGTTGCCTGGCTGGCATTTTAGGAGTCCCCAGGGGTGTTGCACTCCTGTGCATCCTCAGGAGAGCAGCTGGTGAACACGAGCACGAGTGGCTCAGTGAAAGATGCTGTTCAGAGGGCGGGGAGCTTTGTAAATGATCTCTCACCACCACTCACAGGACCCAGAGCTGCTTCTGCCAGCAAGATGCAAGCAGCACGACTTTTGGCAGGGAACAGTCACGAAGCAGCAGTGCTGGAGAGAAACACACCAGCCCTGCAATAGGGGTGGTGGCACAGCAGGAGGAAAAGTGCAAGTTTCAGGGCTTCTTCTAAAGGGGTATTTAACAGAAAAAGAAGAGGCAGAAATGTCAAAGAAGTGCCTTTTAATTATGATAGGGAAAAAGATTATAACTATATCAGCATGGAAAGTGTAAAATTGTGACGGTGTTCCAGGGGTTTTCGGATTGGGGGAGAGACGAGGATCTGACTCCATGTTTCAGAAGGCCTGATTTATTATTTTATGATATATATTACATTAAAACGATACTAAAAGAACAGAAGAAAGGATTTCATCAGAAGGTTAGCTAAGAATAGAATAGCAAAGAATGATAACAAAGGTTTGTGGCTCGGCTCTCTGTCCGAGCCAGCTGGGCTGTGATTGGCCATTCATTACAAACATCCAAGATGGGCCCATCACAGACCCACCTGTGGCATTCCACAGCAGCAGATAACATTTTGTTCCTGAGGCCTCTCAGCTTCTCAGGAGGAAAAATCCTAAGGAAAGGATTTTTCATAAAAGTTGTCTGYGACATCAAATCTATTTTGCAGAAGTGATTATTAAAAACCTGACTTCATGTAAAAAAAAAGTTAAAATGCCTCTGTYGTTTCAAGATTTTCTAAAAATAAACTGATAGAAGTTTTGTTTAAGAGCATAAGGCTTAAGTGCAATATAATTGAAAGAAGATTTCATTTCTAAGAATATAAAGGATAACCAAAATTAAAGAAACTCTAACAATCTTTTAATCCCAAATAGACTTAATAAMTTCAAAATAGATCTTCCTACATCATCTTTCTGGCCCATCCTCCAGCTTTGATATCAGTGGCATGTTTGCAAAGGCCAAGGAGGCTTCAGTGAAATTACMTCCTCTGATCRAAACAAAAGTTTCCCACCCTTCCCRTGTCTTGCTGCATCTGTGGTGGTAWACAGACAATATAAACAGACTGATCCCTTTCACTCTCCTCTTGCTGACTAAAATGCAATCAATACCTCATCATCCTGGCTCGTGCACAGCAGTGCACAGCTTATTTAGCTTCTAAACACARCTATTGGGACTGCCAGCATCTAAGGAAATGGCAGGATGGCCCTGCACTAGTGTGATTCTGGCCCTAATGTGATGGCCAGGGGAAAAAGGTTGCTGCCATCCTTCTGATATCCAAACTGCATCAAGCCTTTATCAACTCCTTCCTTTCTGTCCTATAACTGCTTTCTTCTSTTGTGGGACCTGAAGAGGCTGAATATTTCTTAATTAATCCCTAATTGAAGATCTCCAACAGTTACTTCAGCAGCTCATGTCTGAGAGGATCTCCTAGTGAGGTCTACTTAATACCTCACTGTCTGAGCTGTGTAGGAGAAGGGAAGAGGGATTCTTGGGTCATCTGCCTCCTCCATTGTGTCTAGAGTAGGTTCAGGGGAGAGGAGAGTCTGGAGCACACAGATCATTGTATGTTCTTGAAAAAAAGAGGAAGCCCCCCTGCCCCCCCCACTTCCCAATGGCTTACTCTTGCTARATCTGTTTCTCAGTTTCAGGATGAAGAAGGAATTCAACAGGTGCACTTCTGCCTTATTTTATTCAAGCTCTGCTAACGCTGTTAAGAATTTCACTAAAGACCAGGTCTGTTGTGCTCCTTCTTCACAAAGAACACCCATTTCTAGTGTTCAGTGCTATTCTACTTCCTGACAGTTTCTGTGCTCTCCAAAACATCTACAAAACAGGTCAGGTGATCTTGTCCCACTGTGTGAAATATAATTGCAAGATGGACAACCCAGAAGCATAAACCCATGCTCAGAGAACCTCAAAGTTTGTGTGATGGTGTTATCATACTCTGCAAAGCTGTTGACAACTGCCAAATACGTTTCATTTATATTGAAGTCTGAGAAAAACATAATTAGCACCTCATATTAAAAAGAAAGCAGCATGCTGTTGACAGTAAGCCAGGAAGTTGATAATCACAACTTCCTCAAATTGAATTTTCCTGAAAAACCTAGATGAGCACATAAATTCTAAAGAGGCTGGTGTTAGCAGCTGTGCAGYACAATCACGATGAAACTCCAAACCCTAACATTATCACATACTCTTATAACATATATTTGCAGAAGATTTTCAAATTATGTCAAGCAAATATATTGCTTTGGGTTGGGGGCCTCTGAGTAAGGGATGGCTTACTAAAATKACCACCACTTAAACAAGAAGCACATAGTTGCTGAAAACTCTTGTAATTCCAGATCTGGTTGCCATCTGAGTGTACTGCTTAATTCAGCATCTGCTGTGACTTTTTGCAGCTATCTGGAAATGTAGCTTTTCAAATTTGAGATTCTCTTAACAGGCACAGCTCATAAATCTGAGAGAAGATGARGGGACTGATTCCTACAAGTACACCAGAAAGATGGCTGTTTTCTTTGAYTTGGTCCGAAATGCTGGTCCCTACAAACATAAGGTTATAGTGGGTGCAAGTGCTTTCAGTGATGACAACTGCCCTGGCAGAATGTTACATTTCTTCTGAGACTGGGAATTGAAAGGAGTAAGGGAAACATTAAGAAGAGAAGCTCCCATTATCATCAATTCCTGCAATTCTTGTGGATATGTAGGTACACCTGATACCATGGTGCAGCTCAGCAGTGATTGCACAGAATTGTCTGTTGGCAGTTTGTGCAGAGGGTGAAGAAGGATTTTTCATTTCATGCATCATTTGCAACTCCCTTCAATAATTCAGTAAAGTCAATACATAGCCTTGATGCACAGTTAGGAGAAAAAGCCTGAAGCAAACAAAAGTAAGTAATCCAGAGAGTGACCAAGCATTGCTAAATCYTTTTAAGCTCTGTTCCCCTCTGCTTCCCCGCCCTTTTGCTACATACTACATGAGAACATGTAATGGTTTGCATAAAATTCATGGCATTCATGGAATTTCCTTGACATAAATACCTAAGGAACAGACTCTCCTGTATCCCATAGTGATTTTAAGGGATTCAGTAGTGCCTTTATTTGCTCAGATCATTCAGGGTTCAGAGTGCTCATTCCCTCATAGTAGAGACCAGAGAGTAATCTTGGGAGAACATTTAATCCSCAAGAATAAGAGAAAACTGTCATTYAGACAAATGTCTTTGCCCTGACTTCTGCTTCTCAAAAAGGACTGAGAGATGTCAGGAGAACATGGAATAATACAGAAACCAGGAATCACTGCAGAATGAGCCCACAGTCCCAGGCCAAACTGGTCAGGACTGACTTCCCCTGAATGGCCAGAAGCCCAAATTTGATACATATCCTACTTCCCAGGTGTGCAATTCCAGCCTCACGGTTGGGTGTAGCCATCCTAGAGCAGGCAGAGGGCTGAGTCAACAAAGCCAGACCTCCTGTGAGASAAAGCACTTCTCTATCCTCTGTGGATTACTTTTTTTTTTTAAATTCAGGAATGTGACATTCAGCCTGCCGTAGCATCAAGTACATGGATAAAGTCTTGTGACCTTGACAGCCTGCATGACTGCTGAGAAAATTACTAATGCTTCAGACTTAAAAAGGGAGAAAGCCTTGAACATGAACATGAACATGACAAGCAGCTCTYGAAACCTCACAGAAGAGACAAGAGGAGGAGTGAGTCTGGGACACACACAAGGCTGGGGAGGAGAGYAAACTTTCTTACTCATCACAACACTCAATCAACAATGGCATCTTTCATTTTGACCCTGCTCTGCTGGGACAACAGAAAGGAAAGCCTTGGTCAACTACTTGGTCAGCAGGAGGCAGAGACTACTCAAGAAAAGACTCTTGGAGAAAAATGCAGGCAGTGATCTGGGGGTTAACTTTTCTCAAGGTTTTCTTTTGAAAGAGGTTTTATTTCCTGCTAAGAATTCAGAWTTTTTTTCAGCTCCTGCTCCGTTTCTTTTGCTTCAGCAGAACACAGCAAACACATTTCATTTCCTTTCCTGCCTAGTGGGATGCTGAGGAGATGTGATCTCTGAATTGGTATATGTTTCAGCTGGCCCATATTTGCAGCAAAATTTATGATACATGCCAGTGCCTCCAGTAGCTGATTGGATATGGCCAGGGAAATGGAGAAAGCCTCAACTCGCTGAGCTTCAAAAAATGAACTTCACTTAAATGATGTATTGTTGTTTTGCAGGAAAAAGGAACACCTGGCTTGTACAGTGGGGAAAAAGGACAAAATGCAACATTCATAAAAATGACTGAAAAGGGACTGGAGAATAAGGTTATTTTTGCTTCCACATGAGAGAACAAGCCACAAAACATGGTTTGCAATTATAATCTGGCATATCTGTTGCTTTGTTTGACATGATTGCATTGGTATGTCCACTAATTCAGTTTTAATCTTCATTAACACCTGCATTTTTCAGAACAGATTCAGACTGTCTGATGCTTCCCACGTCATTTGGAAAAAGAATCAGGAAATTATTATTGCTTTTCTTATGACACTGCATAATTACTTCTTCAGATATAAAAGTCATTTATATTGTATGAGAGAGATTTTGGTTTTGCTTTTCCCACTGTACRTTTTCAGTGCAGATGTACTGGTTATATCCTCAAATAAGTGAGAGTGAAACTGAATCTGGGAAGAAAAAAGATTTTTATACATAGCTTCAGTGCAGAAGATTTGCAAATATTTTTAGGTAGGCTAGAGCTTAAATTGTTGAGTAAGGAGCACACTTTTAATTCAGCTAAAATAGGAGTTAACCCAGCTTGTAACTGGGCAGAGAGAAGCAGAGAAGCATGATAAGAGAGGGCCYCAAGGTAATCTCTTATCTATTGAGCTCAAATCAGAATATCCAATGCAAAGTCTGTGTGTGTGTATCTGCTGGATAGATCTGTATTTATGTACACATACATAGAAGAATATGTAAATCAAGGCATATATTTTTAGCAACAGGATATGCTGTGCTACAACACTCACTAATTTGCCTTTTCCTAAATGCTACAGAAAAGCAAATCCTGTAGCAAATTCAGCATGAATATATAGATGCCATACCATTCATTAAAGCCAGACCAGCTCTTTGCTAGCAAGTAAATAAACACAGCTGACTCTAAGTGCTATTTACATGCAGACTCCTGCACTCTGCACTGAGCAATAAGAAATTAGATTACGTTTAATGCCTGGTAAGTGTGCTAGGAGATCCTAACACCAACGTGAGTGATGCTCCTGGGAGGGCAGGGGCAGCTTATGGCTGTCCATTACAAACATGTAAATAAAAGGCTCTGGCACAGGAGCCACTGCCTGGGAGCATTAATAGAGTTACTGCCTAGAAATCCTCATTACAAACGAGCAGCTTCACCTAAATTGTCCAGCAGCACCAATCAAAGTACACCCATCTTCACTGGGAAAATGTGATGCCCCTTTTGGTCTGTGCTGTTCTTGGAGATATAATTCAAGCCTTTGTTCTTGGGAAGCACAATCCATTATGATGTCTATCTTATAAAGAATAATTACTTGCCAGTAAGTGCTGGTCCTAAAAGAAATTTATTCTGAATTGATTAGTACTCAATCATCCATCCTGCATAGAGTTGGGGGGGTTCAGTAATACCTTTCACAACTTTTCAATTAGATTTTGATTTGGGAGCACTTTTGCCTCCTGCCATGGAGGGAATTGTCTGCCAGAGTGCAGTGAGGAGCAGAAAGGAGCTGTGAATCCTCCCAACCCACTGCTCTCTGGGGGGCTGTGGCAGGCTGTGGTGCAACACCATGGGTTTAAAAACTGCTAACATAGTATTTTCAAAACAAAAAGGGAATTAAACAGTACTGCTAAATGCATGCCATTACTTGTGTCCCTTGGTTTTTAGTTTCTAACATTTGGTACATGGTTCCTCCTCAACATTCTGGATCTTGGGGAGACACCCTTGCTGAGATAATTCAGTGATTGCAAGCATCACTGCTCTCCTATTTCCCTGGCTACAGCTGAAKGATTTGCTAAGAACAATTCCTGAGAGTTCTTTGGGCAATCCTGCTCTGTACATTAGTCTGTATAATCCAGGAGACATCCAAATTCCTGGTGGTCTGAGCTCTGGGGCCAGTAATTTTAGGGAAGTACATATGAGCAAAGTATTCCACTGCACAAACCACAGTCAGCTTCAAAATGATTTGCCAAGCACAAAATGAAATAAACTAGCTTGGTAATTTGTTCGCAAAAATGAATTCCAACAATTATACCACTTAATCTCCTGCCTCTTAAAAGGAGTCTRGAAAACTCAGTGCATCAATGTATATATTTTTTAAAAAGTGTTATATGAGAAAYAATCATCATAACATACCATCAACAAAGTTATAAAAGCACCTTGAATTTGTATTTCAGTAGAGGAATGGAGATGGTCACATGCAAATTACASAAAAATACAATAACAGTGATTTCTGTGTATTATAGAGGAAACAAGATAATTTCAAGAGGCAAATTGAAAATAGGATGCCAGGCACTCTGCTTTCATCAAATCAAAGATGAATACTTTAACAAAGGCCTGATGGGCAAATCAAAAATTAGCTGCTGTTTCATCACAGTAATTATAGTGAAAATTTGAAAAAAATACATTCTGATAAAAATCAGTACAGGCAAAGAAAATTCCTGACCTGCAGATTCCAAAACAGTAGCCTATTTCTGTCTTTTTCAAACAGCAACATGGTATAGCAGTTTCAAGACATTTTCAGGATAAAAGTCTGTTTCTTTCACAAGCAATTACAAATATTTCATTAACTTTGGGAGAGAAGGAGAATGAAGGGCTACTATTTTACCTTTATTTCTATATCTGTTTTGATTATGACAGCTTTAAARTCCCTTTCAAATGTGAATAAATTTTCCTAAATAGCCTGATTCCTTCTTACACTCTCCCTAGGGTGTGGATGTGCAAAAGGATAACTTAGTATGGGAGACTGGGAAAACACATTCTGTGCAACCATCTCAGGATGCCCTTTCACACAAATTGTCAGTGGAGCACCTTTAGAAGCAGCTTCCTAACTAAAGTCTGGGTAATTTTTCYTGGGATATCCTTTATGGATGATCTCCCAGCCTGTCTGCATCAGAAGGCAGCTCTGGCAAAGGAAACACACWGAGCTGCAGSTTGGGCTCCAGGGAATGCTGCAGCACTTGCTGATACCCAGGAGATGCTGGGCCTGATTTGCTTTCCTCCCTGCTAACTCAGAGCTCACCTGTACAAATTCTCTCACGTTCTTCAGAAGAAAACAACTTCTGAGAAAAATATGTACAAACCAGCTTTATGTGCAAACATTTAGCAAGCATCAGCTGTGTGCAGAAAATAATAGTGTATGAACTGGCAAACAGCATTAGCAACCCCTGCAAAAGGGCTGGAAATGAAGCCTCTGTATCTTTCAGCATGTGGCCCAGCTCTCTGGGTACAGCCATCCTGCTCCAGCCAACACGAGGCCTCCTGAGAAGGGAATTTGCCAGATTCAGCTTCCTCTCCTCCCATCCTGCCCTGGTCAGCCTTTGGCTGGGAGCTGAGCCTCCCTGTCCCTCTGGCCTGACAAAGGTCTTGGACATTCACTCTTGTTTCAAAAAGGGCTTGATTTATTGGCCAGACACGAGGTGGCTGCATAGATGTTTCTCAAAGCAGTTGTAAAGTTGTTTGGGTTTTTTACTAGCRAGGTATTGAAGATGCATTTTACACTTGAGAAGGGATGAAAAGCTTGTAAAATTGGTAACTTAGCAGGAAATTAGAAAAAACCAACCTCAAACAAACTTAGATTTTGTGCAGAATGGAAAATATATTGCTCCTCTTCTGTCACTTAAGTAAAAGCCTAATCCTGGAATAAAGACACCTTCCTTCATTCCAAACACTAAAGCCACAAGAGGTTGTTTCAGATTTGGGATCAGCACATCCTTGGATTTTTGGGCCAGTTTTCCCCTYCCAGTCCCTGCTGTGCTCTGTGCAATTGAATTGTTCCTTGCATTATTCGTGTTTTTTTCCCAAAGAAAGCACTCAAAGTGCAATAATCAAGATAACTTGTTCTACAAGCAGTGACACAAGACTTTTTCTCTATTTGGCATTCAGCTTCACAGCCTAATTAATTAGCATTTGTACAGCACTTGGAAAATATGAGATGCAATTGAAGTGCTAAGTATTATTATTAATATTAGCAGCACCACCATTTTGCTCTACTGAATGCATTTTCCAACAGACTTGCTACAGAACTGACGTGCTCTAGACTTGAAATAGACTTAAGAGTTCCTTCACCATGTTTGATTACTGCAAGCCAAGTGGCTGGCACATCTGCATGGCTGTGCAATTTTTTTTCTGTCTATTAAAAATATTAAATCTCATATAGCACAATTTGTTCTGAATCTGTCAGCAAGGCAGATAGATATTGCTTTGCAGGGCAGTTTTGGGATTGTTTATGAAAAGGACTCTGAGGTGCTTGACTGCCCCAGGCTACCTCTCATTTGTATGTATCCAAATATGCCATCCAGAGAAAAAAACSTGCTTCGTGAGCTCTTGTAATTGTATCTTTCTCATTTAGCGCAGGAACTGCTGGTAGTTAAAAGTCACAAACACTTCTAAATAGGTGACTGATCCCTGTTGCCCTCAATTTAAAATATAGCTGTAACTTGTAAACTCAAGAGCTCCCAGGACACATCTTTCTTAATTTCCATTTTGGTAGCTGCTGTTTTTGGCAGTGCCAAGAGGATATCCGGCCTTAACCTTCTGAATCAGTTTCATTTCAAAATCAATGACTTTTACCCCATGCTGGCTATTTGCTGCTCTCAAGCTTGCTAACACATGCCCAGGGTAGTGGCTGCAGTCATTATTTCTTCACCCAGCTGCTTATACCCACCACAGTTTTATTTCTGAGCCAGCCAACCCCTTCTGCTCGAGGTAATTTGCAGTAGCTGAGAGTTGAGTAGCTCTTGGCTGCCTTAGGCCACAGAGAGTCTGCAAATGACTGAGAGACTAAATCATTAATTTCCTGTGGCTTGCTTKTTGTGGTGGCCCCAGAGGCTGTCACAGAACGGGACAGGAACCCGAGACACGGCTGAGCTGGGGCAAGCCTGACTGCAGAGGAGGCTGCAGCCGCCATCCTTGTGCAGAGCCCCTCAGGAGCAGCCTGGGGGGCTCTGCTGGCAGTCCTGCCCGCCTCCAAGGGCAGAGCTGACTGCTGGCAGCAGTGCCTCTCTGGCTCTGCTTTGGTAGCGCAGCGCCCGTTCCTGCCTGGCTTTCGCAGTGGGGAGCAGAACCCCTGGGCTTGCAAGAGATGGAGTTCCCAAAGCTTTACYCAGCTCACACGTGCCACTGCAGGAGAAGGCATGAGGAGAGAGAGCAGGGGTATGAACAGCTRCTTTTTTTGACATTTAGGGCATGACTAAATCAAAATATTCTGCTCATTATGCTGCGTAAATTTCTATGCCCGTTGATGCCAACTTCATTCCGTATATTTTTGCCTCTCAGTTCCTACCTAGCTCCMATTGTTATTGCCATGGTGGTAGGAGAGGGCACTTTGACAGTTGTAAGGAAGCAGGGGAGGGAACTTTCAGAGCTGCTAGGAAGCAATAAATGCCATTTAATTCAATAAAAATCAAAATGAGGCACCAAGACAGAAAAATGAGTAGTAGAACTCGAAACCATGATGCCAGAAGTTATGGGGGCCAGGATTGCACCCCAGACTGTAGAAACTGCCTGGTGTCTTAACAGGCAGGCACATACCCACAGAACAGTGAGGAGATGGGGCAAAGAGAAGTCAGACTTTTTGGGATGAGCTAGTTAATGGGTCTGAGCCCAGGAAACCTGACAGCAGTTATCTCTGAGAGTCTTGAGCAGCTGATGGATCACTACAGACAGACAATGCCCCTCACAGCAACAGCAGAACAGAGCAACCTTGATCTAGAAGAGGCTGACAATTGCCATTAAAAGCATGGTATTCAATCATAAAAATATTTTGTAGTTTTAGTTCTTGTGAGTGTTCCACCCTCCTCCTCCAAATCTCCTGACACCGAGATAACACGTCCTTTCAAGATGCAGAAGTGTGAAATACAAAGATCTTTCAAATATCAAAGCTGTGTGCTGCAGCATGCAGCCAGCACTAAAGTGCTGATGAAGATTTGCTTGATAGCCTTCTGAATTCTGGGGATATTTCCAGAGCTAGATGACATATTAGAGAGGGTGATTCATAAAGCAAAACCCAGACTCCTCATTCATTTCATGTGCAGGGTTCAAAGGAAAGACCC
Source organism: Cardinalis cardinalis (assembly GCA_014549065.1). Taxonomy (NCBI): domain Eukaryota; kingdom Metazoa; phylum Chordata; class Aves; order Passeriformes; family Cardinalidae; genus Cardinalis; species Cardinalis cardinalis. The sequence goes on from JACDOX010000003.1 coordinate 14,707,317, forward strand.
TGTGAAAATGTTACACAGTACTAATAATACAAACCTCATGAAAATGAAGGAAAAAAGAGAAAATACCCAAGAAACAAAAAGCCTCCAGAAAAACACATAATAGAACTTAAACCCTGCAAAGCTGGTCTTTGAATACAAGATTGGCATAATGCATTTTGAATCTTCAGTCATACAAAAAAGTCTTTTTGCATATGAAAGGTCTTTGTAATTTTTGCTATCATCACTATAAGCCTCAGATGCATTTGCTTTGATTTAGTAAACAATAAAAGAGAAAGAAAAAATCCTAACTGCTTTTCTATAGATGTGTAAAGATGGTTTAAAAAAAAAGTTATTGCTTCTCCCCTCATACCAGTTGCAGAGGGAACTGCCATCCATGACTGGGTTTTGATTGTTCTTTTTTCTTTTTATTTTTCTTTAAAAAACTCCCACAAGCCCTGAACTTTCAGCCTTGATGACTGAACTTTTCTAGGGAGAAAAGGAAGGGAGTGATGGACAGACAGAAGTTAAAAGAAGTTTAAAAACTCCCTAAAAACAGGGGCAGTGGGGTATATTTAATAGCAGAATATGAACAAAATTAAAAAGAAATAAAACAAAGTGTATGCCACTTCCATATTCAACCAGGAGAAATATTTAACCATAYTTTTAAAGGTATTGTGTTTCGAAACCAGAAAGTGGAGAAAGTGAGTTTTGTAAGCTCAGAGTTTCCCATCTGAAAATCACTGGTATTTGTAGTTCAATAATTGTTTTCTGAGGAATTTTTTTTCCACCTATTTGTATTGAGCTAGTGTTTGAAAGAGGCACGAAAAAGCTGCTCAGAAGAAAGGCTGGTTGGTTTTATGTTCCTTTAAGGAAAACCCTACAAAAGGAAAGCCTGAACTTCAAGTGCCAGCAGAATCCCACCGCAGGTGCCAGCAGCCAAGGGCAGATCTACAGATCCAGGATGCTCCCACCTGCACCCTGCAGCTCCTACCTGCTCTGGCACCAAATGATTGACCAAGACACACAGGGAGCCCTGGCATTCAGGTGGAGAGCAGCACATGGACCCYGTGCTCTCAATCTGCCCAAATGCCACAGCCCTCACCCAAGGGACCTTGCCTGGGCTGTGACAGAAAGGCTGGACCACAACTGCTTTATGGTCTGCCACACCAAATAGCTATCATGCTTCTTCAATGTGTTTTCATTCCTTGACATGATATCTTAAAGCCTAAGCAGAATTCAAGGAGCTCATTTAATTTTAATGTATTTTATCCCTCTAACCAGAACAATTTTTTCTTCAATTACCTTTAACAGAAATCTAATCTAACAAAAAAGAACAGCAACAAAATATGTCATTACAAATTGTTTTTACAATTTTCTTGTTGCTCTGATTTATTGTGGTGTCAAGTTTTTCTAATTTTTTTTGCTGATTGCACTTTCAGGAAAAAGTGTCTTTGAATTTGCAACAATTGCCAGCAACACCTAYGTAAACATTCAGATGCAAAGAGGCAATTTCAATGGACATTTAAGCAGGGTAAAACACCTGCTTAGATACACAGAGTAATGAACTCAGGTCTGTTTACCAATGGCTTACAAAAAATAATACAATGTTCTACAAGACTATTACAATGTACAGCTGATAGTCAGAATTTAAAGAGGGATAAATGCTTTCTGGCAAGGTCATAAAAGGAATCAATGCTGGAAATGTAGCCTTTCATCACAGAACTATGCAGATAATTGCCAGGCAACAAACAATATGCTGGCAACGACCATTTTCTCTGTCCTTAAGAGATAGAGGCCTCTCTACCCTTGCAAATGCTGTAGTGCAGGAGCAAAGGGTCCGTGGAGGGAAGCAGCTCATGGGATTTAGGTTTGGGTTGTGCCTTTGTGCTGGGCTTATCCAGACCTGGATGTGCATGAATGCCCTTCAGGACCCCTCCCAGGCCAGCATTCCYCAAGAGGCACCTGGGGGGTACAGCCCTGCCCGAGACAAGAGGCTGTGATCCCACAGTTCCTTCACAAGCACTGCCCTGATCCAAAAGCAGGAGTGAAGGAAAGTTCTCCTGCCTCCAGAGCCAGCCTTGCCTAGCCCTGCAGTGCCCAGGTGTGACAGCCAGGTCACCTCTGTGGGTGCCAGCAGCACCACAATTGTTCCCAGCCCATCCTGGAGGGGGAACCCCCCAGGACTGGAGAGGACTTCTCTTCCCTGACTGCTCCTTCCAGACCTGGGCAGGGATGGAGGCTCTCACACACCTCCAGCACATTCCCCTCTGCTTGGTCCCACACATGGCCCCACCAGCYACACTGAACATTTTTGGGACCATTTTAGGGGCTCCCAGTGGATGAGTTAAGCAGGCTGGCACTAAGCTCCTATTGCCCCCACTGTGAGCACCAGACTGGAAGCATCTCTCCTCCAGCCAAACAAACATTTAATTGAAAGGAAAATTCTAAAGGCTGGAGGCCAYCTACTAGAGGTATACATACAATTTTGCAGGTTGTTTTTCTGGCCTTGATTTCTGTTACTGTGTCTCAACTGCAATAAAAGTAATATATTGACTTTCATTTCAGACCCTGAAGAAATACAGAATGCAAAAACCAGGATAAATTACTTTTTCTTCAGACGTAAATTTTGGTTCCAAAATGGATATTGATAAAAAGAAAATATTTCATTGACTGGTGGTGACTGCTTTGAAATTTTACCTCACAGGAAATATTACTTTAAATAAAGTATCTAGCATACAGTAKGGAAAAGGAGGAGGGAAAGGCATGGAAAGCTCCAGGAACCTCCTGCTTCCTCTGAGGATGACAGCACACAGCAAGTGACACCCTTGGAGGACACGCAACACTTACTGGAATATGCTCTTCTAAAATATATCTGCTCAAGGCTTGGGACATCAGGGTTTCCCAGCCCTTCCAGTACTCAGCTCCAGCACACTGCAGTTAACTGTTCAACTCAAATAAAACCAAACAAGAAAATGCCCCATAGTTTCTTTAGGGTTTTAAATAATTTAATTTGCATGTTGGCCAAAGACAATGAAGAGGAATGCTCTGTGGATTGCCAAAAAACTGTGCAACACTGGCAGTGAATTGTCAATTAAGAGCAACTGGACTAAATTAAACAAAGTCAGCTAATCACTTGTTGGTGACTTGGTCAAGCTCTGTTTGTATCAAATTGATAATTTTTGTTTTGAAAGATTGAGGGAAATTATTAATAAAATCAGCTGGATCCTGAATTTCTTTTTTCAAAAATTTCTTTGATTTTTGCCAGGTTAAAAATCAAAGTTGATATCCTATTTCAGAGGGGTCTTTGTATTTCTACTTTTAGAGTTAAATTAAAATARTGGTTATCAAAATTTTACTTCAACCACTTGTCAGGAATTTTSTTTGTTCTTCCCTAAACCTCTAGCATCTGTTTCTAACTATCTACATTTGGTAAATAACTTATATAAACAGTTTCCTGATGAATATATTTTACATTCTGACAGCTTCTTTTATTCCTACCCAGGTTTATCAATGTCATTTTATTCTGTATTTATTCATAAAACAATCATTACTAGCCCCATGGAAGGAGCACCAGCAAGGCCATACTAGAGSCTTCACAGCAGAGGGAAAAAAAGAAACCAAATCATAACGCATCTCAAAGGTTTCTGCTTTGTTTATTCCCTAAGTGAAAATGTGGGGCTAGAAGCCAYGTTTTTGAACTACACCTATTTTCCTTAAATCAGGTGAACACAAAGGCTTTAGAAAATACTCTGGTGGAAAACAATCCATCTACAGTCACCCTGCACTCTCTGAAAGTTGAAACGAGAAAAAAAGGGTGACTGAAGGCCGATGGATACTTTAGCTTCTCTTTCAGATTCAGAAAAAAAGCCTAAACTCAGCTTCTCCAGGAAAAAGCAGGAAAAGAGGGTATTTATAAATGTTTGTTACCATGCAAAATAGCGTAAGAGTTGTGTTTCTTAGTGTCCCCACAACCACCTGGAAAAGTGAGCACACATTTGGTAAAGTGAAAGGGTCTTTCATGTCCCTCCTCTTGGAGGTAAATCAGTTTTCCTACAAATATCCTTAAATAGGCATAATATTTCACTTGGTAAGCAGTGACCCTGAACACAAGGTATGCCATCCCCCAAGGTCCACACACGCTAAAGCAATTTAGCAGCTCTTCACATTCATTAAAAACCACATTTAAACACTTTTCCATGGATATGTRGATGTGTTGCTCACATTGGTATATCACAATGATGATTTTTAAACCTTCCCAGGGTAACAAGAAATAGGAAAATTCTTTAGAAAGCAACAAGAAAATCTGTCAAAATCCTAAGCTATGGATTTTTGCTGCTGGCTTTTAACTGCTAAGCAGCAGGAGGGAATTTTCTGTTTGCCAGCCAAAAGCCAACTGTCCTTCTCACTCCTGCAATCTAGGGAAATGCAAAGCCTTGGGATAGAGCATCGTTCCCTTTGCAGCTAAAATTAATATGAAACAACACAGAACCAAGCTCCCAGTTACCTTCCGCTTAAGCTCAAACGCTCATCAGTGAACAGAAATTTCTACCCACTCTTGAACTTGCTATTCAGCTTCCCAAAGGGAGGCTCAGCATCTCCAGCAAGGAGAGGCCCCTGGGTGCCTTTGGTCCCTTCCAACGAAGTGACCTGCTGTGCTCCCCACATCCATGCAAGGCAATCAGGGACCGCCGCCTCTCCTCCGCGCCGCTTTTGTGTCGCTCTCTGAGCAGGCACCACRCAGAGAGGACCATATGTTGGCCCTTTCTCACTAAGCTCAGTTCAGTGCTCCCAGGCTTTTCTTAAAATATGCTGAGMAGAGATAGCAGAGGACATTTGGGAAAGCCTGATGGCAAAGTGGGAGTGTTCGATCCCGTTGGGCTTCATGCTGCGTGTGTGATATCGATGTCGCTCTATACTGCAGACTTCTTTTAGAGACAGCTTGTTTTGAAGGGAGGTCACGTTTTCCTTCCCCTAGCAGTGGTGTTCTTGTAAAACAAATACACATGACACACACAGACTCTGAAATGTAACAGCACTGCCTGTGGTCTGGATGCTGTTGCACAGGAGAAAAYAGGTTGAGGTACTGAGCATGGAACTACCTAGGTATTTTGCCTTTCACAGAGTGATCTGACCTTTAAACAAATTTTCACTTGTAACATTTTCAGCTGCAGTTTGTAGCCACTGACAATGAGCTTGACTTCTCCATTTTGCTTAAAGAGAAACATAATGCTCACATGCATTTGAATATAATGTGTAAAAACAATTAGGATGACCTGACACATTGTCATTCTTCTCTGAATTAGAAGACTGAAGCTCTGGTGAATTTATACAATGCCTAACTTGAGGGGCTGATGATTTGAGTTTTTTAATCACAATTCCACCTCTCAGAGTGAGATGAACTTGGAAAAAATAGTTTAGTTCTGAAATGATACCAAGAATTTGTGGGTTTGAGGGAGAAAAAGCAAAAGAAAGCATAATTGCCATGACATAATGTGACCCAGCAAATCATAAAYTGCATAATCATGACATGGGTTGACAAATTGGACACTGCATTTGAAGCAAGCACTCAGTCAGACCTGCCCTGCAAGACCATGTTAGTCAAGCAAAAATTCTGGAAAAGTKGAAATTCAAATACACTGAGAAACCACTGCATTGCATCTCAGCCACATATCTTTCTTTTCTTAAGCTAGACTATAGACAGGCTGTAATAGTGGTTTTTTAATGCCATCATTTGAACTTGACAGGYGACTGCCAGGTAAAATGAAAGGAGATTATCTTTTGGCAACTGCCCTCTCCATTTCCCAAAGTAAATGACCTTCAACCAGAGCAGCAGTGAAAATCACAGCAGTCTAATCTTAAATGTGAACCCTGTGCTAAAAGAACAGTGGTTCATATTATAAGTTGGATGCAAAAATGCTTTGAATCATCATCTGATTAGATGAAAAGCAGCATTGTGTTCAAAAAGAACAGCTATTACACAAAGAAATGTAATAGAAAAAGGCTTAACAATGTCATAGAGACAAGCTAATGGGCTTCCCCATTTCTCTCAGATTCATGAAGATATTGTTTCCCTTGTTCCCTTTTTCAATGCAGATAATTTTCCATAGATTAGCTTTTGATCTACTTTAATTAAAAAAAAGAGAGAGGCATGCATTGGCTGACACATAAATGCAATCACTGTGACTTCTGTATGTCACCTTTGCACACCTCTCCAACAATCACCTGTACCTCTTCTATGACCTGCTTCATACAAATTGAAATAATTTCCTTGACATCCTTCTTCCAGTTCTCCTGAGTGTCAGGGTCAGACATCAGTCACATATTTTCACCTGTTTGCAAATTAGTTTTAGGGCTTTCACCTGCCATCTTGCTTTCATCAATTGTTTCAGTGTAGTAAGAATTTTTGGGTATCTGTTTGGACTGGAGGACGCATCCTCTCAGTCCTTCCATCTCTACTGAACTTTGGGGCACTTGTGCCCTTCCTAGTTGCTGGAATTTCACCATCAGCTGGAAACCACTTCTTATTTGATCAAAGGACAGCCCATCTGCTGTGCAAGTGAGGCAGCAGTTGTTGATGTTTGTTGCAGTAGCTGCAGAAAGGTCGCACACTATTCATGGAAACTGAGCCTCTGTGGCTTCCCCACAGTCAATAAGGCTGGTGATTCTCTGTCCCTTGCCAGGTGACAGGTGTGTGTTCTGTATCACAGCTTGAATGAGCAGAGATGATCCCAGCTGGCCAAGCAGAAATCTTGCTCCTACAGCCACCCTGAGGAGTTACTGGGGTAGCCACACGCATCACTGCTTTTACAGGAACACTCCATTCTTTTTCCAAGTGAAATGATCCTTGCACCTTTGGGAAGTTTGGACTTAAAAAGCAGAGCAGAAGGCAGCTCTGGGTTCTGTGCTGCATCCCAAAGCATCCCAGCAACTGGTGYGCAGCAGGGTCTCTCCTCTCTGCCCTCCCTGCTCAGATGTGTGCATGCTAAACTCTGCAGCAAGGAAAGCAGTCACTGGCTGTGCCAGGGGAGCAAATGTCCTTATCCCTGTGTGTGAGTCCCTCTGAACACACTGACATCCCATCTTTAAGTCAGAGCATGAGCAAGTTTCTCATGTCAAGGGCAGCAGTGGGTACCTGAGTGGCAGCAAGAGRACTACAGGGCTGCCTTCTGCTCCCTGCTCTCTGCTGACTGCAAGCACAGGTTTTAAAAAACTAAAAGATGGGAAAGGGTTTATTCCAAAGCTTTACTTCCAACAGCACATTAATGACCAAATTAAGACTGAACAGAGAACATGGCAAATCATTAAAATGCTAATGACAYGACTGAAAGACATAAAAGATGAAGGATGCCCATTTTGTGCGTGGTTCAGTGATAGACACATTGACAGCAGCAATACTAAGCAAAGACTGGTGGAGTCTTTCTAATGTGATTTTAAATGCCTGATTTTTTTGGTAGGAGTTTTCTGCCTCTGCTCTATGAAATATGATCTTTGTTGTTTCTATATAACATAATTAAGTTCTCCAGCACAAAGACAAAACTTTGGTGAAGGCAAGCACAGCCTGGCAAGGGATGTTATTGAAACCTGAACTGCACTGAGAACTTCCACTACTGACAGTATTTCTGGGGAACAGTCATGGCATGGAAAGGGCTGATGGGAGCTGGGAAGCTCCTTACACTTCCTGGAATGTCAGTCACAGATTTGTGCCAGGTTTGAAATGGGATGTAAATTCCCAGAGAGGAAGCATCACTGTGAACACCATACAKGGTGGAAGTGCCAGTGCAGGACTGTTCAAAGCACACCTGCAGGTGGCTGAGAACCCACAGCCATCAAATGTTCYGGCACATTATAAACCAGAATTCACAGAATGACTGGGTTGGAAAAGACTTTCAAGATCATCAAGTCCAATCCATGCCCCAACACCTCAACTAAACCATGGCACTGAGTGCCACATCYGGTCTTTTATTAACACATCCAGGGATGCTGACTCCACCACCTCCCCCCAGGCAGACCATTCCAGAACKTTGTCTGTAAAAAACATTTTCCTAATATCCAACCTACATTTCCCTTGGCACAGCTTGAGACTGTGTCCTCTGGTTCTCTCAGTGCTGCCTGGAGAGAGAGACCAACCCCACCTGAGCACAGCCACCCTTCAGGGAGCTGTAGACAGTGATAAGGTCACCTCTGAGTCTCCATTTCTCCAGCCTAAGCAATCCCAGCTCCCTCAGTTGTTCMTCACAGGGCTTGTGTTCCAAGCCCTTCACCAGCCTTSGTGCCTTCCTCTCAACATGCTCAAGTGTCTCAATGTCCTTCCTAAACTTCCTAAACCAATGCTCTGCTTTGATTTTGCACCACAAGCAACTGAGAGCACAGCTGCTTCTCTCTGCACCTTCAAGCACTTTGGGTTGATGGCATAACATCTCCTGGGCACCTGATCTGAGGGCACATGACTGCACACTGGAGATGAAAGCTCTGCCTATGAGATTGCTGATTTCTTTAATGCAGGTCAATATATCATAGCCAGTACATTACTTTCTCATCTGCTAGACACATGAGTTTTCTGCCATTCAGAGCAGCTCTTGCCCTGCTGAATGCTTGGAGGAATGCAAGTCTGAACAGTCATAAACAAGCATCATATAGCAGAAGAAGGTACCTTGTCTGGTACCTTGGATATAGTAGCACTGAAATATCAGCTGCAGCACTTTTTGCTTGGAAAGTGGTAAAGCAGCAGGGCAGGTTCAGTGTAGAAAGGAATAAAGAGACAGGRAAAAAATATTCAGGATGTTTGTGTACTTATGGCTGCCCTGATGGATGATTGTGTGCCTGAGCCCCTGTTTCCCTACAGCAGCACCCACCTTCTCCAGACCTGAGCACTGGCAGCTCCTGCCACTTGTGCTGACACTCCTCAGATCATTTAATTAGGATTATTTCACCAATTTGTTTGACTCAGACTGAAGTGAGACAGGAATTTTGGCATCTCTCAGACCCCAGTGGATTAAGAACAGCAACCTGGTGTCAGGCAAAAACCCCTTTGGTGYGCATAATCACAGCGCTACAGGACTCACTTTGCACCAAGTCACAGAAGTGCTCTACTTTCAGGACAAAGAGGGAATGCAGAATACATTACTTCCACAAACTGATTCCTTGAAAAAAATTACCTCCTAATTTTCTTTCTTTTTTCTTTTTGTTGAAAAGAATTACACATATTTTTCTTCATTACAAAAAGCTAAATCTTTGTATCCCTCCCAGCTTCAGACAAACTCTCCCATGCAGCAACAGATAAAGGATGTTCAGAAATTAAAATATGTGACTTGTATAAATACATAATGAAACAATTGGCAAAACATTACAAAAACTAATATCCCTACTGATAGAATACAGAAATTGAAGTCCCCTTTAATAAAACTAAACATTTGGTTTCTTCAGAAGAAAAAGATTCTAAGAGGCTTAACAGCATTAAGAGAAGAGAATAAACTATTGTTAACTTAATTTACTTTATTAAAAAAAGTTAAWCCTGCAAGAGTAATTTATATTTTTCTGACTCAAAGGTGCTACTATGATTCACTTTCATTCCCAACTCCATTTCAGTATAATGGAGTTTAGATGTGCCTGTGAGACTGTTGATTTATCAAGCTGTAAGTTGCATGTTCTACATTTTTAGACCAGGCACTTAAAATCCTTGCAGAGGTACCTTGTTCTGGGAATGAGTCTATTTCTTTTTCTCTTTTTGGAAAGGCAGAAGAAACCATATGGCAAAACTACATATCAGCCTCCCATAGCTGTTCCAAAAAGCACTGGGACTTCTCTAGTGATCTTTTTAGTTTTTTACTAATTGTAAAGGAGTTGTCAAATCCACTTTCCCAGTGCTGTTGCTGAAAGCATTGCTAGCTTCTCCAAGGATACTTCAGCTAAGCAGTGATTTTGGCTTGATTTTTTTTGGCTAACAAAGACCCACCACCTACCAAACATCAATTTTTTARCTTTTCACTAAAAAATCAAGACCAATGGCTACGGACCTTGTCATATTTCAAAATATGAAGCATCGTTACAAGATGGATATTTAAAACCTGGTGTGGCAACAAACATCAAAGAATGGAAAATATTTTTTTTGTTCTGTTGGCTTCACTGCTGCTCCTCACTTTCAGATCAGCTGGAATAAACATCCAGCTTTTCCACAGCATGAATTGAAATTGCAAATTAAATTGCTTCCCATTTGCTSCATCTTAAGCTACCCATATACACTCAGAAACATTGCATTTAAAAACAAATTTCTAAAGACATCCACAATAGCTTTGAAGAGACACAGGAAGATATTTTACAAATGTCATATTACTTTTGAGAGACTAAAGAACTATACCCAGTAGAATAATTTGAGACTCCACACAAATCCCATCCACACTGGAGGCATGGCACACTGGAATGCAATGTTGCTTTTCTGAACTCTGCATGGCCATCCCAAAGGTCCTCATTTGCTAACTTATCCCATTCCACAGGGAAAATGCACTTGGCAAAACATCCAGCTCTTATCTCATGATTTCAATTCTTCTCTTGCTCTTATCTTACAGAAAGTGTCCTACAACTTAGATCCCTCAGCAACACTTTCACAGCAAGTCAGAGACAGAGTAAGGAGTGAAACTCATTACAGTCTAAGCGCCACAAATCCTGGCTTTTGATTTATTTTTACACTTCTGCAGCAGAAGACAGAAAAAGAGAAAGAGCTTTGAAAAAAGATTTTGGTATGGAATATTTCAAAATACAATTGAGACATAATCTACATAAAAATTAAAAATAAAGAGAACAATGTTGACTTTGAGAAGCATAATCCTCTCTCCCAAAAGAGACATTACTGTACTACATTTGAAAAATATGTAAGTAGGCAGTTTCTTGAACACTYTGATATTATTAAAGCCTTTCCCCACCCCTAAAAAGGGGAAAAACAAGTGCAGTTTCAGGAAGTAACATGTTGAGGTTTCTTCTAATTTGCACAATGACTCCRAAACTTCCTCCTGCAACTTATTTCTGTCACACAGATAGGGAGATGTGACCTGTCTGCCAGTCTGTGTCTAGCCAAGACTAGGATGAGGAAATCTCAACTTTGTTTCAGAAATTGCTGGTATCACTGAAATAGTTTTTATTCCTCTTTAATACTTARCCTACAGTGAAGAACCTGAGATAACCACTGGCCAATCAAGAAGAGTTTGAAAATCTCACGTTGTTCATGCTTAATATTTCATCTGATCAATTTAATCAGTTGCAAAYTGACAACATTTCTTCCTCCCTGAAAAGAGAGGGAACAAATGCCTAGTTCTCCTAGAGGCCATATAAAAATTTAATATGACTGCTTCCTGAGCACCCACCTGCCTCAGTACAAACAGTAAAACTCTGAACAGGAAAAAACAAGCTGCAGTGCTGCTYCTGTTTTGACTTAAGTGTGACACAAAAATAATAATGAGAAAATCAGTCATATTATGGCCTCTCTCTGCAGTTTTTTGCTTCACCTTCTGAAGGGATATACCACTTCAGCTTTTACATATCAAGCAAAGACCAAAAATCTTCAAACCTATCACTGGAAAAAGGATTTTTCTTCAATTATGATTCCATAGGTTTCCCTCTTCTAGTAGCCCATGCAGCTGTATGTTAAACAAAAAGCTGTGAAACCCTTGACTAGCTCAAACTAAGATATTTCATTTTGTACATCCTAATTATCTCTCTGTAAATCTTCAGCTTCAGATTCCACTGAATTCAGCTATTAAAAGTTGGTAAGACAGAGAAGCCTCTCTCTGCACTCCAGTTCTACCACAGGACTCTTGCTGAAGTCCTGCTTCCAGAAGGATTTCTTAATTATTGTCCACACTGAGAACATTTTCCTTCAATGCAGGAAAAGCTGAAATTAATCCTTAAATTTTACTACTTCTCTAAGAAAATAATTGAGACAACCTACATAATACCTGCCTAGGACATCCATCTACTATAAGTATTCCAAGAAAATTGAAACCTTGTACCTTCCCACATTAGAGATTCTTTTCCTCTTTTGATTCAGAGAGCACCTAAAGCCTTTAACCCAGAAAGCCTTAAATGAAGACAGAAAGCACTACCACCCTTGATAAACAGCACTTAAAAGAGTTTTGTGGGGGTTTAATCCTTTTCTAAAGGAAGAAAGATTAACACAGTAATTTAATTGGTTCATGAACATGAGAAGACCATCCAAACCCAGGAAAAAACAGAGAAAAGTTAATCTTCTAGACACTTATGCTTCAGGCTACTACTAAGCTGTAAAGACAAAACTCACAGGAAAAGGAAGAGACCTGCAGTCAGGGAGAGCCATTCCAGCCTAGACGCCCAGCAAAAAGCCTCCATCTCCTCTCCTACCAGCCCTTACTGGCCTGTGGAACTCTCCTTTATTGTCCTCATTGTTCATACACTCATCTTTTGCACCTGGTTTCTCTTCTCCCTGCAAACCAGCAGCAGTGGCTTGCCCAGGTATTTCTTGTTTGGGCTTTGCCTGTTTTCTAAGGAAGCATCCCYTGGGGAGTCAATTCCCAAGTGAGTCTGTATCTGGCTCACCTGTGTTAAACACTTTTTCCTTTTTAAATTTTTTTTTCATCTAATTTTTACTGGATTTTGTGTGTTTCATATTTAACTTGTTACAATTTCTTGCAGAAGGCACTTTTCTTTCCCCTCACTCCAGAAATGCATTTCCCATTTCCCACACAGATAAGTGCTCTTCTGCTCCAGCGTTCTTGGCACTCTTGCTGAAAACTTTGGAATGAAAAATAAATGAATGTGAGGGAGCAAAAGGCACTGTTTCTGACACACTTCAGCAGCTTTTCCCCAGCAGCACTTGTGTGCCGGCCCCAGGCTAAGGCCACACACCACACCAGGCAAAAGCCACCTCCATTCTTCTTTCCTGGAACAACAGTATCTTCACACACTGAAAATTTCATTTGTTTTACAGGCCCCTCCCCTGCACCAGGCTCCAGAGAAGATAAGTTTTATCAGTCCAAYGTCAGCAAAGTGATAAATAAGGGCACAGCCTGTTCCAGCAGGAGGCAGATGCAGAGGCTTGCTTGGCAGCACAGCCAAGTGCTTCAGCAGCTGATGATTGAAAGCGGAAGCTTAATGGAGTGAATGTGAACAAAGAATCAGAATAAACACCACCTTTTGAAATAGAAAGCAAGCAGCTAAAAGGCTTGRGTGAGACAGGAAAGCAGATGTAGAGCAGAGAAGCAGTTCTGCAAAGCCAGCCTGGATTCCAGATTCCAGTTGAGTCATCCCTGTCAGCCAGAACAATGACAGCCTCTGTCTGAGGGGCCTCCTGTGTGTCAGCAGGTGATGGGGAAAACACATGCTCCTCTCTCAAGAGCTGACTTACTGCAGGAAATGGTTGTGTTCTGCTCTCCTGCAGAAATCTTCTTCCAATTAAGCATTTCCCTTTAGAACATGCCCCCCAAATTACCTGCAGACACATACTAATCTTCAGACTGATGGATCTGCAGGCTCCAGCAGGAGAGGYGTAATCATCTATGAAAGCTGGTCCCAGATAAAGGAGAAGAGAAGGATTTTGTCCTCCCACAATTAAAGCAGCTACAAAGTCTGGGAAGAGATTTTGCACAGGTGCAACTGATTTGAACCATGATGTACCACACTAACACAAATCACTTCAAGTGCTACAACTATTATGGCATTTCAAGAGAACTGATGCATGTGGCTCCGTACATCCTCCCACAGGARCCCTTACCTGGTAGGACTGTTCCCTGAACCCACACAGCCAGAAAGGACCACTGGGAAGGAATGAGTTGGACAGACTGACCTCTGAAGCATCTCCTGAAGATCTGCAACAAGGACTGGGTTTGCCCTGAACATGGGTTAGCAGCAGGCTGCATGCACAGGGGGGTGAWTCCTCACTGCCTGCCAGAGGAGGCTGGGACTTGGCAGGAGAAATGAAGGGCCAAGGGARAACCCAGGGGAAAGCAGGCTGCTGGTGAAGGGATGGGTGAGAAGTGTGGCCTGCTGGTCTCACTCARCCTCAGGGATAAATGCCAGCATTGGGAGGTGATGTTGGATTTGTGCAAGAGCCCGGAGCAGAGGCTGTGGTGGGACTGGAGAAGATGAATCTCTGAACCCCAACCACACACCAAGGATGAGGCACACAGGCCCTGGCTGTGTCTGGCCATGACACAGCTGGGACTAACAGGACATAACCAGTAAAGTGTCTCTCTGTCATTTTTCTCCCAGTGGTCGCCTTGTAGAGTGCTTTTGATGAATATGAATAACCATAAGCCAAGAAGCGAACAGACCTTTGTGCAGCTTGAAGGCTGCCCATGAAAATAATGGGCCAAATTTTAGAATGCTCAAGTAGACTTCATACTTTGCTAGCAGAAAAKATTTGGCTGCTGTCTCTGGCAGTAAGGGTAGGGGCAGTGCCAGCTGCCATTCGGATAAGGCAGAGAATAATGGATTTCACCATCAAATAGCACTCACTGAAAGCTGTCCAAAGATGCCTGGGTAGACAACATTCATTAGACAAAAAAGAGGAACTTCTTTTTTAGAAGGGTGAATTGGAAAGCACATCATTCCTGCACAGCTGAAGGAAAACAGATACTGCTCTGGCCTGACTTCTGTTCCCTGCCTTTGAACATAGCAGCAGAGCTGCTGCCTGGTCTTGGCTGTGCTGGCAAGTGGTAATTATAAATATCTGTCAGACCTTCGGTGTTAATGTTTGCAGGTAGCCATCTGATCACATTTTGGAAACAACAGAGCATGTTCTGTACTTACTATGTTTTAAAATGGATTAAAAAATTTCCTTGGGAAATCAAATAAAAGTCAAGAGACTGAAGTCAAGTCCAGTCCTTATTAATTATGATTATAACACCATTTGACTTGACACAAAGGAGAAATTGCATTCAAATCACTTCCAAATTGTTTGCAGCACGTATGAATCTAACTGAAACTAGYGAGCTACCTTTGCATATCTGAGGAGGGAATTACTGTCTCCATCCCAATGCCCAGCACAGGTAATACACAGACGTTCTTTTTAATGGCCAGGTTTATGCAGCTAATTCCTCACATTCAGCACCGAGTGTACAATAATCCTTTTGACAAATGAGTCAAGAGGCAGGGTGCTGCTGAGCATAATATGCCTTATTGCCTTGCACACATCTAGGACATGGAGATGAGTGAGGATTAATAGTCACAATTAGGAACGTAAGAGCAGACTGTGGATTGTAAAAATAATTAGCAGGTTCTGAAAAGAATTTCCAGCTCCACAAAAATGTTTTAGTGCGGAATACATTTGAAACGGAAACAATAAAAGAGACTCAGCRATGCTCTTCCCATAATGATACTTTTGGGATTGTTAGGACAGGATTTGAAAGCTTCCTGGCTCCTTAACACAGATGGCTCAATGCTCACAGATAGCCAGACASTGTGGCCTGCTCTGGGGATGGCAGGCAGCCACTTGGCTTCCCAGGGCAGTCTTGGTAAAATTGTTCCTGTGCTCTTGCTCTAAGGGTTGTAGCACTCCATAGTCCCCCAGGGTTTATGCTACCCAAGCCCTCTGCTCACAGAGAAAAATGCTGCAGTATGTGAGCACCTGACCCACAGCAGGGATGGGGCAGGGTTCTCCATGCAGCACCTGGGCAGCGTGTGGAAGGAGCTGCCCTCTGCTCTGGGACCAGGGCTGCCCTTGGTTCTTAGGGAGAGAGGGCTGGACAAATATCCTGTGCCTTGCTGCGTGTTGCCAGCACCCCAATTTGGTCTGGATTTGAACTTTGCTAATAAGGGAAAATGTGGACACTCATCAGGAAGTTTCAATAATCCRGAAACTGGATTATAAATTTATATTTTCAGAATACAGTTACTGCTATATTATCTTTGTTTGATTTTTAGCATTAGAGGAATGGGGGATTTCTTCTTAAAATGACAAATGAGATGCCCCCATCTGTCAGGAGTGCTGGGTTTCAGCAGAGACCCTATGGATTCAGAAGCCTTCAGTAAGGCCCAGAGGCTGCTGAAAGGAGCAGCATGGAAGCAGCCAAATTTTACTGGCCATGCTGAAGCTTCCAGGCAGGAAGCAATGCTGGCTGAAGGCTGAGCTGCAGGGCACCAGAGCTGCACTGCCCAGTGCTGAGACACCCCCAGAGCACAGTGCTGAGCTTCTGCCCTTTGCAGATCTGCCACTCTGCAGCTCCTTCCCAGGTGGGCTGTCTCTGGGATTTAAATAGCTAAAATGCCATTAAGAAGATCATGAATCATTCTTCCTCAGCAGTAGTTGCCTTTCTTTTCTATTTGAATCTGCGACTGTTGACTATAATTCCTTAAGAAATGGCAGTCAATAATTTATGCTTTYCAGAAAACTTTCCTCTCATGGCTATCCTTTCACACTTTCCAGTAGACAGGAATGGTGAAAATACTCTGAGAAAGAGTTAAGAAATGCCAGGGTGTCTCTCAGATGACAGACTCCAACAGTAAAATGAGGGCTCACTGCCAGTAATTCCCCTCAGATGTCCCTTGCTTCTGGCAGGAGACAACATTCCTCCAGCCATGGGCTGGGCAGGGATGTCTTTGCAAACTTTGCAAGTCTCTAACTTGGCAATGAATAAAAAATTCTGGCAGGAGAGGAGCATATAATGATCAAGTGTAATGAAATGGTGACAATACATCTCACCAATCAATAGGAACACTCTCTTTGGAAGAACGTCTTCCTTATTTATAGATCAGCTGGCTTGTGCTGCAGAGGGGAGTCAACAACTGTCTGATTTAGAAGAAAGAMTAACTGATGATGTGAAATTACCTGGAATGCTTAATCACAGAGATCAAAAAGGTGGGTTTGGGATTGGTTTTTGTGTGTGTGTATAAGTTCAGCTTTAAAATTATTCCAATATAATATTATTCCAATATAACTCCCATTGTTGCTGTCACTGTGGAGTGTCTAAGTGCCTAATATATCTAACACAGATGTGCCAAAAGGCTACAATTAAATCACTCTGCAGTCATCTTCTGGTACCAATCAACTTTTTCTCCTCCTAATGAACAGACATGCTGTTTTATACARTCTGATTGACTGGTTGATATGAAAACATAAAGTGGCAGAAGCTGGTGAAAGGTATTCATTATTCTCTGTGTTTGGAGCTGCAATAGAGTGAGTAATTGTTTCTGATTGTGGCAGCCACTCTTGTGCTGACTGATGAGTGCTACAGCACTGGCACAGAGGCTGTGCTAGACAGGATGGAAACTCATTTGTGAGACCTTCATGGAAGGTAAAGCATCCCAAATGTTTTATTTTAAATGGTGAACACGGCTTTGAGTTGGTAATTTTCTACTGCCTGGTCCACAGAAGTCATCTTCACACCTTTGGCAGATTTTTAAGGAGCACCAGTCCAATATTACAGCTCAGGAAACTGAGACAGAGAGGGGAAAAGCAGATTTCTCAGTACCTAAAGCAGATTTCTTAGTTCCTTTAGGCAGCCAAGTCAAAGTGACCCACACACCACGGAAGTGTCTGTCACACTCACACTTGATACATCAGGAAACTCTGCTTATTCATGTCAATGTAAGAAGAATTTTTTCCAGGGCTCAAATACGTTGCATTAAAATGAAGGTTGGTGACAGAAGCAGATAAGGAAGGAGCCACTCATCTGATGAAAACCTGCTCAATATCAAGGTGCCCTACAGAGCCAGTAAATGACCATGACCCTGCACAACTGCTCTGAAATCTCTGGGGTGGGGCAAACCTGTCCTGTTCATTCATTGCTTTTAAACAACCCTGCCCATTGGTAGCCAGCTGGGKTTGCCTGAGAAAAAGGGTATCTGTAGGCAGCTGAAGTAGTGCCCAACATCCAAATACCCCACACAGGGTGAAAAAGCAGAAGGAGAAAGCATTGCTGCTGAAGCAGGGGAGGGCTGCTCACGTAAGAGGGTGATACTTGTTCTGGARGGAAGAAGGTTGGCTAAATCATGGTCCTCAAATGCAAAAGGACATTGAAACAAAAATCACTCTTTGGAAATACCTGGCAACTGCAGTTACTTTTGAAGTGAACACAGTAAATAGCAAACACAGTGAGAAATGAGTGGGCTCTAATTTGGGCTGGGTATGACAGCAGTGATTTCCTGGTGAGGATGGAGGTGGAACATGTGCCCACACTCAGCACTCCCATGTGAGGGCAGCACATCCCCACCAACACTGCTTTTGGATCCAGGCAAAAGATGAAACAGAACCAACAACAAAAGCAAACCACACCTTTTCACTCTGAAAGAGGATGAGAGAAAACATTGGAATTGAATCTCAGTCTTGGCTGAGCATCTACATTTTGGTTGCAAGTACTCAMCTTGCTTTTACTTGAATAGTAGTAAACTTGAGTAAAACACTCCTAACAAGAACTGATAACAAATTAGAAACCTGTGCCTTTTGTGAAGGAATTATAAAAAGGAAATTAAAAAATTCCACTCATAATATTCATTTGACAACCAGTGGTTCCCATAGAGGCTGTTGTAATACCATATTGCAATGACACATTTACATGAAATTCCTCAGTAGATAATCACAGTTTTAAATTAGTTAAAAATATTGCTGTGCTCTTTGGAGGGCTTTGCAAGYTGAACTGCAATTTTTCTGCTTTGCTTTTTTTTCATCTATCTTTGTTTGTTGGTGGGGACTGCCAAAAGTTTGTGTAGATATTTAAGCCCAAGACAGCATCTTAGCTTAGCCATCTGTGAAAACAAAACCGAGTAAAAATACAGCTTTGAATAAATGAAGCACTGAGGGAATTTCATACTTGATATAAATAATTGCAGATATAGCTTGTTGCTATGCAGTTAAGAAAAACATTTCTCCTCTTCTTGGTGAGTACTCATTTCTTTAAAAGGTTCTACTTTCAAACATGAAGACAAAGAAACATTAATATTTTTCCATCTTCTGTTTAAAGTGTACATGCAAGATCGATGCCTTCCTCTCTGGTTTGATAAAAWAGAATACAAAGGATCTGGAGAGAGGCAGGAGAGAGGAGCCAGAGGCTCCCAGCAGCTGATTCTCACCGACATCAACACTTCCCATGGCCTCAGACAAAGGCCAGAGGTTTCCAACTTGGGGCTCAGTCCAGTGGGGCTTAACATTTGGGCGCCCTATGGAAGGTTCAAGCATGAGAAACAGAGGTTCCTGATTTCTGGACGGGTGGAGGAGAGCTGTGAGGCATGAGCTCTGTGAAAGGGGCACTCACTTCCCAGGTGCAGCAAGAAAAGTCACTTTATAATTAGCACATGGGAAAACCCYGAGGCCACAGAAAGGAAGGGAAAGCAAAGGCTTTTTCCTATCAGCTCTTGGAAAGTGACACATTTTGTTGCAGGGCAATATTTGTAAGGAAGGGTTGGTTTAGGAACCTGTCCTTGAACAATCCATCACAGCTATGTATTTAACCATGACCCTGAGCCACAAGCCTCAGGTCCAAACCTAAGCAAAGCACTGACTTCCTTGATGTAAYACACAGGAATTACAAGCTTGGCTGTTTTGCAGGAAAAGGTGCCTTGTGTTGGCCACTCTAAAAGCACCAAACCAGAGGCACTCTGCTGCTTTTGAAGTTTTACAGGGCAAGGGTTCACATGCCCTGGCTGCCACACACAGCCCCTGCCTGTGCCCAAACCCCTCATCTCTGTGGAGCCCGGAGCACACAGCTCTGCTGGGGGCTGCCTGATGCTGCTGCAGACACCCCAAACAGGGGAAAGGCTTAAATAATACAGCACAGCTCCTTCCCCACATGCTGCCTTCATTTCAAGCCTGAGAAGGAGGCCTCAGAGGATCACAGCACCTGCATAATAAGGCATAAAACCAACAGCTATTCTGCTTCCATCCATTCTGTTTCCATTTCAAGTCATCATTTTCTGATCATTGCTTTAGACCTGCTTCGTAACAGTGCACAGGGTTTTGCTCTCAGTGAGGCCACAGCTCCCTGCATGAGTGCTTGCAGTGCATATATGTGAGTACATTTATGCATATTCACAGGGGGAAGAGCAAAAACCAACAGCTTCTTTCAGCCCCCGAAAGGCTTAACATTTTTTGCTTCCTTGTTTGTCTTGCTTCCCTGAGAAAAAAAAACATATTGGACTTTCTTGGCTGAAAGCCGTCATCTTCAATGAAAAGCTGATTATACTGTGGAAGTAAATAATAAAAGCATGATTCTGTCYGCTTGTCTGGGCTAAATTCTTGAAAAAAACCCCTCAGTTGGCACTCAATAATTTCCTCATGAAAAGCAGTGTTTTCTTAAGGAAATTGTGACAATTTGCTGTGGACCAAATTAACAAAGATATAATCTGTCTTCCCACTGAAGACATCAAATTTGCATGCAAGTAATTGTGGTGTGAGAACTGGTGGTGTCACACAGCTTTAAYGATGGTTTGCAGTAAAAATACCAGGAGAACAAACATGGGCTCTACAGCATCTGCAGGTTGCCAGTGCATTATTATTGGTTCTGACCTTCTAATTGCCTCTCTATTTTCTGCTCCTGGCTGCATGGTGAACAACACGAGCGCTCTTTCAACTCCTACGTGTTCCCTGGGAGCTCCCCCCTCTCTCCTCTCTCTCTCAGAAAGAAGTAAACTACCAATTTAATGACTAACTAGCTTGTACTCTCGGAAGACTTTCTCGAGCTTTTGTAAAAAACCTTGAGCTTTGAACATTTTTCAAACAGAAATCACTATTTTTATCTCTCTTTCTCTTAACTCTCCGTACATTCCAGTGAGGAGCATTTTAGTTAGAGCCCTGTGGTGCAGCCCCCCTGCCTCCTTCCAGCTGCTAGCGAGGAAAAACGCTGCTCCTGTGCAGTTAGAGCAGTGGACAGCTGATGGAGCTGGAGAAAGGCTGAAGAGCAGGGCGGGGGGCACAGTGCGGGTCACGCCTGGTACCCGGGGCGCAGCCGGGATGCTGTGGGTAGGATGCGGGTGGGATGCTGCACCGCTCCCGGGGTGACAAGCACCGTGTCACCGCTCACTGAAGGGGGCTCTTGGGACTGCGGGAGGCTTTTTCAGAAAAATTACCGCCGTGTGAATACGTCCAAGAAGGAGCGGGAGCGGCGGAGGCGGCCCCGGAGGCGCGGGCCGGTGCAGTGCTGGCCCGCAGCCGTGAGATGTCACTGCGGCCCCGCGCAAAAGCGGCGCCGGGCTCATCKGTGCGACGGACCAGAAAGGCTGGGACGGGGCCACTTCCCTCCCGCAAGTGCTTGGCTGTCGCCCTGGTCCCTTTCCCGTCGCTGTCACAGCCGGTGCCACCGGGCAGGGCTGAGCAGCGCCYGATGCCGCTGCGGGTGCATTTTTGCAGCCAGAAATGCAAGGCATTGCTGCAGCTCCTAAACTGCGGCTGCTTCATACSACCTTCTCTGAAAAGAGACCACCAAGCCTCAGACACTTCTCTGAGAGGCTTGAGTGAAAATTATATAGTCGTTCCCTTTAGATTTATGGCCTGACCTGACACTTTTAGAAACATTAACAAGGGATTTTAAGCAGTGGTCTAACGTAGCTGTCATGCCCTGCTTGCTCTAGTGCAGTTTTTAGTCTCATCTGCAACCTTCTGATTCAGCAACTAGCTGTAGTTGGAAGGGCAGGATCCTCAGCACTATTTCTGACCTACCTAGATCTGGGCTGGGTGTTGTTCAGCACTTCAGTGTTCAAAATAAATGTAAATGTATGCTAGCAGGGAGAAGACTTCATTTTCTGGCAAGTTAAATAACTGCTTTCCTGACATATCCCAAGTGCTATCCTGAATGAAAAGTTTCATCCCAAGTAACTCAGGGACAGGTGTGCTTCATCAGCACTCAGAAATTCCTCCCTCGTGGAACTTTCAGGCAATTGCATGCTTTTCACCCTAGGTGGAAAGTAAATGAGGTTTATCCCTGCAGCAAATCCTTCAGAAGACTGGCACCGTCTGCCATTGCACGAGGACTGCAGAGATACAGATAAGGAAAAGCAAGCCTAGGAAGCCTTACCAAGGCATATAAATATGCCTTGTATTAATAGCTGCTTATTAAAAGAGGTTATGAAACACATTTTCAAAGTTCAGATAGTGGCCACCTTAGCCACAAGTGTCCGAGGAATATACTTAGATCAAAGTTTTATGACCTCTATTTATTACAGCAGATAGCACTACCTGAAAATACCCACTTTTAAAATCTTATTACTGTCAAATTCCTTATTTAGACCAGTGACTTGACATTCTTGCATGAGTGAACATTAAAGTTTTTGCCTTTTTAACCTCCTAATCCTGGTGCATAAATCTTTTATAACTGATTCTATTCTGTGTGTCTTTTTGGTGTTATTGGATTCTTATCTTTCATTCCAGTCTAGGTTTCTGATTTAATATATTAAAAACTTCAGCTCAGCTTTACTGTCTTTATTAAGATACAAAAGAGGTAGAAGCTTATAGAATGCCAAATGAAAAGCACATTTCTTTTTTTTTTTTAAGGAAAATTAAAAAGTTTTAGTTTAAAAAGAAGCTTGTATCACYCTCTCATGTGGCACCCCCTTATGACTGTCACACAAATGCAGAGAATTACTTATGATTTTGWGCAAGTGCCTTTGCTCTCCCTTAGCTGCTTCTGCTCAGACAGTGGGGTCAAGCCCTGCAGCCCTAGTTCTACTGGGAGGTCTCAGCAAACTCTTCCTCCCCCAGAGTGCTGCTGGAAAATCTCTCCCTGGGGAMTTGCTGACAAGGATCAGAGTATGGAAGGACATGGACCTAAAATTCTCCTTTACTATCCTGTCTTGCCTTCTTCTCCTAGAACTAACACTACAGCTGAGTGAAAAAGCAAAATCAGAGCCCATTCCACCAGCAGGAAAAAAAGCAAAAAGTAAAACCAAGCCCAAACCCTAAACATTCATACGAGTAGCAAAACCAGTTAAGTCTGATTTGTGTCTCAGGAGGGTCTGCTTTAAAGGTTTTCTTGTGACAAAGAAGGGYTGACAGCTGAAAGGCTTAAAAGTGATGAGAGAACTGATGGTACCACTTTGGTTATAGGGTGTTTGTATTTGGAAAATCCTAGCTATACCCATGACAGTGGCATGTCAGACTAACAGGCTGCCAGATTAGCTTACAAAGGGCAGGTCAGACCCTTCACATGGGTACATCCCAGATGCCTAAGGGATGAATGAACCTGCAGTGATAGTAGGATCACACTTGAAATTAAAAATTTATCTGTACAGAATTAGATGCTCGAGCCACCTCTGGACATAGAAAAAGGGGTGGTTAAAATACATCTTTTCTGAAAAGATGAAAGTATAGAATAGAGAGATTTTTATCCACATTTAAATTAAATTGACCTGCTTTAAATAAAACAATCTTGTTCATGCCTGGAGTACACCTGCAGTCATACATTTGAGCATGAATAAGTTTTCCTTCCCTTTAAACAGGGAGTCTGTTTAAAATTTTATGTATGAATACACCCCCAATCCCCTTGTACCCTGCCTTTCTGTTGTGTGACTTAGCCACACCATCCTCAAGGACCTGGCAGCAGATGGAAAGAGCAAGATAGGGCAAATTCATATGAACTTCCCTTTTTATTTGGATGCACAAAGCATAACCCAGACACAAACAGTAAGAGAGGACTACTCAGTATGAGTGCCTTAGACCAAGACTTAACTACTGATTTAGCCGAGCGTGATCTGCACTCAGGCTAAAGGGAATGAGTGGGCAAATGGGGTTTGTTTGCAGGAAGAGCTGGAGACCCTGACCCAGGAGGCTGCCAGCCCAGGGTGAGATGGCAGCCAGCTGCCTTGGGGTGTCAGGAGGGAAATGTTCCCATGGCATTGCTGTGCTAACTGCTGGGACAGCCAGCCCAATGCTGGCTCATGCACCTTTCCAAGATCGCTTGTAGGAATCTCTGGAAATCAGTCTGACAAATCACCTGAGCTTTTTAGGTTACCCTACTTATTTTCTGATTTGTGATTCATGCCTGTAAAAAACAAATCTAGAGCACATCTGTGTGAATCCTATCTCTGCACAGCTGCAGCAAACCCAGATTATTTGTATGGGCTATGGGAGGCACCTGTGTCCTAGGATGCAGGTTTCCCAAATGAAACCCAACTATGATCTGATCGAAAAAGTGGGATTCTACCAGCTTGGTTGTGCTTCCCACCCAGGGTGGTAAAATCCTGACAGATCTCACCGTCATTCCATGTGGTGCTGCTATAATTAATCCCTGTTTCAGCTGCCAGTTTCTGCAGATGCTCTTCTGCAGATAAAAGGGGACTTCCTCCCCACCCTCACCCCTCTTTTAAATTTGTGCAAGTTCCCTGACCTGGAAACCTGACATTTTCTGGTTCACACTTCTGCACATTTCAGCTCTCCTCCTTGAGTCCTCTCTGGAATCTGTACTGACAGGAAAATGGCACAGACAGGAGAGTCTGCACCCACCCCGAGGAAATGCAAACAACACAGCCTTGTCAGGATGGTCAGCCTCAGTTATTCCCCCTTTACTACCTCAATTTATTCCAGCATCCACTTMAAATGCTTGCTTTCCTGTACAGCATTTTCTATAGGTTACCAGCTCCACTACTGCCCAGGACAGCAAACTGAAAGATTCCCCCCTACTTTAACAGGGGAAGAATACTGGGTGTCTTATAAAAAGCCTGTCCCCAGACTYCAGCATAAGTTTTCCCTTGCTTTTTGAAAGAAAGGGAGATAAAATAGGAAGTAGGTTCTCTCCAATCTGAAAAGCCTGCCTGTGTTCAGAGCACTGCAGAAAGTGCCAGAGAGCACTGGATTTGTAGGAGAATAATTCCAACACACGGCTGCCAAGGTCAGTGTGCACTGGGCTGGCAAGCCAAACTTACATAAGTAATGGCCATGGGCAGTCAACTCCAAATTTGGTACAAACTYCTCCACCTTCACCCCAGTGTAAAAGGGAAAACCATATTAAACTTGTTCTGCCTTAAGCTGTTTTTCTCTCGCTTGTTTATTTTTTCCATCTTTTCCAGGCTGATATGCTCACAACTACTGCTCCAAGCGTAAAATTCAGCTTGCAGCAAGGACCTGATGGTTTTCCCAGTTTGTCTGCAGGCTGTTGGGATGTTATCTCATTAATGGTGTAGAGATGCCAATAGGACAGGTCATGGAAATAAGTTGGGTCATCACAATCAAATGCTCTGATTTAATCATGCATTCCTTGTGTCCATCTCATGCCAACACCTGAGGGACATTTCATGCCCTTGCCAGCAGCAGCTGCTGCTGACAGTGGGGTCACCACAGGGTGAGATGGATCACTCTGTTGTCCCCTGGGCTAAGTGCAGGGACACAGGACACATGCCTGTCCCTTGCAAGGCAGCAGCACACACAAGGGGCTCTTGCAGGAAGCCCTGCACCACCCCAGGGCAGCTGGGGAAGGGCTGAGCACCCTGGGCTGGGCTGAAGTGGAGCTCTAACCCAGGGTGGGTATGGACAGGTGCCACCTGGGCCTGCTCTGGGCCATTGGCACCATCACCAATAACTATTTCCAAACTAAACACACTCTCTCTCCCCAGAGATGCAAGCTGCAAATGAAATAGCAGAGATAGTGAAAAAGTGGTTAACAGGAGCTTTAGTAGAAGAATAGAAGAATGTAGAAATAAGCCCCCACCATTTCTTACATTATCTGAGAGCTGTTCAGCCATGAATTGTCTGTAATAATTAGCATGAGAATATCTCCTTGATGACATTCAAACTGCATAAAAGGGTCTSCATTTCCTCCATCAAAGTGCATATTTATGAACTGAATCTCCRAAAGACGGAGCCTTTGATAGTATTATTTTAATATTTTTTGCATATGATTAGAAGCTTAAACTTCAAGAAGCCCTAATAATAAAAAAAGACTATCTGGTTTCTGCTAGTCACCTCTGTTCCTAGTAAACACAAACACATATATGGAAATCACTGTTTAAATATGAAAGTGATAGACTATGCAAGATAGAATGGCATGAATAAATTTACTTTTGTTCTTTAATGATCCTGAGAAGAGTGGCTTAAAAAACAGCCTTGATACCAAAGCCATTAGGYGGCATTTGGTGTTCTCAGTTCTCATTTGTTTCTTGACCCTGGTGCCAAACTATTTAAGTCACACTAAAAGCCCCTACTTTCTGTGTACACTTATGAATGTGCATGCTACTGCCCCTTTGCTGTTCAACACATCTTATTTTATATACCTGATTACTACAATTCCTCCTAACAGTCTTGATCCAAAGCTGGACTCAGCAAGGGTGGGATTATGGGGCTGTGAGGACATACATGTGCCAGGAGCTTCAGTAGCTGGAGAAGCTTGAGTTTGGCACCTSTTCCCAGGTGTCAGACTTTCTGGAGGCTTGTCAACAGAGCCTGCCCAAAGCTCACACACTGGCAGCTGCTTCTGCCTCCTCCTGGTGCTATTTCCAGCCCTTTGTTTCAGCACCTACACTGAGCAAGCACCTGAAAGTTTAAGGACTTGAAATCTGAAAGGCAGTTGGCAGTCACTGAATTGTTTATAGAGAAAATGTTCCATTTGGTTACTGTCCTTGCAGCAGAAATGTGCAAGAGTGTGACAGCTGAGGCTGGATGGGACCCAGGGGAGGGACTGTGTGGGTGCAGTTGTGTTCAGGAGGTGTTGGGCCACCAAAGCTACTGCCATGGGATCCTGCCCAAATGGTTTGCAATRACCATTAGAAAATATTTCCCCTGTGGGCTATACTTGCTCCCCCTTTGGTTTGCAAGACCCCAGTGCCACTGGTGAATCCATGGATCTGTGCCTGGTGCCCTTGGAGCTCAGATCTGGGAATGGCAACATGAAGAAAGTTTGGTTTCTCACTAAGTTTTAAAGGCTGCCAATGTAAATTTTGGAAAATTGAGAAGAAAACAAAAGGAAATATTAGTGAGGTTTGGTCACTCCAAGAGAGAAAGAAATTTTAGAGTGATATTGAAAACAGTGCTGTTGTTACTACATGGCCTGAAAATCTTCCCACAAGGTTTCCACAAGGAAAAGTTTCAAAGTTGTCAGTATTGGGAAACTACAATTGCTGTAGCTAAAGTCTTGTTTTCTTAAAAAGCCAACTATTTTAACTTGTGTGATTTCAACACATATTAGACAAATCTTTTGACATTTGGCATGTATTGCTAAAGCTCCATTTCTAAAATAACATATCTTTTATTAGTTAACAATAAATAATCTSTATTTAATTCTTGAATGCAAATAGCATTACATTTTAGGCACCAACAAAATAGCGAGTAGTGCATTTCTTACTCTTAGGGATGAGAACAGTCTGGCTAAATCTCCATGCTAAAGAAAATAACTAATATTTGCTAAACAACTAACTACTCAAGGCATTTCATTTTTTCTGATAATTAAACCAAATATTCTGAATGCAACAATCCACAAAAAAAMCCTCTTAATGCTTAAAAAAATTCTAGAAGTACTACAATTTTACCTGGCATACTCAAAATAGTAATAATAGTAAACATTGTTTAGATCAAGCATTGCTTGATGTAATCTAAAAATGCAGAAATTTAGCACACCTCCACTTTTTTTTTTCCTCCATTCTAAAACAAAATAAGAAATGAATGGGTGAAATCAGTCAGACAATGGATAATAAAGAGAAAATGTCAGCCTGTGCACCACAAAGACAAACCCTGTAAAATGCCTGTCCTGATCAGAAAACAACCACTTCATCCAGAATGTGCTCAAGTGACTGGGAACTCTTAATTCCTTATCACCAGAAATTCATTTGGGAACACACACATCAGTTTTGAAGGATGGCTTTTCTTGGATCTGAAACAAAGTTTCTGATCAGAAGAAAGGAAAGGATAATTGATGGTTCAGGTGTTCTCAGGGCACCTGGGAATCATCCCCACTCTATTCAAGTCCCCATTTTGCTTCTAAAAGGAAACTTCAATGTGAATCTCCCAGGTGAACATTTTAACTCTTGTCTAATCTGAGATGGGTGAGATCTCACAAAAAGAGCTTCACAGAGTTTTAATTGCCAATCCTGACTTTGTGCAGGACATCTTTTGGATGCCTCAAAGAGCTGCTGTGATGTGAGAAGGTGTTTCTGAAGACTGGCACAGGCCCCTGCTCCAGTCCACTCCTCTCCTCACCCCTCATCCCTCAGCAGAGTGAGCAAGAACCAGGAGCAAGCTTACAGTCTCAAGCTTGTAAGGTTATCAGAATAAAAATTCACCCACATGAAAGGAGGAAAATAAATCCTGTTACYGTTAGGACTGATTTAAAAATCACAGTTGTTTTACTGATCATTCTTATTCATAATTCAGCTTATAGCTATAAAAGATGAAGGGGAATATGCCCTACTTTTCCCTTTATGATTTGACAGCACCTCTGTTGAGTAGCTTTGCCATGAAAACCAATGGTTGCTCAGTTTCCCCTGCTGTGTTTTTGGGTCTTCCACAACACAAAAGGAGAGAAGAAAATCTGGAGAAGGGGAAGGAGAACCCAAAGGAAATGCCTCAGGCAATTACAGCCCTCAGGGTGACTTGTGCCAACCCTTTACTTGCTGTTTGCMTAGAAAATGATCAGTGAACAATGTGGTTTTCAATTCAAAAAAGTATTTGCTCTTTTCAATGTCTGGAGGACAAATCCATCTTCTAATGGCTGTGACCAAGAGTCCAAAGTCTGTAATCTCCATGGACCAGAAGCCTTCAGACCATGTAAAAAGGTTGTCAAGTCAGAGGGGGGAAGGCAGAGAATGAGGGYGAAGTTTTAAATTGCTCATGTTGTCCCTAGCAGCCCTTTATTCCCGCTAAAGACAGAGCCTCTGGAGGCAGCCCTGAGGTGCACACCTCTGGGGCCTCTGCCTTCTGCAATTTGATGTCACTCCAGCCACATCTACAACCTTCTCTCTATCCAGCCTCTGTCCAGCAGGGTATCTGCACAGAGGCAGAGGTCAGGCCTGCCCAAAAGCCGCTGTTCAGTTATTCCTCTGCCCATGGATCAAAGAGGARATGGAAAATCTATTTTCCCTCTCAAAACCTTCCTGGCTTCCTAGTCTGTTGATGAATGCATCGCAGTGAGATCAGCCATGTCTCAATGGCTTGCTAGCCATTTTGTTAGCCAAAGAAGTTGCTGCTCCCCTAAGTGGCTCTGCTGTACCTTTTCTGGGGATTCATGATGATTCCCTGCTGCTGCTTAGTGCATGTGTGTGTGGGCAGAGCCTTGCTACCCCAGAAACCTGTGCTTGCCTCCCTGAGTGTCACTGTGCTCTATTTCTCAGGACTTTAGTGACATACAAAGTCACCCAGGAAGCTTTTCCCACACTGGTTTGTTTTGTGCTGTACTTTGGCAGCTCTCAATAAACATCCCCAGCTGCACAGAGCCCAGAGCAGTGAATCTCTCCTGACATGCAGGCACGCCCTCTCCTCTGCTCACATCACCTGCAGCAGAGAGGCTCAGCTTGCTGTCACCCACCTGTGATGCTCTTGCCCGTTTTCTCTATTTGCTGAACTTTTACTTTGCACTGATTTTACTCACATTTTTTTTTCAATTATGGAATCATTCTACCTGACAACGCTGCTCATTCAGTTTCTCCCTCTCTGTAATTTCATGTGAATGCTMTCCATACAAAGTAGGACCTGTTTTAAAGGTCTTTTGCTCTGTGTTGTTTTCCATTTGTTTCTCTTGTGTATTCTGGCTAAGGAAAACCAAACAGAGACAGATTCTGCTACTTGCTCTTATTCATGCTACAAAACACCTTATTCAGGAAAAATCATTCTGCAYGCATAAAAACACTGAAAATCTGTGCTTTTATCAGGAAACAGCATTTGAATACAYGGTACTGGGGAGTTTCACATATCTTGTGTGGTCTAATCCAAAAATACTGTAGTGAGCTATTAAAATRCAGTCAGTAGTGCAGGTRTGTGTGGCGTTGTTTTGGGTTTATTTAAAGAAGTGTCCATTTATCTGTTGATCCATAGCAATCGACTTACTTATGCATTTTGACATCTCACAGCTAAWACCAGTAATTTCATTTTTGGTGAGCAGTTTCCCAGTCAGGCAGTGAGGTCTGCTCCCAGAGACTCCTGCACCAAAGAACAGCTCTCCAGCAGGAGTAGCTCATGGCCCTCAGCAACCTCAGCAGTGGGATTATTTAGCCCACACACTCCAAGACACATCTTCCAGCTGAGGGACCCACCTGACACTCTGGGCTGGAGATCAGCCCAGGYAGATGCAAGTTGCTCCCCTCCCTCTCCTGCTGAATCTAAATTGATATGATATCCTTCTCMGTCCTTCAGCTCTCTAATGGAATTTGGGGTCCTTTATAATCATATAGCRCTACCAAAACTGATCCCAGCCCTGAAACATTCCAGACTGTCTCCAGAGTGTGTTTCACCAGGATGGAAACGGGCGCTCCCTCACCCACACCACAGACACTGGCACCATCTGTCYCTGCCTGGGGTCTGTTCTGAACCCATCCTGGGAGGGATATGTCTGTAGGARCTCCCTTCTCCCATGGAAGGGGCTGCTCCACACATTGCAGCCTTTGCCCCCCTCAGTTTGGGAGCCTGCTGCTCATCCCGCCCTGAGCCCAGCAGGCAGCTCTGCATCATCCCCAGAGAGGGGTCAGCTCCTCAGCAGGRCTCTCCAAATCTGGGGGTTTTATTTAAAACCTTTGGAGGAGATGTGTTCCCAAGCTCACCCCTTGGTCTCTCCCACTGCCATGCACATAACAGATGACACCATTTAACTGCTCCAGCACGCCATCCATCATTCCTTGCAGCTCCACAGGTGCACTGGCTCTGCCATATGGCAGCTCCTTAGACTTGAACAGCCCCTTTGCATGTGCTCCCAGCACAGGGTATTCATTCATCTGCAGCTGGTGGCACATGCTGATGTGCTTAAGACAGGTCAAGATTTTTAAGCCTCTCCCCACCTGTCATTTTGAAAGTCATGGTTTAAGCTCAGCTGACAATCACCTGTCAGGGGTTTATGGCCTGCATATGTCAAGCTTCTAGCTTTTATCTGAGCTGTGGCAAAAAAATTTTAAATAAAAATTAGTGGTAGGAATAAGACTTTTCTCAGTTAACTGTAGAAGATTTTGATATTTTTTCTWAGTGCAGGAATACTGACCCATTCAGTATTCCCTCACCATTGATCCAGRTCCCAGAAATTAAAGCCTATCTCCTTGGAAATTAAAACTGGGCACTGGTGATCATTTATTGTTTTAAAACAACACACATCTCTTTGATTTAGGCAGCAATCTTCACTGTGGTTTAGGCCMTGATCATAATTCTGTGAAAGAACCAAGCAGAGGTGAGCTCTGCTGAAAACCTGAAGAGATTTAAAACTAAATATTACTTTTCCATTTTATGGCAGGTCTTTATTAAAGTGATATTTCCCCTCATCCTCTGAAACCTTCTGGAATTTTAAACTTTATTTCYCCTTTTTTATTTAAATGGACACTTACTTCAACATCTTTAAAGCTATTTAAAGTGCAGATATTAAACACGAATAATTGCCTTCTGATTTCAGTGCATGGTGAAATAAAAACCGACAATGCATGTCTTCTAGTGACATTCACACCTGCGTCTGTGACAGAGACCTGTAATTTGATGAAAATTAACTTTACTCTGGGCTAGAAGGGCAAGTTTTTAACCAGCTTCAGTACCATATTCTGCATCCCTTTTCTCCTTTACATGGGTCACGGGCTGGCAGGAGGAAAAGGAGTGGATGGATAGATGAAATCTGAACACTTTTCAGTCCTTTATCAGCTAGAAGCAACTCACTAATTGAAAAAAAAAGTAGAAAATGGATGCTTTAGCATATTATGATGAAATTTTTTGGAGAAGCAATAGGAAAAGTTCCTTCATCTCCGTCGTCTAAACACCCAAGTCCCTCTGCTACCTCCTGGAACAATTAGCAAAAACCAATAAAAAACTCCTCCCTGAGTCTCCCTCAGCCTCTTTCTTCCAGGCTAAGCCCTGCTCAGTAAAGAGTTGCCAAGCTTGTGCCTGGGAAAAAGGGAAGCTGAAAAGTCCAGGCCCTGGTGAGCAGGGCATGCAAGAGAAACAAGGCTGACATTGCTGTGTAAATGAGCCTTGAATTATTCAGGCCCTTTTGTGAACACAGTCAAGACCTCTGGGAGATAAAGGATGGCTACCAAAGTAAAAAGTGTATTTTAATGAAATATAAATATTAGATGGAATATTACATGGAAATACTCTGGAGYCTTACACATCATTTCCAGGGAAGGAAAAAGCATATTTTTGAGTCTCTTGAGGTGCCAATTCATTAATTAGTACGGATATGAAAGATATATGTGAAATGCATCAGTCAAGCAATTATTGAGGAAGCATAATTTGAGAGCATAGTCTGGCAATGATAAGTCACTTTTATGCTCATTTATATTCACTTCATTGACATTTTATTTAGCAGGATATAAACAAGTAGAAGCAAAGAAGGATCAAGTGGTTCCTGAACAAGGTCACTAAGGATTTTTCTGGGGACATGGCACATTCCCCTTGCAGAGCACTGTTGTGGCACAGACCCTGCTGCAAGACCCAGGGCTCCACCACTCTAGCCCAACCTCCAAATCCCTGTGTGYGCCCTTTTCTGTTCTCATTCCCTGTCTCAGCAAACCTCTTCCCTTGGGCAGACTGTGAGCAGAACAGTGCAGAGGATGGTAGTGCTGTTGCCATGAGAAGGCTATGCCTTTTCTTCAGAATGTCTTCCTCTGAGGTTTGGAAAACTCTGAATTCTCACATCCTCTAGCAGCCACTCCTGCTTCCAGAAATCCCATGTAGTAAAGGCTGTAGAAGTCAGGTCAGGCTTTATTCCCTAAAATTCCTCTACATATCAGCTAGGTAAAAGCAGTATGAATGAGGTTGATGTCAAGGACCTCATCCCTCTCCATGAGATTTTTCCTGATGTAGTTCATTCACCTAAAATCTGAACAGGAGAATTTCAGTCTATGAAACTTGTCAAGGTTAGAATAGTTCTTATTTACATTATGTTTGATACCCAATATAAATATCTGCTTTGCAGTTACTAATATAGTTATTTTTTACCGGTTCCTCAGACAAGATGAAGCAGTTAATTTGACTCTTTTATTGTTATCTCTTTGCTGTAAATGTCCCAATTGCCATCTAAAATATAATTTCTCTTATGGCTAGACCAGAAGGACATTTGTTMAAGTTATTTCCTTGCCAAGGATAAGCCCATTGTTATATTTGCATTCATGCACCATTATTGTTAAGAAGGGTGTGGGGTGAAGACAAACTTTCAGTTTCATTCTCATCAGGATCAAGTCCTTAGATAGAGACCCTTATTGTGTATCTGTGACAGTACCTACATTTTCAGTGTGCTCTTTCAAGTGTGCTGTCCTGTCAATTTAATTTTCTCTTTCAGCTTCTGAAGTGACTTTTCAGGACCTTATACACCTACCCCTTAAGGGAAATGTGCATTCCCTAATATTTCAGCATTGTATATTGCTCACAACAACATGCAGTGCTAAAAYAATGTGCAGCTGAAGAGAAACCTTCTTAATTCAGAATCTTGTGTGAGGCAGTATTTTTTTTTGTGCAGCTTTGCCAGAAGAAGTCAAATGACTTCTCCCACTGACTTCTTTCATTCGCTCCTTGAACTTTTCCATACATTTGCTGCAGACTGATTTCCTGATCTACATTTTCCTTTGATACTGACAAAAAGGGATGAAATAGAGAGTCTTCCCTGCAAAGCAGAGTCAAGAGAAGGTTTCAACTCTCTGTCACATGGCACTTTCTATTTCCTCACATTTGCAGCCCAAGGTGTCACAGTTAAACATGACTCATCATCATGCCCCATAACACATGCAACAAAGGATTTAATTTTCTCCTTTAGCACCCTCAAGGTAAAATGTGGTGCTGTAGGAGAGGTTATCTTGCATAATTACCACTACAAAACTGAGACCACTTCCCAGTTTGTTCTTTTAATAACCTGTGCTTTTTAACCTCTACCTTTAACATATTTGTTTGGAATTTCTCATTCTGTTTCCTGAAGAACTGAAAGCAAAACACCTTTTGAAACTGTATGCCCACTGTTTCTTGTATTTGTGGCTGAGGAGAAAGGTACCCAGGTATTTTGTGCCTGTAAACTGCTGAGAGTGAATGACCTTGGTGCAAAGAAGAGCATCTCACTATTTTCTGGTGAGCTTATGGACTCAGAGGGGCCCAGACTCAGCTTTCTTTCAAAAACAGCTGAGTAGGATGAACATAAAATAAAAGAATTGGGTCAGCAATGTTGTGAGCTGAAATATCAGGAAAGGAAGTATTTCCCCCCTGCTTTTCAGGAATATCACATTTCTGCTTTTTGAGGTATGGGCTAATTTGGGTCTTTTGTGTTAGACAGCCTTGAGTAGCGCTGCATTCAATGTGTAAGTGACTTGTGAGTGAGAAAGGCAATTCAGCTTGGGCAGCAGCAGCAGGATGCAGCAAGTCATTCAGAGAGGAGGAACTCAGCCAGACCTCTCTGGTGTATCTGTAACACAATTAAATCTCCATAACGACCTCCATTAGGCCCAGCATGTAAGTCGCTACAAACAACTTTGAACTTGATGAACATTTTCCCTCTAAAAAAAAWAATATTTCAGTTCTATTACTTTTTGCACCGTTTTAGCCATATGCTAAATATTAGAATGCCTCATTCTCATTTACCCTTCACATATTAAGGTGAAAACTCTGACCTAGTGCATTCTAATTACTTGGCTTATTAGCTTCACATTATATCAGTAATGGTGCGATAGCCAACATAATTACTAGGACTTGAAAAATTATACTTTGCTGTACTATTTCATGAACTGTGAGATGGTTCTCCCTTCTTATTAACTTTCTTATTTAATGGGTTGACCAGATTTTTTTATCTACCTAGACCATTGATCAAACAGATAATTTTAGATTTTAACTGCAAYTGAGAAATTGCCCCCTAAAAGAGTGAGATATATGGTTTCTTTAGAGGAAAATAGAGACATTTATTATTATTCTGTGCTTCTTATTTACAAGCCACCACAATTAGGTAGTTACTGCATGATGCTTGAATGCTGTTTTTAACTTTAAAAGCTTTGTGAAATTTAGAGGGAAATTATTATTAGTCCTTTTATCCTTTCAAATTTTTAGTTTTTTTAGTCACTAAAATCCYAGTTTCCATTTTTAAATTTAAAATACTTTTTTTCTCTTTCTAGAAGCAAATACAACATCCACACCTTGTTCTTGTTTAAGTCAAATGATGACTTTCAATCCAAACCTGGTAGGATTGGCAACTAATGAATCTGAGAATTGTYCTGATCCCAAATACTTTTAGCTTAGAGTATGAGGCTACAGAAGAGCTTGGTTTGTTGTGCTGAGGTTTTTTTTTGATGGAGACTCCTGCTGAAGGGGATAAGAGATTCCTGTGAGTGGTCACACAGCTGCCTTGAGGTGTTTTAAGCAGATTATTAATGCCAGGCCATCCTGAAAGGAGYATCCCTGGTCCTGGCTGGCTGGGACCTGCAGTGCCTCCTGTGCAATGTGCTCTTCTGGCCCTGAATGAGACTCATCCGTGTCACTTGGCCCTAGCCCAGCTCTTCTGTCCTCCAGGGAGSACTCCCAGCCAGGCTCACTGATGCCCACGTGTTCCTGACAGAGCRGCAGCTCTGAGGCACTTCTGGAATATTCTCCCCCAGAGCACAGAAGCAGAGGGTCAGTGCACAAATGTGAGCCAGGCATTTCCAARGAAGTCATCTCAGAAGCCCCTGCACTGAATTAATCAGCAAACCATGCCTCCTACACTTTTTGGAGGCAGCCACAGTAACCTCCTGGCTCTTGGCAGATGGACCTGCACTTCTGCAATGCTGTGACAGCTGGAAGAGTTTGATGCTGTCTTGACTCAACATATCAGCCAGAAGCTTCCCCTGTGGGGAAAYCTATGTGTGTTTTAAGCTTATTTAGTTGGAAAAGAACTAAAGCTAAAAAACTACTCTTTATTTTTTTTAGGGTTTTTTGTTTGTTTTTCCCTTTTTTCTAAGCAGGAAAAGAAAATAGCTTCCTAAATGAAAGGTAGAGCTGTTGGGAGAAAGAATGACACTGGACTTTAAGGTTCCCTCTGAGAATTTCAGTGAAGGGATATATTTTTTCATGGCTCAGCCATCTGACCAGAAGADAAAGTAAAACTGTACATCATCACCCATTAAAAAAAAAAAAACCATTCTCCCTTGCAGCTGTGCTATCAAAAGCCCCTCCCCATTTTCATGACTGCACCTTTAAGCCAAGAAGAGATGGTTTAGAAATGGCCAGTGATTATTTAATAAATAATAGGAAATTACTTTTTTAATGTAGCAGGGAGCACCTGGAAATGTATTCTTCCTGCAGGATTTTAATGGGGTGCTACTTAATTCTATTGTGCTTGGTGCAATCAGTTTAATAATTCTGATTTTTCTTGACCTCTCTGCATGAGGAACATTGTTATAAAAGGGAATATAATAAAAAAACTTCTAAGGGTAATATTAGARACAAAAAAAGGTAAGAGGCAGTGTGAGCCTGCATGTGAGGCACCAGTGTTAGTGCAGACCTACAGGTGGCCTGACACTTTCCTACGTGAGTGATTAGGGCTCAGCTCATGCTGCATTTCAGATTACTGGAGGCATTAAAACSACAGCCCTCGATATTAAAGAGATGAAGGTGAAGGTTGAGAAATTTCAGTCTCAAATTGGATAATTTTCCCAAGTCTCTGGCTGCAGTGCAACACTCATTTATTTGCAGGTGAATTTAACAGACAGGGTGTTGAATGAGGAATTACTTCCCAGAGTGGTATATTGAGTTAGGTAGAATCTGCCTGAAGCCAGAACAATGGGTTGCTTTTGTGCTAATTTCTGMTTTAAAAATGATTAAATGCACCTGACATTTTATGTCATCTTATATATTTAAATTAATATGAAACTCAAACTGGTTTTTTGGAGTTCTTTTTTCACTAGTGTATGCCTATGCTATAATATACATATAATTATGTATATTATATGTATATTATATGTGTATTGTATGTATATTATATGTATATTATATGTGTAATATATAAGTGTGTATCTTGTAGTTTCTTGATAATTTCAGGGAGAGAGGCGTTTAAATTAGCTATTAAATTACCATTCAGAGATTTGATCATCTCCTAATTTCCGTACAAAGCCCTCCACAGGGGATAAATCTAGTTTAAATGTTCTCTTCTTCCCATGATTTTATACTCTAGCTGCAAGATGATACAACCTTCCTGCATTTCTAACTCAAATACATTACAAGAACCTGAAAGGTTTTAGCTCAGTCTTGTCAAATAAGTCTAYATTTCAATTGTAAATGGAACAAGAACTAGGAAGAAAAACATTTCTGGTGTTGCTCAGTTCTCTTACCCTTAGCCACAGCTATGAGAGCTGAGTAAATCAGAAAAGTACTAATGGTGGTGGGGTTTTTTAAATACTTCTTCATGCTAGTTGTTTCCCCAAGTTCCCTTACTTACTAGAAGAATTGAAATTCTGCATTTTATTTCTTATGACTTTTTTTTTGGGCAGATAAACGCTCACTGCTTCTTTGGGCAGGAAACTTGCAGAGTTTTCTTGGGCTGAATGAAGCAARGGCTGAATTCCCTTCCTTCTTTGCATGGCACTATGGGAAAACCTGAAGGATAAAAATGAGGATAGCCCAGTTCTTAACTGCTTTGTGAGTTTTGCCTTGCAAGTTGCTCTCAATCAAATCTATTTGGGTTYTACTTCCTACTGCAAAAAACCTTTTAGCAACATGCTGATGAYAGAGCAGGGAATTGTCATCTTCTTCTCAAAAAATGAATATAAATAGAAAATACAATAAGTCAGGGTTAACCTAGCCTACAACAGTTAAAGTAGTAATGAAAGAACAGAAATACTGTATCTGAAACTAGACTGATCTCGTGCCCTTCTTTTGCAGCTTTATTGAGTTCATTTAGTAAAAATAGAGATTTAWGCTGTTGCTAAGTGTTTGAGCCTATAATTGCAAACTCAACATGGAAGTTCAATATAGACTTTTTTCCTGGTTTCCATAAATATTCAAAACTTACACCTTAAATACCTTTTCATGATGTGTGAACTTTGCTCCAGTACCTGCATTAGCCTAGCAGAGCTGTCTCAAGTGATAGGACAAAACTGTAATTTTTTATACTGTTCTCCCTTGAGAACAAAGCAGCATTCAAAACTGCTTTTCAAATATGATTCCTTTCTCTGGGTTTACTGCTCTGTGTTGCCATGACCATTCACCACAGGCATGTGGTCTATTCTTTTTCATTCCAGCTGCACAAAAAAATAGAATTCCACACACTGTAAGCTCTGATCCACTGCTAGAACAGAAGCATAAGGATGCTTTTGTCTGTCCCTATAATGGACTAATCTATTCCTGGGCAGGTTCCAGAGTGTATTTCCAATAAATTCTTACTATCAAAAATTACCCAGACATATGTAACCCCCAAGGCTACCATTAATTTTGCTTTTATACAGATTATAACAGGCTAATTATTTGTTCCTCTTGAGGTTCCCACAGACGGGATGTATCTACATCCATTGTTAAAGACAAGCATGTGCCTCTCTARGACAGTATTTACCTCTCAAGCCTTCCTTTCCTCCTTTGTTCTTCTCTTGTCCTCTAACACTCTCAGAAGTTATTGTTATTGGGTACTAATTTAATAAAAATGCAGGAGATTCTGACTGAATGATAACCAYCAAAGCTATTCAATTGTTTTTCTGTGTAACGACTCTGATTGAAATTCTGGTCACAGCAAAGTCAAAAGCAAAATTTCTTTGGCTTCTGCAGGGGACTGGGATTTCATCTAAGGTGAATATTGTTTTTGATTTAGACATAAATATCTTATAACAGTTTCTGATTCACAAGTCTTGTCTAGTATTAGACCACATTAAACAAGCCAAGAAACCATAATCTAAAGTGGAAACGGAACATTTATTCCTTTCAGGTGCTGTATGCTAAACAGAAATCCCTCTGCTTGGCATGTGACATCTACCAGGAGATAATGTTATCAGGTGTGCCCTGTGTGCTGTGGACATCATCACTTTTGAGGCAGAGGAGGACAGCAAAAGAAACAGCAACACACCAGGAATGAAAGCAGCAGTGGAAGAGAAGAAAAGCTGCCACAGGGAATGCCTTGTAGGTGATCTAGAGATACTTCCAGAATACTTGAATGCATTTCTCATGCAGCCCTCCCCATAAGCAGGATCCATAGTTTCCAACAAACTCTTCAAACAAAACACATGCAAATAAATCCCAGTTTTACTTTTTATATTCTGCATTTCCCTAGTACTTATGAAGGAAAATGACCAAAATACTCAAGCGAAAACACCTACAGCTTGAGCAGCTAGTGAGCTCCCTCTGTTTCTGCAAACAGGTGAGATGGATCTCTTTTGAATGCACCATTTCCTTGCAACAGGAAGAGCTATCTTAGCACTGCCCTTTAAAGAAAGGCATAAAGTGATTTAAAATACATAAATACATATGTATCTGTATATATGTGCATGTATCTACCTAGCTAATTATATATTTAGGATATGTGTGGGTGCAGAGGAAGGGATTTTTCCTGTTCTAAGCAATTACCTACCCTATCAATATGTATATATTTCAGCACTCACTTTTTTCTCCCCATGAAGCCAGACCTTGAATATACATGTTTATTTTTAAGTAATTGCAAATTATCCATGAAATGTTAAATAGGATAATGAACTCATTAAGCATTAATTGCTAAGGCAAGCGGCTCTGGTGCCAGCATGATCTGTGTAGCTGAGCTCTCACAGGGGGGTGTTCCCAAACTAGGGGAAACTTAGGAGAAGTAAAGAGAGCCAGCAGGAGCCTGCAGTACTGATGGGGCCAGGAGCAATAGCAGCCAAATCCCCAAGGTGAATAGGAGCAGCCCCTTGGGGAGTAAAACCAGGGCATGGCACAGCATGGTGGGTGCTGAAGTCCCGCCAGCTCTAAAAATGCCTCTATAAACACACCAGAAACAAAAGAGTGTCTGAGGAGGATTCCCAGCCTTTATGGGGTCTGGGGGAAACGACCAAAGAACTTAATGGTGCCTTTGGCTCTGTGTTTACTAGTACGACTCTAAATTGAATGCATGGTCAGTCAGGCCACAGCAGACACGGAGCTGGGTGGGAGCACAGACCTGCTGGAGGGCAGAAAGGCTCTGCTGAAAGCTCTGGCCAGCCTGGGTTGATGGTCTGAGGACAGCGGTGTGAGGTTCAACAAGGATCCAGGTGCTGGATCCTGCACCTGGGTTGCAATAACCCCACACAGKGCTACAGGCTGGGGGCAGAGTGCCTGGAGAAAATTCCAGTGGGAAAGAAACCCCATGGTGCTGGTGGACAGCCAGCTAAACAGGAGCCAGAGAGCCACCAGCCCTGGAGGTATTTCAAAGACAGCAGATGTGACACTCGGGGACATGGTTTAGTGGTGGGGTTGGCAGTGCTGGGTTAATGCTTGGACTCAATGCTCTTAAAGATTTCTTCTAATGTAAATAATTCTACAATTTTAAACATGCAAATAGTTCAAGCAGGAAAGCAAGCTTTCCAACAGGCATGTCTTGTGAGTGCCCCCAGAACACAGAGCAATTTGAGGGARCTGGGAAGACCAGCAGTCAGGGTGGCTGCGCAGGACCTGGCAATGACAGGACATTTCATCATCCCCCTGCAGACGTGCTGGTGCTGCTGCTGAAGGATCCTGCCTCCCTTCACATCGTTAAGGAGTGATAAAACTTCTCAGTGGGAGGGGAGGACAATAAGCACACGAGGGGACGGTGGGTGACACATCTA
Organism: Cardinalis cardinalis; assembly: GCA_014549065.1. Lineage (NCBI taxonomy): Eukaryota > Metazoa > Chordata > Aves > Passeriformes > Cardinalidae > Cardinalis > Cardinalis cardinalis. The sequence continues at coordinate 14,748,051 of JACDOX010000003.1, forward strand.
ATGAAGGCCATTAATGTATCACAGTTAGATTTTCATGGAGCAAGAGAGAAGTCATTAGTCTTTGTGTGTGTCAGCTAGCAAAAAGAGTCTATGAAGCAGAGTCACTTTTCCTCCAGGAATTTAAATTCCCACAGAAGAGAGATTTTATCTTAAGGCTCTTTCTTCACTTCTTCACAAAACACAAGGGAAACAGTTACAGCAGCACTTGTCTGCTTGAGGATGCAGAAAAATTGCATGCACTTGTCAAGTTAGGAATGTTAGTTTAGGTTAAYATTACTTAAGCTGAAAAGTCGGTGTAAACATTTGCCTTTAAAATACATTCACTTAAACTCTGAGTTTGGAATCATTAAATAGGACAGGAGAAAAAAAATCCTGACAAAAAATAATTAGGTCAGGGAGAGCATTCTGTTTGATACAAAGCCTTGTCTTGGTGAGAAGGATTACTTTAGTGAGAGGGATGAACAGTGTGATCTGATCAAATTTAGAAGAAAATTGTTAGTTGAAATTTACTTGGTATAGTTCTAGTGGCAGAAAGCATTTATTTCACCAGAAATCCTACATATATTTGGGATCCTATCCTTGCAGGCAATAGTTGGGTCAATAAAAAATATTTTGTTAATTGTTGCTTCTTTTGCAAAGAAGTTTTACTTAGCAACTTACATTTTACTTTTCAGTATCTGTGATCAAAACAGCCTTTTCAACATTTTAATACCAAAAAGAACAATTTTAATAATTAGCTGCTTTACAACCATCCTAAAATAAATTCTCTTTTGAGTAACTGTAAGGTAATATCTTTCTATTAGACAATCCCTTTCTTTTCTATTTCATAAAATAAGGGAATTAAATGACCAGTGTCTGATATGAAATCTCAGCCATATCCTGAAGCCATACTTTCTGCTTCATCTGTGTCATGAAATAACATCAGCCAGGGAAGATCCCTGACAGCTCAGAAGGGTGCAGGATTTGCACTTCTCTGTAGCCATTCAAAGCATGACAAACTGAGTCAATTTGTGAACATCAGAAAGGGACTGTTATTGAACTAGGATGGAAAAATTCAACCACAATCACATCAGTGCATAGCATCCCTGTGCCTAGAGATGTGTGCTGTAACTACAGCMTTTTCATTTTCTGTAAGACTATGTATTCAAAAATAGGGGCAACTCATTGGGTTCATGTGTGTGTRTGTGAAGTAACTGTCAGTGCTTGGGTATTATCTTTTATAAACAAGCAATTATAGCAGAYCAAAAGGGCACGGCCATGGAATTCAGGTTGGGTTCCTTAATCTTAATCTGACCCTTTCTAAAGGCAAGCAGCAGTTAAATACAAATCCCTGACATACAAGGGTTACTTAGTATTCAGAGTTGCACATCACTTCCAGTCATCCCAAACTACCTTAGCCAAGTTCATCTTGAGAGATATTTTACCTCAAAAACCCTGGGAAATGAAAGTACTGTTGGACAAGGTCCAATGCTCTCCTCTCACCATTGCTTTCCTGTCCTAGGAATGCCTTAATCCTGCACATTAACACAGACCTTATACAAAATACCCAACYAACCCTACTGATCTCAGTGACACTRTTCTCACCCACAGAGAAAACCAGCACCATGCTGATTTATGGGATTTGTGCCAGGATGGCATTCATGGTATTGGACCAAATTCCCTAAGGCATCAAGCCAGTAGAGGTCAACATAGTTGCTGTAGCCTGCGCTGARTATTAGAGAGACGCAATGCTCCAAACTCAAATCTTAATACAGAAAATTGTGCTGCAATTTTGGGGCAGGAAAGTGTCAAGAAGCAGCAGAAATGCTCTTAAYGCTGAGGATCCACATGTTCCCTGTTGCACTGCACCATGTCTGGGAGATGTAACATGTGATGGTAGCAGTTAWTCATCCTCATCTGGCCTATGAGATACCTCAAAACGCACCAACAATTCTGCTCTCTCCTCCTGATGGTCAGTGTATCTTATGGCAAAATATTTAGCACATACCCTACAGACTTTAGCATTAAAAGCAGTTTTTAATGCTTTCCAGGAGTTAAATGGTGTAAAAGAGTGACTCAGTTATGGTCATCAGTGTTAATAACAATATATTTAAATTCATAAAGTATTCAGATCAGAGAATTRCACATGTTAATTCTTAGCATAAGTACTATACAGATTTAATTTAAAAAAATTTAAGGAATTGGAGTCCAGTGATTTCTGAAATCATATTCTGCTAATCCAGACTGCAGGAAAGCTCTTTGACCAGGCATGTTGTGAGATGTATTTGTTTTTCCCTGAAGGCAAGGGGATATTGCATCTCCTGTGCTCAGAGCATGGAACAGTCCAGGTTTTCACTTTGCATTCAGTTTGCTCTGCTAAAATTCTCAAAAAAAGTTCCTCATACATAAACATGAAGAGGCAGATACTTTATTGACTTGTATCACTCATTTTTTATCTAATGCAAATTCACTAAAAAGAAAAAGAAATAATAACTTCTAAGAATTGCTGAGAAGTTGATTATTTTCTAAAACCCCAAATGAATCTATTCAAAGCAGGGCTCAGCATCTAGAGATACAGATATGCAGATGGCAAATTATTTGTAGTTGATGGATTATCTAACCCCATAGTGCTGGGGAAGAACTAACTGCAAAGAATAAACAGTTTTTCCTCAAGCAATTTTTTTTCCTCCMAAGGAATTAATACAGATATTCAAATATTGAAAAACTGAAATTAGCAGTAGCCACAAAAATTAAAATATACTTTGTAGGAACAGACTTGTTTTCCTAGACCTCTTTTTCACAAGCAAAGTGCTGTCAGATGGCAATGTTACCAAATGTAAGAATGACTATCTGAAAGTGACCTAGGCCATACAATCTGCTCACTAAAAAATGAAGAAAAAAAAAGATACCCTTCCATCTTGCCATATTCCCTTACTGTAGAACTGGAGGTGCACATATTAAATACCATTCTCTAGTGACTGGCAGAAAGAATATTAATATCCCAGCTAGAGGATATTTCTGCCATGGTTTGAGGTCCTTTATATCAGCTGCAAATGGTAACACTTGTGAGAAGGAGATAGCAGCCAGCCTGTCCCATCTCATACCCCATGTATTCCTGTAAATGTTTCTCCTTCACTTGTTAGTGCAGTTATTCATGTCTGCAAGGACTGGCCATGGTCAAGTGCCAGCCTCACTGCTGCTGAGTGCAGGGCTCAGAGGGAAGGGGTCCTCTGGCTCCAGACACCCTCTAGCACTGGGAAGAGATCCTTCAAGAAGAGGCCAAAAGGAAGACATGGAAATGTTTTCATTACAAAGCTCTAAAAATGTTTTGTTTGTCACATTTCCATTCTCTCTCARTGCCAGCACTCAGCTCGCTCATAAAATTGTCAACAAGACAACATCTGCATTTCCCTTCATTCCTCCAAGTCAGTTAYAGCAGTAATAGCTCTGTCCGCCATCATCTCCAGAACTGATAAGGAAAAGAGATTACAGAAGCACCACGTAAGTGGCTGTTCCATGCAGCTGATAGCCTATAATTTCTAAAGGGTTGCCCTCAGCTCARTCTTTGAAGGAATGAACTTGAAGTAAAAACAGACCCATTGAAGAATGTATAATCTTGCTTAAGAAGGAAAAAAAGGTGGACGAATTACAATCACCCCTAAAAGGAGTCTTAAACTGTCTGGAGTAAAATGTTTTCAATGAGAGACTCAAGCTGGTAAACATACTGAAAAGGGCAAAGAGCAGAGCTCTACCTGTCTTGGAAGGACAATTTGATAGGGAAGACAAAGATTGGAAGCTGCTTTAGTCCACTCAAAGTGTTGCATCCTGCAGGGGGTTCAGAATACAACTATGATCAATGTGAAATCTGTACAAGATGTCAGCTTACAAAATCATCTTAATAGGAGATTCACAGGTTTCAGAAGGAGCTTGCCTTTTTGGGGGGGCAGCACTCAAACCAGCACTTCAGCTCCCTCCTGCATCCATTGGGTGGGAAATGAGCAAGAATGATTATTCCAGCATTGCCATTTGTATCTCTGCAGCAAGGCTTATATCAGCACTTCCCTGCAGAACCAGGATTTTGAGGAGTTTTATTGCCATAACAGCAAAAAGTTTTTTCAGGGTTATATGTGATTCATACAGCCTGTGTGTGAGAGAAATCCTTTTTTCACAAGTTGGAAGATGCAAAACTGACTTCATTTTAAGTTATGGATATAAATATTAAATAATTGGACATTTACAGGTTTTGGAGATTGCCACGTTGCTGTAAATCAGTAGTGACTTCATAAATGAATTTGTATAATAGTCAAGTTACTACCATGGTCTAAATCAATGTTGATATAAATTAAACCAATAAATATTTATATTATCATCATGCTCTGGAATGGAGTATGACTTAATCAATAAATAGGGTTGTGATTTGTGCCAGGYGGCTAAAGAACAGAGACACTTTCTGGCCTAAACATTTTACTACACATAATGAAAAGAATTTACCAACTAGTCTATAATTACTCAGCTGCTTGGTCAGGTTGAACTGGTAGAGTATTTTTTTAACCCATGTAGGAATTACCTAATAGCTACACAGCACAGGCAGCTCTGCCACAGGTATTTGCCCTTACCCATCATGGGTCAAGCAGGTATGGCCAAAATATTAATCTCCTGACTTTAGGAAAAGCAAACACAAAAMCCAAGCAAAATAAAGGTCTTTTACAGTTTTCACATCTTTTCAAATGATACYGAAAGTATCTCTTTAGGATACAGCTCACATATATGTCAATAGATATTTCTCTGCATGAAAACCTAGCAATGAGTCTAGTTKTCCTTTTAGTTATTCACTCCAATCTCAGATCTAGTTCCACAGAAATCCCTCCAAAAGAAACAGCTTTGAGAATGTAAGTGCTAATCTAAACATGTACCACACCACAATGCTAATTGAGTTTCAAAATGTAATTTTTCATGAGAAAGGTATTCACAATTATTGACCATTTCAAGTCACTGCCAAATCCCCRAAGTGATCAATTTAAAATAATAACGAAAAGATCTGCCAAAATTAGGGACTGGAGACTAAATACATTTASAATGTACAGAATAAGGAGCAAAGAAATAATTTCCATGATTTATTTGCTCTGTAGCAGTACCTATGAGTACCACGACAGTCCTTGCCCCAAGCACTGAGCAATTACAGTGCTATTAAAGCAAAATGCATTTAGTAGATGACACAAATCAGCCCTGCATGGGGAGCACATTGGACTGTAGCACTGCTCTTAAAGTACTGTCAAAATACTTCTCAAAATACCCCTTGAGCCACAAGAAAAAGCAATCCTSCCTCAAATCCTACCTATTCACAGCACGAAGCCCTGGAAAATGCACAGGAATAAATTCTGGAACTTGATCTGTTCAACATGTTCCTAAAGCTCCTATCAGCTTGTTGCATGCCTCTGATGAGACTATTTTATCTTTTTAAGCCACATACTTTTTTATTTATTAAACCACCACCCATATTGCCCCTTTTTAATTTTCCCTTTGACACTAGACCATCACACTCCTGAATATTTCTTTTCTGGAACAACCTTTCATCACTTTTACTACCTTGTAAAGAGAGGACATTCTTTCCCTTCACATCTTCTGCAGGTGGTCCTCATGCAGTTTTTTAAAGCAGATTCCTGTAATCTTAGTAATGTATCAGTCATTCACTGGCATCTCTGACAGCCTGTGAATTTATGGAGCACATAGTCTGGTCTGTGACTGGCAGAAAAAAAGATGTGAAAACCATTTGCACAATTTAATACATGGCACAGTCAATGCTACATTTGATAACAAGCACTGGTTTCTAACACTCAAAAGGGGGGAAAGATGCCAAAACCTGGGAATGCATTGTGGGCACAGTGAGGGACACTGAGCATTTTGCTCCAGCCCTGTGTTTGTGTCAGGGATCATTTGTGTCTGGTGAACAAGTGTCCTGCAAAGTCATTGATGAGTCAGCCTTAATCACACGTTCAGCTGGCTCTGGTCCTGAGGAAATTTGGGAATTCACTGAAACATTTCCTATGGACTCCTGCTGCTGTTACTAAAGAGTCCCACTGCTGKCAGTGTCCAGCTAATGCTTCATGCTGACAGACATCCTTGCTCTCAGCCAAGGGTGAACTGCTCAGTTTCTGCCTAGGAAAATTTCTTTGCCCATCTCTTCTGTAAAGAGATCTTTTCTTGTTACTTTTATTTTCCCACATGAGCTTGAAGTCTTGCTTAATACTCCGTTTATTTTCCCTCTCCTTCACTGGTCAAGGGACAAGCCTGAGAAGAGTGACTTTTTAAGAGGTGTTCCTGTCATCCCAGCCACATCCCTTGCCTGCATAAATCACTGCAGTCGAGAGTTACTACCTTTACTCTGTGTAGATTGTCCCATTCTGAATTAGATATTTTTCTCTGTTAAACATTTTCTAATACAAACTCTAAATTTGCTTCAGTGCTTTATTTTTCAAGCATTTATTTGTTGTTTCTTCTTGGCAATGCCYTTTATCACATTTCCATCTAAAATCAGAGCATGTTGTAACACATTTCTAAATCTGACCTTTATCTGGAGCTTCAATACCATCAGTAATTAGGAGCTGAAATTGTTTTATTGGGATAAACAAAAGATTGACTCTGCATTTCTTAAMTTGCTTTTTTTCCTCTTTCAGTCTGCCCTATTTAACTGAAATTACTAATCCCTACCATGAACACACTTGTCCATGACTTGCTCATTGTCTGTCACCTTGGCTTTCTTTTTTCCACCACTTTCTCAAGGCACTGCGTCTCACTTGTATTTTCTGTATTTGACAGTCAAGCTACTTGTTTACCTGCTAAGATGGTATAAACTACTGAAATTTATGTGTGTACAGGACAGCAATCATGCCACTTTTTCCAGAGCAATATTAAAAAACACTGGTAGGAGTACTCACCCTAAACTCCCACTGTTCACCCAGGGCAATAAATTTTAACTGTACACAATATTAAAAAAAAAAGCACAATCTAGTCTAAGACATAGACCATTGTTACTGTTACTGTCTAAAATCAATGTATGTTTCATGGCTGCTAAAGAGAAATTAGCGAAATCTTTATGTTTTAGATTTAAAAATAATTTAAAACAAACATTTACATGATAGCTTGCTGGTTGCTGTCCTATAACACAAACTTCAGAAAAGATCCTCCATACTCCTCATTAAAGAGCTGTTAATGACACAAACATCACAGGGATGTTGTCCTGACATATAAATTTTTTGCTCTGGCTACAGTTTGCAAATCAATGTGTTCTCCCCATGAAAGCACGAACTCTAAAGATGCAGTGTCACTCACAGACCCCAGTGCAATATATGCAATATTTCTGCAGCCTGCAAGGCAGCTGGTAAAGCCTGTAGACACAGTTTCTAGGGAAAAATAAAAACCCAAAGGAAGAGATTGGGAATGCTGGGTAAACTACCTGCCATGAGTCAGCACCTAACTGGGCCAGCAAAATAATTATTCTTTGGACCACACTGAAAGAAAATAGAACAAAGGAATTGGGGCTGCATGAGATGATTCAGGCTGCCTGTGCTTGGGAATAAGGCTGCCTGCTCCCCCAGCTGAGGGATAAGCAATAATACAAAGAAGTCTAATGGAGCCTTGCCAAAACTCATCTTTCTAAATGGCAACCTGAAAGCTCACTTCACATGAAAATCAATATATCACTGCTCAAGAYGAAATACAGTCAATTACCAAACAAACAGAGACACTTTCTTTGAACGTGGAGGATTGTGCTTAAGGAAAATGGAGAAACAATCTTGCAAGAATATCATATGCTAAGACTAGAGAATGTTTAACCTTTGAAAAAATAATTAACTAACAGGACAAACTACCAGTCAGCATATATTGGCAAATAGAAGCACATCATCAGGCAGGAAGGAAACATCAGCATTTAGAGATAATAAAATCTGAGAAAGGTCTTGGCCTGAGGTACAAACTCTGTGATGCTCAGTACACTGTTGAGATATTTGACCCAACAACTTCTGTTTGTAGGGCTYCAGACAAAGCAGAGTTTCCTTTACTCAACAGAACTGTATTTCTGCTTATTCAGAAAACCTTCTCCTCCTGTCAGTACATTCATAAATGTACCATGGTCCACACCAACTCTGTTGTTTGCCATATTAGTCCAAGTAGGAGGCTGTTCAGACCTGTTCTTATTGTCAAGATGCTTTTCTAATTCCCAGTCTGAGTTTGTGACTGGTCTCCTGCTTTTGTTACCTGTCCATTAAAAGATTCTGCAAGCGCCTGATATTTTTAACTCAAAAATATTAAATTACATTCCCTATTAGGCCTTTCACTGGCAGGCTGAAGCTCTTTTCTGCTAAGAAATCCCTCCACTTCCAGAAGAAATGCTGCAGACRAACCCCCCACAGGGTATCGTGCAGTGCCTCTCTTGATAAAAATCTCCCTCAGTCTACCCCACATTTAACTTGTCTCTTTTCAGGGTTTCATCGCGTAAGATCCTGCTCTGATCAGCTTGTCCTGCCTTCAATTGCTGTTCCCTGCTCATGGCAAAAAACCTCTCACAGCAAAAAACCCCTGCACTGCAACTCAGTAGAATGATCTTCAAAGTTATCCACCCTTTCCTCTACCATAACCTCTCCCTTTTTATGGTCAGTGCTGCTGCCAATCCTYAGCCAGGCCTGGGACACACCAGGGGAGAAGCACAGGCTGCTCACCACGTCCTTGAGCTGGGATGCAGCCAGCAGGAGAGTGGGAAGTGAGCACAAAGGACAGGAGCACACAGGACAGGCATCCTAGGAAGCACAGGGGAAATTCTGCCAAAAATTTATAACCTTCTCAGAGATAAAGAGTTGCACAGGTTTCTGAAGCAGATGATGTTGAAATCTCTAGCTTTCATTGCTGGAAACAAATCCATGGGCAATTTCTCAACCTAGCTTTTGAGGATTTGTTTCCTTACTTTACCCTGGGGTTGTTTTGGCACTGTCTGGATTTGTTGGGGGCACCCTGGCACACAAAGCAAGCTCCTAGGACCTCCAGAAAGGGAAGCAGCTCTAACACCAGACCATATTTCCCATCTTGGCTGCTATGGGCAGGAGCCACTGGGAGTGGTGTCCTGTACAGACGGGAACCTGCTCCATTAGAAATCCATGGCTCCACAAAACACCCCAGTTTCACTCCTGTTTCTGCTACTATAAGGTAAGAATCAGAGACAGATGTTTTTCCTRTATTCCAGCAAAAAGTCCTCTGATGATACATTTCTACTTCTCCCAGAYCTCAGATGTTTCTGATAAATACATTTTGGGTTTGTTTCTAATAGGAAAATCTACCCACTCCTAAGGCTTTTTAGGCAGAGGTGAATTGTGTCAAGCTTTATAGTGATTTATAGATAAGGCTATTCAGTTTTATCACTGTCTGGTTAGATGGCGCTGCAGTATGTGACAGCCTGGCACAAAATTTTCCCTCACCCTCTAGGTTAATCCAACCCCTTTTTTTCCCTCTTCTAGATTACAGGTGTGAAAGACAGAAAATGTAGAATTACTGGTAGCTTAGCACTAAAAAATAATGATCCATTATAGTGACATCATTAACTACTTCTATCTGCCTGTTATGAAACTCAAAAATGCATTTGGACAAAGATGCCTGGCATAATTCAGGGCATGTGGAGAGGCTGGAATAATGAGGAGCTGCACTATGAACACACACAGACAAAAGATTTCACCTTTCTTCCTGAGTTAATTATCTCTGAGAGAGGAGGCAAGCTCAGAACTGGTATTTGCTGTTGTATGCAAATATTTAATATCTCCTTAAAGACTCAGATTTGAAAATAATTAAATAAGTAATTTGATTTAAAAAAATTATAAGCATTAACTTTGTTGGTGAAATTCCTTTTAAGACATTGAAGTTTGTTTTCAATTAAGCATGAACATAACCCCAGTGAGTGTCAGTGGTCCATGGAGAACATTCAAGGTACTGCAGGATCTGTGCCTTGCAMGGAGGAAGCCTCTAGAAAAGGTTCTACACAGAGATCTTAGAAAAAAGAGCATTGGCCTCATATATACTTCTACCCAATGGAAAAGTCTGGCCAYACTTTCTGAAATAGAAAACAGTAGAATGAGGACATAATATCAGTATTCAGCTTTCTAATGAATAACTGAAATGTGTCTTTTTCAGAAATTAGCTGTACGAACTATAGAAAGAAATAGTCTGTCATGTTTTAAAACTGTTCCCCTCACTTTTCTGGTGTATTCAGCCATTTATATTTCTGTACATTCTCAGAGCTAATCAAATTTGGCCTAAAATGGATTTGACAGAAAGTATTTACCCTGGTAATACCCACTTAGCAATGAAAYAACGCAGTTGCTGGGTAGTCAGAACACCCTTGCTCAGCATGTCCTCTTCACTCTTGTCATCTTGGTATTTTCCCCTCATGCATTTCTTCTTGCCTCTACATTCCTGTGACAGACCATGGCTCACTCCTGAGTCACAAATTTCCTCCTGTGTATGCCTCTCTTGTTTCTCTCTGGCTCTACCACAATCTTAACTTTTTATTGTGTCTCTGCAGTGTTGTTTAGCTTGCTTTGCTCTCCTTTTCTATCTCATTTCTTATTTCAGAAGCTTCTCTCAAAATCCTTGTTGTCTTTTTCACAACTTATCAATCTTCCCTTCACTTTCCCTTCTCCACATCTGTCTAGCTCCACATGTCCCTGGGTATTTTTATGAAACATTCACACGTGAGCTCCAGAAAGGCTGTGGGCAGAGCATCCCTGAGGGAGGAGGAGTGGGGGCCCTGGTACGTATGGCTGGGAGCCAGAGAAGTCTGGAAAATCAGTTTGGCCATTTGTCTTATAGCACACCTCCCCACAGTGCCCTCTTCTTTCCTGTGAACTGCAGGCACATGCTCTATTGTACCTGACACAGCAGCATTTCTGAGATAAACCCCTGCAGATGCACCCCAAGGACTGAGCTGGGAGCCCCCTCTGCACCCCTGTCTCAGCCCCTCTGCAGCAGTGGTGGCTGTGAAGGCAGAGCAGGAATCATTCCTCAGTCACCAAGCCACAGCACCAGGGCCATAAAGTYTCCTCAGTGACTGATGTGCAACCTGAGAATAAAAATAGGCATCACCAAGACTAAAAGCATGGATGTTACAAATTGTGTACCAAACTTATCCAGATAGCAACAACCTTTGTTTCAGGCCTCATCCTCAGTCTTTTGTATTTACCTCTTTATGGTCAGAAAAAACTGAATCAGTCCAAAATAGTGATTTAATCACACCTTTGCTCATGTGGTCCATTCTATTTGGCAATTAGCTGACTCAGTGGCCAAATTTTTCAGCCTCCWACTCTTCCAGCAGGAAGCCAAAATGCTGGAACAACTTACAACATGAACTTTTAATACTGTGTTTATTTTTACCACTGCATTATTTTCCTTTCTGCCTATTTATTTACACTCCCTGAGCCTGCATAGGCACTTTACTGAGATGGGTCTTGACAGTCAGCTCTCTCTGTTGTGTCCATTTGTGTTGGTTTGTTTTTCTCCTAGAGTGATTAGAGCAGCTTATGCCTGGAACTTGCCATCAATGACATGTCTAATCTCTAGGTTRTTTTTCCATGCTCTGATACGACAGGAGGCAGAGTTGTCTTTCTCCAGAGTGGATCACTGACTCTTACTATCATTTATTTATGCATGATCTGTTCAAGAATAACAATAAAATAAACCTAACAGAACAGTTTCTGAGAAATGTCAGGATTTTGCTTCCAGCTCTGTTCATAGATTCTCCTCTATATTTTTACATTGTGTTAARTCCATACAGAACATTATCCAAAGGAAAAAAAGCCTATTTATTATTATTTCCATAAATGAATCTTTACCTCCATGAAGGTTAAAATCCCTCCCATCAAGGTTATGTTCTGTCTATAATAGGCAATACGTATTTGTACAGTAAGAATTTGTCCATGGCCTAAAGAGTTTGTAACAAAAATAGGATATACAAAGAGAGGAAGAAAATGTTATTATCCCCACTATATCCCTCACTGGTCAAGGCAGAAGGTAGCACATGACAAACTGAAAGGGGTTTTGGTGGCAGAGAAGACTTGTCCTGGGCACCCTAAAGGTCCCCACCACTAAGGTCAGCCCCCTCTACAGCTACGAGAGATTATATTAGTTTGACTCCATCACAGGAAGGCACCAGCCTGAAAAAATCTTTTTTTTTTTTTGAGTGATACAGTGTTGTGGTGAARTGTCTCAGACACCTTTCCCCACAGTTTGTAAGCTGAGGGGAAAACACCATGACAARACTGTAAATCCTGTAAATCACACTCCCAGACAGACATTGAGCAGATTCATCATATGTGTTATTTAGCTGGAAAGAGCATCACCCTCAAGTACTTTGGAAGTGAAATCTCAGGGGGTAATAGGAGCCTGCATAAGGTTGTTGTAGTTACAAAAAGAAGCCAGCGCCCATTAATTCTCTCCTGARCCACCCATTTCCTCTCCCTACAGCCAGAGCCCTGCCACACACTGCCCTTTCCCAGCCACCCCAATATTCATCACAGCTCTGCTCCCACAGTCCTGACACTGACTCTCTGAAAGCAAATCATCAGCTCTCTGGCATCTCCATTTTGTTTGACATCCAGCAAGACAATGAACCACTGTGACAAATTACTAACATCAGAAATCCCATCAAGGAATATTGTGACAAATAGAAACTCCGCAATTACTCCTTTCATAGCCCTCGACATCGTGTCTGCAAGCAGCATCAATCAGACCATTGAAGATACGATTAGACAGTCTCTGAAAGGCCTTTGCACTCTCCAGATGTGCCATTACGTGCTCGGCTTGAAGAGAACTGTTACTAATTTTAATACAGATCTTCTAATATTGGATGATATTTTGATCTTTTTTCCTGTTTTGTCATCGCCCTTTTTGTGAGGAGAGAATCACAGAAAAGCTCTAAGGTGCATCTCTGCAAGGATAGCCTCAAGTAATTTTACTGAACAATATAGAAAAACCACTTTATCATCAATAATGTCCCTTATCTCYACTAACACTTTTATATAAATGTTGACAATATATCTAAACCAGATTGCTTTACAAAAGAACACACACAATGCTCAAGGAGTGACATATGGTAAAAGTCTGTGGGATTAAAGTCTAGTACAGTTATTGTACCTTGTCTCAAATAAGTTCCAAGAAAGTTTCACAAGAATAAACTCCATATTAATGCTAATATTTGGGCTAGYTATTAAAATATTTGATAAGGCATTAAAATAAGTATTCAAATTTTAAAAGCTAAACTGATCCCAGTCAACTTTTTAGAAAACAATCTAATTGTTTATTCCTTGAGAAACSAAAAAAAATTCCAATTTTTTTTTAATCTTTCAGAGAGCCCTCAATGAAATCAAAATTAACAACACAAATGGAAGCCTTGTGGTTGTTTATGAAGACTGACAGAACTAAACAGACCTTCCTGAAAGGCAAGTATGAGCTCCTGCCTGCTCAAGGTATTAATTTACAATGTAAGGRTTATATAATGAAGTTTAAGGGACACAGATCAGGTTTTATGATGGAACTGTATTAGTGCATAGACAGATAAACCTCTCTTCAGTTACTCTTAAGACAGAAKAGCTTAAAATTTGTATATGCTGCTAAAACTGTGGCTACTGAAAAACCACAATAGCTTGTAAAGTTATTTATTAGTTCAATTTAGGCGYGATCCTAACATACTTCTGGTACTGATTTGAGCAATACTGCCAAAAGTGTCAAGGAGTTAAAGCTGAGATAATTTATCTAATCTGTACTAGGCCATCCCTCMTTTGGGTCCACTGAAGCCTAATTCTAGAGGAATCAGGAAAGTTTCATATTTTGTCTAATAATCAAGCTATACATATTCCAAATGAGCAGTGAAAACAAACTTCACAAGTGCCACAATGTGAGATATTAATGTGACTACATYTGCTCCTACTAAGAATTAAAAATTGTATTAAGAATTAACAATATTTTAGGTTTCATGAGATTATTTCACCAGTTAACAGCATTTGTAATTTTCAATASAAACACTACAAATATAACAGGCAAGTCACTAATATGAAATACAGAAAATCAATTCACGCGAACAACAACATGGGCTTGCTTCATGTTTTCACACTTCATTTCCATCCAGCTGAAACCACTCCAGACATTTCCAGCTGTCAGTTCCTGTCCCAGGGGAGATCTGGAATGTGCATTGAGATGCCTGGAGACTTTTGGAGATAAAAGCAGTTGGGTGGAAAAGAGGACCCTGGTACACACAGGCAGAAGAGACTTCCTGGCAGCACCAGGGAGTGTGGTCTGCTCTGCACAGTGCATACACAGATGTTATACAGGCCTCATGGACACCTTTTTTTGAGCTTATTTCTTCAAACTCATTATATACGTTGACCTCTTGAAAAGCTGTATTGGTCACTGTCTAGCATGTATTTTAAAGGGAACCATTAGAAAAATAACAATTTTTAATGTAGTTAGGAAATTAACTCCCTCAATAATGGGATCTCCCAGAGGGCTTGGCACGGCCGTGCAATAAAGTCAGGCCTGTGCTTCTCTAYTTATCAGGACCATCTAACAAAAAAGAAATCAGAAATGATAGGTGGTGGGGAATCTCCTACAGTTGAAAGAGATTTACAATTTCAGAGCAAAAGTTCATGACATGTCTTTTCAAACCTCTGTCACAGGCTTGTGGCTAAGCTCATTTCTGTTCACGTGGGCCTGAATCATTGCAGATTGCTGGCATTCTCTGAGAAACTGCATTTATCAGGAAGGGATTTGTGCTATCTGATGGGAATGAGCCCATTGATTTTTCTCAACCTGCTACAACAGCAGCTCTTGAAGCTGAAGAGATCCTTTTGTGCACTAAAACACCACAGATGACCAGTATTAATTCAATGGATAATATTTTATGCATTCAGTAAGAGCTTACACACAGCCTAAGATATTTAGGGATGAACCAAGCCGGTGGTTTAATTGAGTGTAACCATTGCATTCTTAGTATATTAAAGTACTTTGCTGGGGAAAGGATCAAGTAGAAGTTGGATGGAAAGGACATGGAAGTGTCATGGGAACCTTAACTTCACTTGCACAAGCAAAGTGAGGGCATTCTGAATGCTAGAGAAGGAAACTGGCTCAGAAGCTTTAAAAAGATAATCCCATTCACAAAGTGACTGAAGCTGGAAGGATGGATTTGGAGCTGAGGGAGTAACTCCCTTAGTTGGTGTTGAGGGACTTCRTGCTTCTTATGAGCTTTGAGTAAAGCATGAAAACCTGGTAACTTTTCTGAAGCTTTCTAGGAAAATAACTGGGACAATTAAAATTTGTTAGCCTTACACAATTAGATTATCAAAAGACTACAAATTTTTCTTGAAGCTRGTAAAGCCAAAAATAGCATGGCCTCTCATGAAGGTCTGATTTTTTTCTGCTCAGCAGATGAAATGAAGAGCTGGAAGAAAGAACARTGGAAAGAGAGAGCCAAATGATCTGACAAAAAAAGCCTGGTACAGCACAATGTAACGGTTGTGTGGTAAAGGATGTGTGACAATGCATTATGTTTGCACATCTTCTATTGATTTCCAGTCTCGTCAGCCCTCCCTTTGTACACTGACACATGTCCTAGCACCCCATTTTTAATTTTACTACAAAGATGTGGAAAATGCCTGGAATTCCCTCATGTTGTGGTGAAACTGAGCTTTCCAGCCTTCCAGACTACCTCAGCCTAAAGGTCTCTTAGGAGTTTACCAATCTGGCATGTTAGGAGTCTGCCTTGAGMCAAAACTGAGTCTAAGCTTTTGCTTTCTGCCTTATACTCTTTGGAGGACTAGAGGGACAGAGAAACAAACCACACATTTACAAACAAATGTAGAGAGATCTACCCCTATAGTAAATATGCCTCTCAACAATATTCTGTTGCCTAAAGACTTTTTAGTAAAGTTATTACTGCTTATAAGAAGTATTTCTGTGTCCTCTGAGTAACTGATGTTTTCAGTATGTGCTCCAGTATTTCCTTTGAAGTAAGGGCTCTTCTACCCCATCACCCTGAAGTCACAGTGACAGTAGGGGGTAAAGGAGTTAGGAGAAAGCTGATGAATGTTTCTCACTGACAGTATGCTGGATCCCAGCATAAAGTGAGTTTTCTGCTAATTTGGAAGGTGGTCATTAGATCTTAATAAGGCCACACCACCAGAACAACCAAGGAAGGGCCTAAATCAAGAGTGAGATGTGAAAGACCTACAGAGTGGAAGGCTTCGTGAAAGTTGTGTACTACACCATGGTCAATCAGCTCAAGCATGCACACCTCAGTTACCAGGGGCTAACAAACTGCCTCAAGGAATGCAGCTGGATTTAAAATGCTTCACTGAAACAGAGGAGACAGCAAACATTCAACATTTACTGAATATTTGAAAGAACCATTTCTTTTATACTTAAAACCACARGAAAATCCTTCCTCTTCTCTGCTGCTGGAAGCATTGAAAAATGCATCTATGATTATGTGAACTCCCAATCGCTGCTGTAGCAAATGGGTACGGCTCCAATGAGCCATTGAAGGTCTGCCTGTGGTTCATGGATTCAGTTTTGAATGCTGTCAGCAGCAACCAGATTTTTCTTTGCTTTAATTGTGGAGCTTGGAACCCAAGGYATTACAAGGCAGCTGAAGAGAAACCAACTGAATTTGGTCTGTGTGTGAGATGAACTTGTCATATTTTAGGTCTTTTCACACCCCTCTACCTCATCCACCTTTCATCCTGCTCTTATCTGCTTCTATCCCATATCTTAAACCTCAACCTATAGTTTATGAAACTGAAAAAAGTAAAYCCTCACTGAACACAGCAGACTTTGCATCAGGGCTGTAGGATTAATCAGCATGGAAAAATGGATCCCTCCTGTGAGCTGCCCAGTGCCTTCAGGGCTGAGGAGCACCAACAAACCCCACAGGACCATGCCCAGAGCTGCCTGGTGGCACCAGGACCAAGGGGAGCCTGAGASAGATTTKGGGTTTCAGATCTGACAGGCAGAGGAGCTACTGTGTAGGTATRGGGAGGCTCTAGGGAAGCATTCCACAGGGTTGGAAGCTTCTTAGGCCCATCTCAAATTTTCATTTGAGTTATCTTAATAGGCTTTTCCTCTCAAGCCTCCTGGGGTCTAAGAGAAAAAAAAGGGATAAAAAAATTAATTCAGGTTCATGTTCTTTTGTGACTGCTCCTACTGAGCACAATAAACTGACATGCTGCTTTTAATTAGCATTTAGTTAACTGCTCATTTTTGTGCAGAAACTGTGCRCCAACTCCAGTCAACACAAAGGTGCTGAACTGAGGGCAGGGAGAT
The DNA here is from genome assembly GCA_014549065.1 of Cardinalis cardinalis. Taxonomy (NCBI): domain Eukaryota; kingdom Metazoa; phylum Chordata; class Aves; order Passeriformes; family Cardinalidae; genus Cardinalis; species Cardinalis cardinalis. Next base: position 14,765,376 of record JACDOX010000003.1, read on the forward strand.
TTTGCCTGTGGAAAATTCAGTCAGGGTGGAATTATTTAAATAGCAACCCTTGAGATTCAGTGCTTGGATACTGATTCTGTCTGATTTGAAACCATACAGCTAAAAACAACAAAATATGAGCAGAAATCTAGTTATTACTGATAACTCRCCTTAGGTAACAAACTTGAAACTGCTATCAAAGAATGGAATAACAGAACATGCTGAGTTGGAAGGGACCAATAAGGATCATCAGCATCCAGCTCCTGGTCCTGGAGGTCGGACAGGCCCAAGAGTCACATCCTGTGCCTGAGAGCRTTGKCCAAAYGCTTCTTGAGCTCTGCCAGGCTTGGTGCTTTGACAGCTTCCCTGGGGAGCCTGTTCCAGTGCTCAACCACACTCTGGGTGAGGAACATCCAGCCTAAACCTCCCTGACACAGCTCCAGGCCACCCTCCCGGGTCCTGTCACTGTAACCACAGAGCAGAGATCAGTGTCTGCCCTCCTCTTCCCCTCAGAKCAAGTTTTAACAGCAATGGGGTTTCCCCTCAGCCTCCTCCAGGCTGAACAGACCRAATGACCTCAGCTGCTCCTCACAGAGCTTCCACTCAGGGCTCTTCACCATCCTCATGCCCTCATGCCACTCCTGTGGATGCTCTTTAGTAGTTTAAAATCTTTATTACATTGTGSCACCCAAAGCTGTCCCAGCACTGGAGGTGAGGCYGCCCCAGCTCAGAGCAGAGCGAGACAATCCCTCCCTCGCCTGCCCGGCCATACTGTGCCTGATAGCCCCAGGACACATTTGGCCCTCCTGGCTCATGTTCAACTTGCCACCTGGATGATGGAGGATCTCCAGGTCCCTTTCCCCATCTCCAGTCTCTCATTGCCCAGTTTGTCTGTACATCCAGGCCTGCCCCATCCCAGGTGCAGAACCCACCGCTTGCCTTTGCTAAACTTCCCATGGYTGGTGATTGCCCACCTCTCTCGTGTGTTGAGGCCTCTCTGCAGGGCCTCATCTGCCTTTKGGGGAGCCAACAGCTCCTCCCAGTCTTGTATCCTCCGCAAACTTCCTTAATATCCCTTCAAGTCCTGCACACAGGTTGTTCATGGGATGTTGAAGAGCACTGGGCCCAAGGCAGAGCCCTGCAGAGCCCTGCTAGTGGCTGTGAATTAATATAGAACAGGGTCTTACCAATACAGCCCAAAACTGAGCTCAGCAATCAGTGCCCAAAACCACAACAAATTAAAGATCATCCTGGCAGCAAAAGGAATGAATCTAGCTGCTGGCTGAATTCATAAACAGGGCAGTAGGGCTTCTCCACAGACTTAGAGATGGCCATGAGCATAAAATGAGCTMCTGGCATGTGAAACCTGCATGCATTTTCAACTGTGGAACAAACACAGCTCTTGCCATTTCTTTCAAGAGTTGGGGAATCCTGAAAGAGTACCAACTTTCCCAGGTTTAATAAAATACTGAAAACACTGATGTCCTTGTTTGTCCCACCTGCTGTTCTTGGTCAGTATTCTGACAGGAGCCTGAACCCAACAGTGAGCTGCATTGGTTGGAAGCCACTTATAATTTCCTTGTCTTTATTATCATAGGAAATTCAACCACATTAGCTGCCTCGGAAAAAAAATTAACAACTTCTTCCAGGCAGAAACAAAGCATTCATGCTTTTAAACTCAGATAGAAAACCAGGAGTTTTTTACCATTCTTTCATTATTAATACTGCTAAGCATAGCTTGGTGTACCTGAGAAATTCTGTGTAACAACCACCACTGAACACAACTTTTTACATGCTTTGTAAAATCAGGGCATTTTTGAGCACTGAAAGGTTGCTGGAAAGTCACACAGCACTACAGGAGTATCATTTCATTATAATAAGCTAGGTTGTATAACTTTCATAAAGAAAAAAAATACAAAATGGACAAAAAAAGGGATGCACTATTGCAGAATAGTAAAAAATTGTAGCTCAAGATATTAATCACACTGAGTCCCGTGAGTTCTTGGCAGGCAATAAATGTGTGATAGATTGATCTCTAAAATCACATGCATATTATGAGCACAATCCTCACTTTAATGCAGGGTCATAGAATTTTACAGCCTCATAAGCTTGCAAGGTTTCACCTGGAACATCAAAACAATTGCTAAAAGCCTAATAAATTCTACAGCTAGCCATCTGCTTACCCTCCTGACCTTTCAAATCTTATAAAAACCCAAGCTCATAATTTTTCACTTTATGAATTTCAACCTTTTTTTTGTTTAATACAGTACATTCAGAAGGTTACTTCATCTTTTCCATGTAATAAAGGGGATCCATTCCAATTGATAATATTTTCTGGCAACAGAGGTTTTTTCTTGAAAGGATTTTGAGTGCTGTCCCTGGAGGTAATGGGATTGTGGGGCATTGCCAGTTGTTTTATCTGCTTGGAAACATTTATTTTGAGTCATGCTCATCTTGTATGGGTTCACCCATCAGCCCCTATTGGAAATTACATCCAGCAAGTGCTCTGGAAGGAGGTTAAAAAGCACTAGAGTCTGTTTCCTGCCTTAATCTCTGGAGCTGTGAATCACTCTGCTTTGTTTTTCAGAAAGTCGTAAAGGTTGAGGTTTCCTATTTCTCAGCACTGAAATATCGTATCTTCCCCTGGTATTAATATTTCTATTGCAGATACACAATTGGGAACATAAAACCCCTTGGTACAGTTTAAGACATTGTACTATACCAATACATTTATATTGCCAAAACCCCTTTCTCCAAAAGTAGTCCTCCATTTTTTAGGCTTTTTAAAAGTAAACTCTCCTCTATACCAGTAGCAAATAAAATATGCATCAAAGAGCCACTAAATGTTCAGAAATACAAAGTGAAAAAATTCTTGTTATTCACTCAAATTAGTTTTGACAGTTCCTTCAAAGACTGTACCTTTATCCTCATCAATGAATCACTACAAGAATTCACATGTAATTCTGAAAGTTTTGATTTTGAAAGCACAACAAACTTTTTTAGATYAGCAGTACCAATTCTCYCCTGCCCCAAAATTMATTTATAGTCATGGTATTTTTGCCCCTTGTCAGGAAAGTGGACATCTGTGCAGTCTCTCCCTATGGCTGTCTCTTTTAATAATCCTTGAACTTCCTGGCCACTTTTAAAAAGGCATAGCTTTTAGAGGTGTGAAAGCACTGCAAATATAATGAAAACAGTTGACTGTTGAAAAGGGATCCAAATTATTGCCTCAGCAGAGGGAAAAGATCTTTTCCCATCCTCAGAGATAAGAGCCAGCAAATCAGCACCCATGTGCTCTGAACGAGCCGTAGCAATTTGTCCAGCCAAATGAACTGGGGATGCTGCAGGCAGATAGGCTTCCTGCAAGGGGGAGATTGTCAGGGAATAATGAAAGAACCAGAGGAAACTGGTTGTAACTGGCAGTAAGATATTAGGGAATATAAGGTAAAAATCCTGGAAAGAACCGTTTTAAAACCAGGTTCTGCTCACAAAACAATTTTTTTTAAAATAACAGTTAGACTACAGTACATTAGTTCGTCTCTTTATGATCTTTACTTTAAAATACTTTTAAATATAAGGTGTGAATCAGTGTTTAAAAGAAACAGCAGAATACCTGCTGTTGCACCATACTGTGCTGTGCAGGATGTAGGAATCCACTGCTGGGAACCATGTATTCAGAATATGTCAGGAGAAAGAGCTCTCAATTTGAATTCTTGACACATTCWGTGAATTAAGGTAGCCTATGGTTCTGCCTGACAGCAAAGACTGTTTGCTAATAAATCTRCCAGGTGGACTGTGCTAGCAAAGAACTAAATGCAAACTCCCCCACAAGAGAGTGGGGACACTTCCAGGGGCTCTCCCAGCATGAGAGAGGACTGACCCTGGCAGCTGTGGAGAAGGACAGCTGAAGAGAACTACTAGGAACACTTTGGGTGAGGAAGAAACCATGGGTTAAACGTGCATTATCTCCTGTCCATTGCAGCCAGTGAAACAGAGGATGAACCAGTGAAATGCCATTTCTCCTTTGTCACAGTTGCAGCCACAGCACCTGGCCTCAGTTTTTGTTGGTCTCTACATAACATGCTGCCAGTTCTTGCATTTTCATTTCTCTTCATTTTTTATTAATTTGATTGGGAACTTCACCCTCTCATCASAGTGAATGTGATCAGAAACAATGTTATCCTACACATTTCTTATGCCACCTGTCCAAGTCACCAGCACCAAGGAGATTTCAGAGTGGTTAAGGCCCAYGCACATGACCCCATTATTTACCTGCTATCTGGAGCTGCATTTGTTATCAGGAGCTGAAATTTGGTCTTTTCTAGACTGTCACCCTTCTAAAACTCACATTATTTGCCTCACTTCAAAATTTATCTATTGCAAARCTTATTTTCTTCTTAGCTTGGACCTAAAACATAGGCCCAGAATCCTGTCTTGTGTTTCTTTTCTATGAGAAATGAATAGCCAGTGCCAAAGTTATGTAAAACCTCAGTTCTCATCTTTGGGGTAAAATTGTGATCTGGATAAAAGAGTATCAAAACCTAACTCATAACCCACTCTTCATCATGGAGAGATGCTCCCAGACCATGCAGAGTATCAGGGGTGGTCTGGCTGGTTGAAAATCAGGTCAGGGAGCAGTTCCTATTAGATACACACAGATACTGTTCATTGCCATTTTCCCATAGTTTAGGTTTGCTTCTCTCCAGAACATCCACTGRAGAAGACAATTCTTGGCTTCCTACAACAGCCAACATTTTTCTGGTATAATTCTTATCATGGCAGAGGACAAATRGAAGCACTTTAACTTCTTTTCTTCATAAGTAAAATGCAAAAAAAATCTTGTCCTGGAACAGATCCCTCTTGGGGAGAAAGGGAAAAGCCCTGCAGAGGAGCACAGGAAAAGAAAAGACACTTGGGAAAAATAATCTTTCAGGATAATCCAAAGCAGCTTAGTGGCCATGTCTCTCACATTATGTCCTTTTTGGTCACACAGCCTTCAGAAAGGAAATGTAGTGGCTGGGAAAAGACAAGTAGTCCTGGAAATTAATAAACATTCTGAATATCAACAGCACTTGCAATATCACATGCAGGTCACTGTGCTCTTGTGATCTGTTAATTACTGACAACAGTTTCAGCTGATAATTCTAAAAGACATGGGAAACTGTGTTCTTAAAGAAATGAATGATTTACTAAGAGAGAGTTTGAAACTAAGAAGAATGGATACTAATGGGGCAGTAATTAGACAAAGCAGAGATGAAGAAAGCTAAAGAGAAAATTATCACTTATATACATAGAAAAGGAAAAAGTTCAAATTATGATTATCTACAATTTCAGTCATTCCACTTCTCATTTAATCACCTGAGGAGAATGGATAGCAATTAAGGTGTATTTAATAGCACAACAAGACACTGGGCTTCATCTTTTTTTTTTTTTTTACCTTAGATGTGAGTGAGATTATTTGTAACATTTAATTCTAAGAAAGTAGAACTTAATTCAGCACTCCAAATATAAAAAGACAGAGTTGGTGGTTCYGTCTCTAGCAGAAAAAGCTTCTGTGCCCGATCCAGACAGTCTGACTAATTGACATTGTRACCTGGAAAGTCACAAAAGGGATTGCTCAGTCACAAAAGGATCTCACTGGCACTGTGTTTGTGAGCCACTAGCACTGCAGCCTGCAGTGGGGTAAACTCAGCTTAGCAGGAGAATGTGCTGAGTGTTTGGCACACTTGGACAGAGGTCCCTTCAACSTGCTTCCCTCCCTCCCCCTTACAAGCAAGGTCCCTTTCTGTCCCAGGAAACAAACCTCACGTTTATGCAAGTGTACTGAGGAAGACACACACACTCAGAGAGCAGCACAGATGCAGCAGCCCTTCGACACAAAATAACTGAAAAAGGAGCTCATCAGAGCTGCCTGGGCAGCAAGTTCATCCTCACATTTCAGTCCTGTGTGTGCTGGCATTAAACAGAAACATGCTCTGCCTGCACCTTCGTTCATTCTGTGACACACTCACCAGCTTTGGTGCTCCAACTCAATTTGAATAATTCCTGTTCTTCCACACTGATACCAGGTTTGCTTAAAGGAAAATTATTCCATATGCAGAGGAGAAAATCACAACTGTAACTCAACCAGAATACATCTGATCAAATGTAATGAAATAATATCTTGTTATCTTGTGAACAAATACAGTATTGTAGTCACACATGCTTCAAATAAAAAAACAAAACCCTGATTAGACACCTTTTATATTTACTCCACATAATATTTTCTACTCATTTGGTTTTATCCTTCAATAGCATAATTCTTACCCACTGGAAGTCATCCAGTAGTCACTGTATAGAACGAACAAAATCTTAGAGACAAGATCCAGTATCAAAGCCTGACATCTAGGAATAACATCCTTAAAGGGAAGGTGGAAATGAGAAAAACTGAATAGACCATTGAGGTGAATGATTATTATTGAAGGAAATATCAGTTATTCTTTTCTTTTGGATTTTTTTTTGCCACAGTTGAGAAGCTCAATAATCAATAAAATTTGTATTAAACAAACAAATTGCTACCAAAACAAAGAGTAGATTTGGAATAATGTAAAAAAAATAGAAATAATTCAAAATGCATATGTCCAATCGTTGATTTTCAAGAATGCAAGCCACTTAATAGCCTTGGAAAACTACATCAGCAAAAATCATATTCTCATACAACCTCCTTTGTCATCCTGGGCTGTCCTTCCTCTCCAAATTTCAAAGATTTGATTCACAAAAATGCATGAGCTGTCCACAAAGGCCAGCGCTTTCCAAAAACCATTTTAACAAGCTCTCTCCACAGTAAAATGAGCCTGATCTCCTTCTCCCCTTTTCTCCTTGTAAACAAATTTACTTTGAGATGGGATGAAGTTTTGACTTGAATTGAAGGTGGATGAGAAGGCCTCCTCAGTCTCCAAGGATGCCGGAAGCATTTTGTATTTCAGCCACACTACTTGCACCAAAAGCAAGGAGGATCCTCACCATAAACAACTCAGAAAATGTTGTCCAGCAAGGTGAGGTGCTCACAGAAATCTGGAATTTCATGCAAAGTTTCATTTGAAGAGTTTATGAAAGGACTTTTCCCAAAGTAGAGTGTGGGGATCATATATTACTGAAGTAACCACGCAATGGTGTAAAGTTTGTGTCTGCAGACTGAGCAGTAGGTGAGTACAGAGGGACAGGATGGCAGCAGTAATGCTCAGGGCATCTCTTTACACTGTCTTTAATGACTTTCATCCCAAAGGCCAGCAGCAASCTTGCTTTACACACTGAATCCATCTGGAATCTGTTTCACTGCACAAAATGGCAGCTTGGGCTACTTGATGCTGTTTCTTTATTAACACTTGAAATTAACCTCATTCTCTAAGGAAAGGAATACCAGAAACCAAAGACAATTCTGAGCTCTAAAGTCACATCAGCAATGCTAGCCAAGTCAGGAAAAGAGTTAATATCTCTGGAAGGGCCTAATTATGAGAACAATGGGATATTCTCTTTGTCAGAACACTAAGCGCAACCTGTGCAAACACTTGTACAAAATTATCCCCTCTAGGAAAACATGGCAGTACTCCCCTGAAGAAGTAAAAAACCTGGAGAAGTTTCAGGATGGGGAAAACTTTCCACCTTCCCACTGATACCCATCTTGTCAGGATTATTTCTTGTACACTCTTAGGGTAATACAAACAACTAGCCCAAATATACAATAGAGGATATTTTGGTTTTCGTTGGAAATCCTCCTTACTATCTTTCCTTGTCTTTGGGCCTCCTTTTCTACTCATTCTCCAAGTTCATTCTCTTCTGACTTAAAATTTAAAATGTGGAAGATGGGTAAATTTGCAGCTTGCCAAAGGGAAAAGCACAGGTCTCGAGGGCAAGATCCTCAGGCGATATAAACGTATCAGAGCGGTACAGGAGGAATCCCCAATGATGTACCAGGGCACCTCCCACCTCCTTCCATTGGTCTCTGGGGCAGAAGGGCTGGCAGGTCTGGGGTTGGGTTTTTTTTGGAAACCTATATTGTTCTAATTAGCTGGTTACTTAATCAATGCCATTAAATTAACTACGTATGGTAACAGAYGCATAAGCCAATGAATTATGGCTAGAGAGCTGCCATCACGTTATTTCTCTTCAAATATCTACTTGCAGGACATAGACCTGTGGAACAGCAATTATGAGAACATCTTGGTATTCAATAATAGATTAAATGCAAGATGTATGCTGCCCCTGGAATTTGTGTGAGTGAACAGTAGCACTTCTTGTTTACAAATACTTGAGTWGGAGAGCCAGTATTCAAGGGTGCATTTGCCAAGTGTCTGTCCAAGGCCATACCACATGAGGTTCTCATTTGTCAGAGTTGTAAAGGAGGTCAAGACTTAATTTGCTTGGATTCTTGGGTCTATCAGTTTTTATTCAAAGTGTGTGGAAAAACGACACTCTTGGTAGATGCTGTAACAATCTAGCCAGACCAAAGAATGAAAGAGCAGCAGAATTGAGCACTGTGAATTAGTGTGACAAGTAAACGTTCAGAGTAGAGATTGCTCTACCTACAGGTAACAGCAGAGCAAAAAAACCCCTTGCTCTTGACTGCACAACTCACATGATTAGTCATTTTTAGAGTTTGCTGAAATTAATTTTCTTTGTAAAAGAAGTATTTTTATTCCCTATTGGCTTGCAGTTATTTATTTCTTTCAAATTTTAAAACACAACTCCACTTAATCACACAGTAACTCTGAGAGAAGGAAATTGTTATAGTATTTGTTCATATTTATCATTATTCCAAGAGTTTTATAATTGTAATAGTGGTTACCATCAACCATATTATTGTAGTACACAATTTCTTCCTCAGTGCTTGACACCTCTGATTAATAAAGTTAAATGGTTGTAGATGGCCTCTGATTTCCCAGCCCATTGCTGGCTTTCCTTTGCATGCATCAGTGTATTCTATCTAAATCTTCCTGCTCCTCCTTCTGCTGCGTGCAGGAGACAGAAGCTGTGAGCAGCAGCAAGACCACATTCCCTGGTAACTTGTACCTTCCCAGACTGCATTCCTAATCTTGTGGGGAGGATTTCTCCTGGCAGATATGCAATTACTGCTCTTTCATATGGCCTCTCCTCTCACACAGGACAGGAGCCCTCACTTTTGGTAGCTATTTTCTATTAACCAGTGTTTCTGACCAGTAACATCCTCCTTTTCACTGAGCACACCTCCTTATCACCCTGCACACGATGAAACCCAACACATTCTCAATTTCCTGCACGTTGATTACAAATCTCTAGCCAAGGATCTTAAAGCTAAACACAAAGGTCACATTCACTCATATTTGTTCAGGTTTAGTTCATTATATCTTTTTGCACCATCCTAAATGGTCACTCTGTTTTCTCACTTCTCTGCACTGAAATGGCAACTTGGCTTCTGACACATATGAGGATATCAGAGCAGTGAGCTTTCACAAGGTGCTGCTAGATATATAAACTATGTCCTTTACTTTTTGTCTGTCTAGAAGACCACTCATGTTATACATAATGGCTGAAGGAACAATTTAAGTGCTACTTTGCATTCTCAGTCAGGTTGATTATCACCAAGATACATCCTTCTTATTGCTGTGGAAATCAGAAGCAAGCACACTGTTTTTTCTCATTTGAAAATAAATAGAGACCATTTTATGTGGCCTTTAATTCACTGTCATTATCCCAGACTGAAAATCAGAACATGAAAGGACAGAGATTAAGTGAGAGAAATAAAAAGGAAGGACAGAAACACAGATAGGTATGGAAAGGACTCTCCATTTTTTCAGGCTATACAGGTATCTATAATACACATGGAATTAAGAAAATTTCTGTGATATAGAGACTTTTAGGCTGTTAAAGTTTTTTGTTTTAAAAAAAAGAATTTATTTTGGGATGCACAGTCAAAAAATAACAGTACCCCCCAAGCCTTACTATGACCCTACAGCAATATTATTTTTTCCCCAGAACAGACTCATTGCAGCCATTAATTAGTCCTGAGTGTGAAGAAAGCAAGGACATTTTCCCATCAGGTTCCTGCTGCAAATTGTGCAGGCAAATAACTGAGGCAAGAAGAGTTTGGCATCAGTGTGGGTTGAAGCTACGATGTGTCTCAAGAATTTAAATCCATGATCTTCAATTCAAGAAATAATATCCAATATGAGAACATCTTTTGGCTACAAAGATTGCTTCCCAGATAAGAGCAGGATAGTTGGAGTCTTTTGTCCAAAATACTTTAATGGGCAGTATTGGCAGAGGTTAAATTAGTATTAGCAATACCACGTGTATTTATAAACGATAGCATTGATTTCAGTTTCACACTCCTCACACATCATTCCTTTTTCTCCCAGATGGAGATTACTTACAACACAGTGGGGTGTGTGTCATTTTCTTGTACTTCCYTCAGAAACCATCCAGTTGAAGGATTTTTGGGTTTTTTTTTTTTCCCATTAGATGGGAAAAAAATGTCTCTGTTTGTCTCTAGGACAAAGCAGTATGGGGAGCCTTCCCTGTCACTACATGATGTTTAACTAGAGTTTATCACTCTTAGTTACCAGGACACCAAAGGACAACTTAAGGGGGGAAAAAATGAAATACCAAAACCAAGGGAGGAGTGATGGATTATTCTGAATGTTTTGTATCCCAGATAGACCCACTGAACCCRCCAGCTTTTCCAGGGCACATTTGAAGAGTGCGAGGATGGATGGTAACAGGTTTTCACAACACAGGGTGCAGGGAAAAGAAATATCACAAGCAGGGAAAAAACCAACTCTCTTCAATGACAAATGACCCAATTTGTTCCTCCCCAGTAACTGTGGCAACTTGGTACAGCTTTGCAAATCCCTGTCAYTGCTGCTGTGAATTGGTTGCTTTAAATGGATCCTCACTTTTGTTAAAGCCAGGCATGGCAAATTGCCTCTAAGTAGTTTTGGGTCAGGTACACCAATTTTCAGGCTGGAGTTGCAATTATTTTTTCCAGTTTCCGCTTACTCTCACATAGCTTTTGCTCAGCTTAAAGAGAGTCAGCATATAGAATAATTTGCATTGCAAGGAATGTGATGCAGCAATTAGAGAGGATGAACATCGCAGATCAGGCTCCTTTCAGCTTGATTCTCTTCTGATACTTTTACTGTGCCTCTCCACATCACACCCTCAGCTCCTGCATTTTGTACAATCTGGGCAGCCTTTCAATTGTCTGACCTTTCAGTAAGCCATGTTTTCTCCAGATACTAAAACTGAATATAATTTCACTCTATTCAGTATTAATAAACTGTAAACAACATCACTGCCTATTCTTGGCAAAGTGCCTGAATTAAATAGCTTCCTTAATGTATCTTCTATCTGTATTACAGCTATTTAAAAGCAATATGCCAAGTGTGCTAATGATAAAAAGACCATTTTTCATTCATCTGTTTGCTTTTAAGCTCCACATATTCCCTGTGAATATTTTCCTTAGCATAATCAGCTGCCAATAGGAGCCTTTGTACTTAAAACACATAAATTGCTATCTAGCTTTACAAAGAAACTACTGTTTTCCTGAGCAAGATTGTCAATTCTCCTTAGACAGTAAAAGGCACATTTCTCCCCACTCTAATGAAAAATATCCAGCTGGACAACTGATGTGACAGAAGTTTTCTTTGAACTACTTGTACAGGTCTGATCACTTTTTCAAAATATCAGTTATAATTCATATAGTTGCCCAGGAGAATTCTTAAGTGAACAGATGTTAGCTAAAAAACTTGGAAGACATTAATATGAAACCTTTGTATTAATGTTGACTATAAAACCAGATCATATTCTGTAAGCATCCATAATTAACAGTTAAGCTCATTTATTACACATCAGTAAGGAGCTGAATARTCAAATCCTTAATCTTATATCTTGTGATTATTTTAACATGAACTCTGAACCAGAGAGATTCAATTCTGAAGCACAGAGAAGCCCCTTTTCCCACTTGGCTTACAGAATTATGTCAGGAATGAGTTTTCTGGTGTATATTTGACAGATATTTTGAACACAGCTGCTAAGTCTGTATATTTCCGTATGAGGGAGAAAGAATAACAAAAATTAAGATGCAATAAYGAGAAAATATTCTGTCTAAATAGTAAAAGATGCCCCCTGCCCAATTTTAGAAGGTGATACAAACACTAAAAACAGCAAACACCAGCCACACATCAATCTGGAGCCCAACAACACAAATGCTGAAGAACAAAAAAATAGAATTTCAGCCCTTTTCTATCAGTAGAGAGAAAATATTTCTGGAAACCTGGAAACTCTTGACTGCTTGAGAGCCCAGACCTTGGGTTTCAGGGGGCAGCTTGGGAGGACCTGAGGCTGATTGTGCAGCACGTGGCACACACTGGAGCCAGCCAGGGTTCTTCCTACTGTGCAGTCACATTGTCAAGTAATGAAACGCTGATTTGCATTTTTACCCAGTAAAATTTCATATAAATATAGGTGCTGAAAACATCACATTATTTATGGATAACAGCTGTCGTATTCCCCAGCTGTTTGCTKGTTGTCTGCTGTAACATATGTTAATTTAAACTTTCACCAAATGCCATGGATTGTTTCAGTCCTCCAGCTGCAGCTTGGCAATTTTTTCCTTTAGGTTTCTGTTGGCTCTGGATATGATTACACAGACAGCCCATAACAACATAAACAAGCCTTGTGTGGCTGCTGAGCTCTTCGTTAACTTGGCTAAGTGAATGTTTGCTGGAACAAGCAAAACAGGGAGAGAATGTACCTCACTTATTTTCATTTTTTAGAGGTATTTCTGAATGCTGTCAGTAGAGAAAACACAGGGGACAGTGGAGTCAAAGAAGTCTTTGAGTAAAAAATGCATCACACAAAACAGATTATTATTTCCTCAATGGTCCTAAATTAAACYAAGCAAAAYCTACATATTTRGATATATTGTTTTCCAAAYACGATGTYAAAAGTGAGGTCCCCAGATCAAAGGCAACCACAGAAATTTAACTGACWTAACATAGCARGACTGTGGGACAAACTTGACAATCAATAAAAGGAAAAAAATTAGTCAAACTGTGTATCACAGTCTGTGGACAACTTCTAATGCATTGCACARTAGGGAAAAAAGGCCACACGGCAATGAACAGTCTAAAGCAGAGCACAAGGGGGAGAAGAAAACAGCAAGGAGGATTGGCAGGACTTGTCAGGAACGCTGGGTTTCTTTCTCATGGGAAGCTTTCCATCAGAATAAATACCATGTGCATGCTGGAAGCAAAGGCTGGTGTGGAGGGGAGGCTSTCATTTCCTCTACCAGAGCTTTTCCATCCCCTCTGCTGCCTCTTCCACAGTGGGACAGTGGCATTTCTCTGAAATGTGCAGACACTAAAACACCTCCTGCTCTCTGTGCTCAGAATTGATATTTAAATTACACTAAAGGTCAGCCTTGGCAGGCACAACAACTTATATCTGCTTTTCTGTATCAATGTACAGAAATGGGACTTACACAAATGTACAAATGATAAGATGGTGCCAGCAAGCACAATACAAATACTGATCAATTTAAATATGAGAGTGAGCAGGAAAGGAGAAAATCTGTAATGACAAACTGACAAAGAGGCTGGCAGCTAATAAAATGGATGGTGATATGGGAAATAATTCTTTTTCTTCCTATTTATCTTTCCTTATTCCACCTTGTGTTACCTCTCAGCTTTTCATCCTATTTTAAACTTAGCATAGAACAAAATCTCAATATACAGATTATGTTTTAGATTGCCATGAKGCCAAACCTCTGTAGAATTAAAGGATAGGGGAGAAACAGAAATTCTATATTAATTTCACTAGAATCAAGGTGTTTCATTTTGCAAAAAAAAAGTTGAAGATTAGAGAGTTGCCTGGTGCTGTGGTACARCTTGCCACAGACTGGCATTGCTTATTTTAACCGAAACCCATAGAAATAAAGATTGTTAATATTGGTGTAAAAGGCTTCCATCTCAATTTGGGTAAATCAATGCACTTCTATGTCCCCATGTTTTTCCTGCAGAGGTGCTTTGTGTCACTGACAGAGTTACAGGACCAACCTGTGGGAATCCCTGTGAAAAGTGGGATCTGTTCCCTGCACCCAGGGAACAAACATTCCCCACTCTGTCACTCCAGCCAGGGACATTCCTTCACTCACTAAATTATTGTGGGGGATTTTAACTTTTCTGCAGTAAGGATGCTTGCCCCAAATCATTCAATGTTGAAAAGAGGGAGGGTCATATCCCCCTACCTCTCTTGCAAACCTCTCCTACAAGGAGTTTTACAAGCTACTGAACTGCACTAAGGTAAAACTCTTCCCTTCAGCACCATATGCAGAGGCTGGAGCACTTAATCCTTCTTTTCAGCAGCACTCCTCTGCCAAAAGTTGCTGAATTAGAAAAGGCTTCAAGCTTGTTAATATCCTGCCAACTGACACAAAAATTAAATTTCATCCAGTTGAATAAGCCTTATTTAGTCAAGGGCCATTTACAATTTTTTGGAAAAGCTTGATTGCACCCTCACAGTTAAATACAACAACTTMTCTCTGATAGAGCCACCATATTCTTAATATTGACTTAATCCCTGAGCACAAAGCTTAAAGGAATGGATACTGCTGAGCACTGGTTCCACAAAATGATTGTGCAAGAAACTCATTAAGAAATACATTTTTAAAAAAYTCTGTGTTTTAAATTCTTCAATCCTGAAGACTAAGTCTCCTGAAATGCCATCTTAACCTTCCTCCAGAAGCTTTAGATCTCAGATTATCTGGGATGGTTTTGTTTCTGCTTCCAAGCTGAAGCTTGTGTTCATAATTCCCTGATCAATGTCTATGATGAAAATTCTACAAGCAGAACAAAGAATTTAACTAAAAATGAGGTGTAGCATGTGACTTAACTCAAAGATGACTTCTCCCTGGAGATAAAGTTAATTTAGCCTGAATCTGAGCACCTTATTTGCTCCCAGATAATCATCCTTCAAGAGGTAAAGACTTCTTTCCAGATTATGCAGGTCCCATGTTATAGCACCCTTTAACAAACAGTGAGAAATATRATATTTTGTTGATACAATCTGGAATGGATAGAGAGAAAGGACAAGAAAAAGAGTTTGCTTCCCCTATCACCCACAACAGAACCCTGTGCTGCCCTTGCTGAGCAACCCAAACCTTGACAGTGCTCCTTTTTCAGCTTCATTTCATTGAAGTAATACATAAAGACTAAATGAAATTCTTAAATATTCAGCTACTTTATCACAGGAACATTTTCATGCTTGTACACAAATTATTCCAATAAAATATTTGTTTTCCAATAGAAAATGCTAAAAGCACTTAAGTGACTGCAGTGTCTTTAAAGCTGCAGAATACATTATGGGTTTCAAAAAAGTTCMATTTCTACAGACTTACTCTAAAAATCATAATTTGACATAATAATCAGGCACTGACACATTACTAGAACTTTGACGTTCTTTATCAGAGAATCAAAAATCAACTGAAAAAAAACAGACAAAAAAGAAATCATTGACAGTGTTGAAAAGGAAGTGTGTGAGCGAGAAGAGATGAATATCTGAAGGAGTTTGTTATTTGCGTTATAATAAAATACAAATTTTTGTGAAAGCAGCAAGTGAATTTGYATGGAGGGAGTGTCAAGAACACCTGAAATCCTTTCACTGAAAACCTTTGAGGTATCTCACAAACTCTGCTTGTTAGAGATGTCAGGAATTGCTCTTACAGAGTAATGAAAACAAAGGAGAGAGACTGGAGCTGCTGCCATGTGAGGATCTTGCCCTACATCTGCCAAACCTTTTGTGACTTGCCTGTCTTGTCTTGCAGGATATGAACAAGACAAAACTTTTGTCTGTGGAAACTGARCCACACATCTGTAAGAGGCAGCTAGCTCTGCTGGGCAGCATCTCTCTCTTGGTGAGGGCCAGCAGGGACAGGGACCTCTCTGTGACACCTGCAAGGACCTTCCAGTTCAGCCAGGGCAGCTGCTCCAGCCATGCGGCCCTGACACAACCAAACCCCCTCAGCCAGGAGCCCATTGGTGCTGGGTATTTAAATTCTCATCCTGGATGTGCCTTTTGCCAGTGCCCAGTCTTATGGAAAAGCTTCACTGGGTTCTTTGGCTCAGGGTGTGCTCAGAGTGACAGCACAGTGGCCTCAGCAAGGGGTGTCACAGCCAGGTGTGGGACACTGCGGGCAGCCCCTGCCCTCTGCACTGGCAGCAGTGGCTGACAGGGAACACCAACATCACAAGCACCAGCAATCGTGTGGGGCCAAACACTGACCCAGCTCAGAGCCCACAAACAACAGCAAAAGACAGAATAAGACAGCCCTTATCAAACACAAGAAAACAAGCAAAACAAAGTGTTTTGTACATCTGAGATGAGCATGTACTAATGGAACCTGAAAAGCTATTTGCTCCAGAAAATCCTTTGAATTATTAATAAAAATAGGTGCTCTATAGCCAGCACTAAGCTACCAAGAAGAATTTGGTATTGAATATCTAAGCTGTTCTTTCTGCAGAAGATCTAAGTATACCATTGAAATAGTTTAAATTGCAACATATTTGTCATCTTTCTTCACAGGAACACCTCTACAGGTGAGAAATACTGTCTTCTCCAAAAATCCCTCTGTAACTGGCCATAAATAAGCAAAGTTTCCAGGCTAATACCTCAGCCCATTTTTTCTAGAAAACCTCTGTTGACTACATCATTCAACAAACCTGACAGCACCTGAAAGTAGCTTAGATTTTACTTTTTCCTTCCTAAATAATKTAACATCAAATATTTTAGTATTTGTGAATATCATCTAGGAGCCATTAACAAACAAGTACTTGCTCCCAAGTTATCCTGATTAAAAAAACCAAACCCTTATCTCACAAAACAATGGCCACATACATCATAAACACAAAAATGCTCTGAATATCAAGGAGAAGTAGCATTTTTTCACTCTTCTCTTGCCTTTCCCTGGAGAGAAATTGCAAGAGAGCTGAGCAGAGTTGGTGCCCTTCCCACCCTCAGCTCATCCCCTGTGGCCAGCTGCTCACTTGTCCCACATCCACTCCACAGCACCAGCCATTCTCAGGCTACCAAGGATTTCAGCAAGCCCCGGCTCTGACCCAGTTGTCATCAACAGATTATTGCCAAAGTCTTGTCCAGAAGTTTCACTTCTTGTGAGCTCTGTAAAGTTGCCTGGTGTTGTGTTTGAAGCTGCCTGAATAATTAATTAACTCCTTGAGTGCACAGTGAGGTGCATCTTGTAAAAACATATGGGCTGACAGGATCCTGTTCTGCCTGTCTCTGTAGGTGGTTTCTTATGTTGGCTGAAAGTCAATCCAATATTAAACTATACCCCAAGATTAGATTTTTTCCATGGTAAATAAGTTGAGTTAAATCAAATGGCTGCTCCTTGATAGCTCTTGGGATATTCCAGTGAGTTTCTTGCTGCAGAACAGGAGAAATCTACATTAGCTCAGTAGCCAAAGGGGGGSTGACAGCTGCATCTGGCACCTGAGGGGAAATGGCCCTTCAGGACAGTGAGTAATGATACAAGGAACTGCAGGCTAAAGCAGGCAGAGTTGGTTCTGATTTCTGTATCCATGTCCATGGGRATAAAGATGGAAATCATGATCTACAGATAGATCAGAAAAGACTGCATGGTGAGATCTGAGGAAGAGGTAAATGGATAGCATCCCAGAAGGACAGAACAAGTGTAAAAGCTGGTCCAGGCTCCAGAARTAACAGCTTTTGACTGAAAGAGAAAGGCTCCCCAAATAATTGAGCAAATATCCAAACAATACAACAAAGTCCATCCCTAAATGCCTCGTATGAACGCTTTTGAGGTTTTCCAGAGTAAATCTGTTGTTCCCAGCAGCACTCTGAGCAGAAGATGCAAAGGGTTAAACACTGAAGCAATGATTCCTGTTCCTGTATAATTCCTCTAAACACTGAGTTTGGTTATTCCTAAAATGTTGTCCCTACTTTAGTAGCATATCATGACTATTTATTTCAGCATTCTTTTGTGTTTTCCCTTCTAACACTGTATATGTAAAACAGAGGGTTTGAGGATGAATTATTTAGCTGGCTGAAGAAAATGTGCTTGAAAATCTTCTTGGGGACACTGAATGTATTTATTACCCTGGAAAAATTCAAATCCAGCATCTGTTGTCCTGTGTGTTTTACTGGCTAATGATGAGAACCTGGGGGATTTGTTTGCAGCAGGACTTTACAGATTTTTTTTTTATTTGTTTTGTTTCTTCCACTCTTACTTAATCAACTTACTGATTAATTCAGTGGTTCTCAAAATACCTCCCTTTACATTAATTTCTCCAAGTTGCCTATAATCTGATTTTGTAACTTGACGTCTTTGGGACGGGAATCCTGAAGCATCTTTTCTGTTCTTGTCTAGGAAAAAAATATAGTGAATTCTAAATCCACAGAAGAAATAGGTGGGAATTGTAGTTCACAGGAAGTGTTTGAAAGCAGGGAGTCKGTTCGTGTGCACATGGGTATTTAGGACAAGGTTGTATTTATTGTGAGAAACGGTCTCTTATACAGTGGTTAGGAGCAGATTTTTGTTTTGTCACTGAACCCGGTGTTTATGTAAAGAATCCCACACTAATTCCAAGAGGAATTCATTAAATATGCCCTACAAATTAAGCCAAACATCTCCAGAGCTAAAGGGACTTGAGCAAATCTGAGCCAATGAATCCCAACTCTTTAAGACAYACCAGGGCCTTCATGGTTAACCTCTGTTCCACCTGCTGTAATGATTTTGGACAAGATGAGAGGATTCTGAAATCAAACCAGTAAAAAAAGAAAAAAAAAAAGATATCCACAGAGGGAAAAAGTTTCAAGAAGTTCTGTAGGTTACAGTTACCAAGGAAACCACTTTGCAACAGCCATATGGTCAGAAAATCTATTTTCTTTGTTCTCTAGGGAGAAAAAAAAAGGAAGTATTTTGGTGCAGAGGGGAAGAAAAATCCTACAAAAGCTACAGAGAAAAATATTTGCACAGATACACTAAATCACTAATGAGAAAAGATAAATGATTTGCCAAACTAAGCTACAGAGTTCCAGCACGAACTAGAATATTAATATAGGAGATGCAAGTTCCTTTCAGCTTTGTGCTCACACTTTGAACCGAGCAGCTTCCCTTGCTATCAAAGCTCTTTCCTGTGGGTGTGAACTCTGAAGACTGAAAGATGATCCCAGCACTGGCTTTAATTCTCTTTGTCACCATTTTCCTGTTCTGTGCTTTCAGCACAGGCCCTGCTGCTCTAGCAGGGACCATGGCCCATAGATGTGCCTTTTTCAAGCACTTGCCTTTCAACCTTCCACATTAGCAGGTTTAAGCAGAAAAGTTGAGGGAAGGGCTGGAGGRAGCCTGTGGCAGCATGTTCCTTTTCCAGCCCAACCTGCAGCTGCAGGTGCCATGGGCAGAGCTCCCTGCAGACCAGGGGGAGCCAAGGGGCTCTCTGCCTCCAGGTCTGACCCCAGAGAGGAAACCATCTCAGCTTGAAAATGGCATCACAACCAGCTTTCCCCATGCAGAGATGTAGAGGAGTCCCACAGACTCTCAAAGATCTGCAGAAAGAGATGATGAACTACTTTTTTGCTCATAAATAGAAATAGTGTTATTGACTGGATCTCTTTCAGCTTACAAAAGCTTTCTTCCTGGTATAATTATTTTCAATGCTATCCCTGCTATGATATTTGGAAAAGTTATTTAGTTCCCTAATAATAGTTTTGGAGGTGGAAGTCTTTAAAAAAGATAACCTGCAAAACAGCAAAGATTCAAATCTGGTTTTCCTCTGACCACAACTGTTCAGTCCCACTTTTCAGAGACAGGCTTGTCATTCTGTTCTAACTGCTTCACTCTTACAGCAATACCAACAGAAATGTTAATGATAACAAACCTAACAGTTTCTGCTTATATGAATAATGGATATTTACATGCTCTTAACAGTGCTACCAAGTTTTTCTTCAAAACCAGGCTTGGATCCATGCACAGTCACAACTTACGTTTTAAATCACAGGCTACACTGACTTGGCTCATGTTACAGTCCTGCCAAAGAAAGTCTAAGGTGAAAACAAATGCAGACTACACCTCAGATCTATTTCTGATTCTCTGTTTGCCCGTGTCAGGCAGCAATAAATGAAATCCCAACTTCCTTGTAAAGTTGGTGACTCTGGGATTTACTGTATCAGTAACGCAATGACATTTTCTCCTTCCCAAGCAGGGTTTTTGTGGGATACCGAGACACTCGGAGAAAGTGATAAAAGGTATGTGGGTACCAGGACATTGGGGATTTGTCCTGTCAAATCTGCAAATATTTACAGGAATAAAACAATTGATGCCAAAGCTGGCAACGAGGATGAAAGCATGCTCCCTTTCCTCTTAGACTCACACTGATATTCCATCTGAACCCTGCACCAGGCAGGCTGCAGAGCTGAGTGAATTAATGATGGCATGAAGGTCCCAAGGTACCCTGCTGTTTGTTATGAGACTGTGATAGGCCTGAGGAAGGATGCTCAGAGCAGGAAACTTGGATTCAAAATAGACATCCACACTCTGTCAGCAGGGAAATGTTTGCATTTTCAGAAAGGTGCCTGAAAATCAGGTGTCTTCAGAAGCAAAGGAATCTCTAACTGAAATGTGGATTTTCTATCACCATCTTTTTGAGCYAGGATTACTGTATTTTTAAACCGTCTTCTGTTTTGCTGGACAGCCTCCATCTCAGTCTCACATTCATGGACTTCACCCAGGAGCTGAGCAGTTCACAGCCATCCTTGGCRCTTGGCAGCTGCTGTCACCTCCTGCACCCTGAACCAGCACTGAGGGGCAGAGGACAGAAGAGTTTCCCAAAATGGCACCAACATTTGACCCATTCTCCTCAAGGATCTCCATGATTGGGCAGACTRCTCCCAATAAGGACACTAAAAATATTTTTGCTGGATTTTAAGCTTTCATCTGTGAAATTGATAAAGCCTCTGAAGCTTATGGCAAAAACTACCCCCTGAAAGAACACCATGGATCAAAATAATCCCTGGTTAAGTGAACCAAATGGCAAAGGGAGAGCAAGGACCAACCAACAGTGCAGAAGGGTTTAGGCAACATTGTTAGAAAAAGCATTTCAAATGCCTCTGTTATTCTGTTGTTATTAACTGGYGACACCACACCAGCCACTTCAGGTTCAGAAGAAACCTTTTCTACCTACTCAACCCAGCAATTTGCTGTGGCTTTCCATTCTGAAACTGAGAACATCATCCTCCCAAGAGCACAGCTAAAGGCCTGGCAGCTTAAAGAGGCTTTGCTGCCGAAGGAGACCACGGATTAACAAATGCCAGCAAAGATTCAGGTACTGGATTGCTTCTTGTGTACTCAGACCTTTCCCCAAGCCTACTGCCAGCTTACCCAGCCTGYAAAAGGAGCGACTTGGCAGCACTTTTGTCTTTCTTAACATTTCTTCTGGCAGATTTAGCAACTGATCTTCTCCCTACCTGGTGCTTTTGCATTAAAGTCCCAGTTGAGGCTTCCAACTGAGAGCAGTTTGCATAAGTTCCTGAATTCCTGCTCTGCAATCTTTGCATCTCTCTCTTTTGACGAACATGCAGATTGCTCCTAGCGATACCTGAACCTAAAATGAACCGAAAAACGTATTACAGCTTTAAAGCTTGCCAGGCAGTGGAGGAGAAATTCACACCAATCCCAGCTCTCAGAACAGCTGTTGTGACAAGGTGATATTGCTAAGGAGTCTCAAAATAGAAGCCAAGGCAACTTCTCTCCCTGTAAGGGTTCTGCTGTGTTTTGCAGTCTCCAGCTGGAATCTAATTGCAATTTAAACCCAGAGCTCAAACCCTACAATATTTCCCACTTTTAAAAGTTCTTCCAAGGAAACAGAGAAAATAAAATTGAAAATCATAACCTAGATTTTCTTTGAATCAACATGGAATCTCCAGAGATACAGCAATTCAATTATCTATTCAGCTGAATTTAGTGAAACACTTTTTGGTAAATAACAAGGTGCCAGGGAAAAATAGTACTTTATTTCATATACTTCCCATTATGCTCTGTGGGGTTTTTTTCAAGTCAACAGCAGATGCTAGGTATAGCTGAAAATCTAACACACATTTTCACAGATATGTGTTATTTGAAACCATTTCATATTTGAACTTCAGGAATTCTTCCACATCTCTCAGTGAATTATCTCAAATGACATTCTGATAATAAAGATGGTTGACACAATTGTATTTATACTTGCTGCCTGCCTACATTCCACTCTCAGGGCTTGAAGGGTGCTGCTAAAAGTATTGTGAGCACAGATTRGTCCATTCAAACACAATATCCATGTCTTGCATGAATGTATTTTCCTATTTATTTTAAACCAGGCTTTGTTATTTGCATCCATCTGTACTAGCAAGGTAACAGTTACATATTTCCTTGTGACTGTTGGATATTTGTTGAGAAAGGACTGCATGTTTCTGCTTCCCGATTATGTGCTAGGGTAATCTATTCATGCAAGACAAAAAGCAGTTCATTTTTCTGCCCCAATTTGCCATATCAAACACAAAGTGTGAGCAACTGATGGTGGCAGAAGTCTCAGAGTTTGGGAGTTCTCTCTGGACCAGACCACTCTTCCTGTGCCCATTTTTAAATTTTCTTCCTAATGAGTTGAAATGATGTGGCTTACCTCATAAAAACATATCTATACAGTCTCATTTTTTTTTCTCCACCACCTCTGTCAATATTTCTTATGATTCCTTAACTATGCACCTTGATCAATACCCAGAAAGAGGACTATGAAATAATAATAAAATCATACCCAGTTATCACAAAATCTGTTACCTTTCCACCCTTCCCAAACCATGGAGGTGTATGACCCTAGATCATAAACCAYCTCTTTCTAATAAAGAAGTCCTGTCTCCTTCAAAAAGGAGATCTTTTGGGAATTTAACCTCTTGACTGTTARAAGAACCTGCTAGAAACAGGTTCATTTTAAAGTCCAGACACTGTTTTTAACAGCTCTTAAATGTTCAAGGAAACSACATCACACGTAGGACATTGCTTAGAATTTACCTGAATGGTTTATTTTCTCAGTTTTGTCTCCTACACACTCCTTACTAAAAATATTGCTCTAAGACATAATGAAAACTAAGATTTAGKCGGAGCATATTTTGCTTTTAGGTAAATGTAGGCATTTTCTTCTTTCATAAATACATAGGAAAATTCATTGCAACATGCACCTTTGGTGAACTACATCTCTGCTCTGATCTCTTATAACCTGTGCTCTTCTGCTAGGATTATATTGAGATATGCATTTTTTTTGGTAATGGATACTATTAAGCATAAGGGAAGATGTCAATTTATAATTTCACCTTGCACTCCTTTCTGCATAGTGTAAGTTTGCCCATATARTCAAATTTAGAACTTCTGATGCTTTTCTGCATGTTAGTTCAGAAGTTCTTGGGCCAATGCCTCTGCCACCATCCACACCATACACTCTCTTGTCTTTTCCTCTACAGGCAGAAATATCTAGTGCTCTTCATCTAAACCCACATATTTCACTATCATTCAGATTTTGAAGACAGGTGTTAAATCTCCATTGAAAAACAACAGAAGTGACTGAAGTCTACAGGTTATTTTTGCTTCAGTGAAACAACTYGATTGACAATTTGCTACAATTAATCCAGCTCATTCCAGCAACGTTAAATGTCTCAAAACAAGTTTCTGAAAGGAAGATTATTTTTAGCTGAGTGAGCCTAATTACCTGTTCTAAATAAATTGAGTATTTAAAGAGATCTCAGTTCCCTCCTTCGCATAGCTACAGATAGGGGAAAAGTAAAATTCATACAAATCTTTTCTGACAAAAGAGACATTTTGGGCTGCAATTATTATTTTTATACCATTATTAGTAACAAAACAGGAGCCATGATCCCTTCTGTATTTTCATTATGGCAATGTTACTTCTCAAAGCTTCACCTGTAGCTCTCTTACTGCACAAGTAACCAACACCCCTAAGTAGTTTTAAGTACAAAGCCTGAGYTGACATCTGAGATTCAGTGGAGGACTAACCTACTTTTACAGTTTAGCTCTCCCTTTGATCATGATACATCTCCACAGACATGGACCACAACCTTTTTGCTCTCATCTTCTAAAAAGGGCTAAACTCATTTGTATTATTACCTTAATACCACGTGATGTCAATGGTAATAGTTTAATCAGGCTGTACCTTTTCTTGACTAGCCACACATTCTTTCCAATTCAAATGAACCCTGGGAGTTAATTGAATTATCAGTTTTTAGACAGAGATCATTATTAAAATTCTATTTTTATTTCTCCTATAGACTTGCTCCCAAAACTGCCTTCCAAAAAGCGTCACTGCAAGCAGGAGTCTGTAGAAACAATGTTTTCAGATTA
Organism: Cardinalis cardinalis; assembly: GCA_014549065.1. Lineage (NCBI taxonomy): Eukaryota > Metazoa > Chordata > Aves > Passeriformes > Cardinalidae > Cardinalis > Cardinalis cardinalis. Next base: position 14,789,785 of record JACDOX010000003.1, read on the forward strand.
ACAAAAAAGGTGAAGACTGGRGGAATTTCTCCATGTTCACTCCCAGCCCAAGGAGATCCGGCTGAAAGCACAGAACTGGGATGAGTTATGCAAACACTGCACTGTTTCCTTCACCACACCCATTTGGGCAGGACTGCTGACTTGTTRTATGGATTAAATAAGGAAGCAAACACAAGTGGTGAGGCACTGCCTTGACCCTGAATTTATATCTGATCCTCAGGCTCAGATAGGGCCATCACAGGTTTAGCTGCTCTGTACACAGCTCTGAAAAAAACCCCACACAGTAATAGACAGCTCCTGAGCCTCCACTACCAGTCTCTGCATTGGAGTGCATAAAATCAAAATGTTCAGCGCAAACAGAGYGCTCAGAAATAGCACGAGGGTCACACAGCACCTGGACAGAATTCAGTTCAACTCCTCATGTCCATTTGTCTGGGTAAGCTTTCACAGCTTTTTCTTTTAATCTAATTCACCCCAGTTTTGCTTTAGCCTGTGCTTTCAGATATGTCACCCACCCTGCTTTAGGGATATATTTACTTCTAGCAAACTCAGAGAATGCAGAAATGGAAATCCTGAAACATGCTGGAGCTTTGTATAACAGGTGGAAAAAGGGTTACTGCTCATCTGAACAATCACAGGAAAATATAAAAACTAGGCCTACAAGGGGCCTCAAATCCATATGGTCCCTTCCTGTACCTCGAGGCTGTAGGGTTTTAATCCACACAACTGCTGACAGGCATTTGTCCACCTTATTTTAAGACTCCTCAAAAAGCCTTGTGAATTCTTGGCTATTCAAATGACTCTCTGAGCACCTTTCAGATATACAGCTTTCCTCCAGTCTGTAACAAACATTAATGCTCATCCATTACAGAGTGGACATGGAGAACACTGTTACACACCTCTTTTTATCCAGCCTTTAAGTGCTTTGAGGATTATTGTACCTTACTCTTCCATCTCCTTTTAGATGTTTTTACCTTACTGGAGGACCTTACAGCAGAGCAGCCAATACTCCTGTCAAAAACCAGCTATGCTATAGAAAATCCTGCTTATTCCACCTCCACTCAGCTATGTAGCTCCAAATCTTGCAGTTCCTAAAGTGAAGCTAATCTGTACACAAGACAGCACACATTCAGGGCTATGAATTCACCATTCATAATCACTGCATTCTGTAATCAAAGATAATGTGTGGGGGGCTTAAAAAGCTTTCAAAACCCATGATCAAGTAGATGTAAAACCAGCAACCCCCATTGCTTCCTCCTTCCCCCAGCGTGCTACTCAAGTGCATATGAAAGGAAGGCTGGAGAGCTGACAGGAGATGTGGTTTGCCTTAATTTGTGGAAGCAGCTCATTGCTTTGGTGACTAGCACACACATTTAATTCATGCAGCCCCTTCCAGGGTCTGAAATACAACACCTGRCTGCAGCTGAAGGCTTTTGCACAGCCAGTGTCAGACACAGTTCGCTGTATTTGCACRTGGGGATAATGAGCTTGGTTCCCATCCCTTTGTGGTGCCCAGGACTATCATTTTCATGTGCTGAACTGTGGCACRTGCCAAGTGAAAAGAGTGCTTGACATGGTGAAGCAGACCTTTTGAGATGCTTTCTATTTTTAAACAGAAAGTGTGCATCTAACATCTCTGACAACATCAGGGTGCTGCTTTAAAAACAGCACAGAGATACTGAGAACTATGGAGCTCATGGGAATGGATCCTAGTCCTGCACCCATTTGGGGCCACAAAAGCCAAGCACCTAGTCAGATACAGGAGCTTTAATGTGTTCTCCCAGGATGCTGTAATTGACAGATCACAAACCCTTTTATTCTGATGGACACACATCCTTGTTCCTGGAATGCTCCCAGAAGCATCATCTGTGGCAAGACTGTATTATGATAATTGCAAACTTGCATTAGACTGTGTGGAGTCTGTGTAGCAACGTTAAATTAAATTTCTCCTTGGCTTCAAGGCTTGCTATCTGTAATTAGTGGCTTCTGTTCTTTATTACACTGATCAGTAGTGCAGCACTATTCATCACCACAGTCTTAGTTAATTATCCTTGCTAATGATTTTCACTGTGAAAATAATCTACAGGTCCCATTTGCAAAGATTGTTTTGTGTTAAAATGATTGGCTGGTAAGGCACCATCGTGTGCTGACAAGCTGGAGGTAGGAAGTTACTTAGCCTGGGAGATTGTGGCTTAGTTGAAGCAGTCAAGAGAGGAGGAAAGCATTATGATTTCAATTTGGCACCAAGGTTGTTGCTATTATCTGCCAGATGTGCGAGAGGGTGGGACTGAGATGTTGTGACAGAGYGCTGATGGGAGCAAAACAGAAAAAATAAAAAGACTTTAACCATCCCCACAGTTTTAAGCAAGCACTGCTGGTGGCTACTGCTGTGGTCCTACAAGAGCCAAARCACACCTGAATGGCTAAACCTGTACTTGACAGAATGGACAGCATCTGCTCAGGTTTAAAGCAGAGGGGTTCTCTCTCTGCTGAGGGATTTTTGCCCTGCAGATGGGAGTTTTAGTCAAGGATGTGGTTTGGTAGAGGTTGCCTGTATCTCAGAAAACTGAGGTGTGGCAACACTTTCTCTGGCTAGAGGAACCCGGCACAGAGAATGGAGCCAGCAGAGGACAGCCATGCTGTACTCTTCATACAAATACAGATGACAGATGGCCTTCCCTTTCCCAAGCATCTTCTATCAGAATCAAACAAGTTTTGTTCAATACTTGCTTTTGATTACCTAAACCTCTTAACAGCTATAAAAATCCAAGGATGAAATTTGTCATGCAACACAAAAACCAGACTGTGAAATTAGACAGCAGCAGCCTGCCAGCTGCCCTCTGCAGTCAGTGTGTGTTCTGCACTTGGGGGCAGGAACAGCACACACCAACCCACACTGCACTCTGCACATGCACTACCTCAACAGTCACACCAAGGCAGGAAGGAAAGAGGTGGGAGGACTTGCACAGAGCCAGTGCCATTTGTCTCTGCAAGACATTTTCGGACATATGAAATCACCATGATTACAGGGGCTATCAGAAATAATACACATCTCACCAAGAAAACAGAGCCTGCCAGGGGAGGACAGAGAAAATGAAAAGGACAGAGCTCAGTGACAGATGTTTTTTAGAAGGAAGATGCCTCTTGTGACTKTACTGAGGAAAGTCAGGAAAGGTGAGGAAGGCCAAGGCACAGCTGGAGCTGAGCCTGACAAGGGATGCAAAGACCAACAGGAGCTTCTACAGGTATCTCAGCCAGAAAAAGAAGATCAAAGAAAGAATTCCTCCCTGAGGAGCAAGACTGGGAAACTCGTAGCAATGGGTGAGCAGAAGAGTGCTCAGCTTTGTCTCTGCAGGCAGCAGCAGASAGCTTTTAGGGTATCACATACTTAACACTGGTGAGAATCCCACAAACAGTACAATTTGTATCTAGCAGAAACATCCAGAGAAGGAGCTCTCAGCTCTTTACAAGGGAAATGCCATTTTCTTATGAAATGGAGTTTCACAGGCTGCAAATCATTAGTGCCCATTTTTAGAACTTGAAGCTCTTGTAACAATTAACAGAAGTCATTAGCAAACACCTTCAAATACATTGCCAGTGAGGTATTCACTAGCACAGACCTGTGAAATTCCTGCAAGTACCTTACTGCTGAGCACATGACAGAAAATCCTCCTTTCTGCCTGTGAACAGAAGCAGGGAATTTACAGGGTAGAAGGTTGGGTGACAACACCTCTGTGGTAGCCCCTTTATGCAGTTTACTCCCAACTGCATTGGGCCTTTTCCAACCCTACAGGTGTTGAAGATTTTCTGTAACTGCCTATTGCAAATCCATAAAAATTGCAGTTTGGAATATGTAGTAACTTTTTAATCCTAAATGTGTCCRGTGCCCAAACCCACTGCTTTTCCTCAGGTGCTTGATTTTCCCTGTTGAAAAACACTCCAAAATAAATATGTTTGTATTTCTATATGTTTTCTCCCTTCAACTGCTGGGAGCCAAATGAAGTGTGATGTTGATTTCAATCTGCTTTGCATAAGATACACAGAACAGACCTTTGCATTTCTAATGCTGGGAACAGCACCAAGTGAAAACTGCTTTCAGGAGAGGCTCTGYATGTCCCTGGTAAATGGTTTACTGGGTGTTTCCAACAGCAGCAAGATGTCCAGTTTGCTTCTCCTCTCTGTGCCAGAGGCTAACACACAGTCACAGAGGGCTCAGGTGCTAGAGAACCACCAAAGGCTCAAGGGTTCTTTGGAYAGCCCTCAAACACATACCATAGCCATCACCAAATCCTAGGTATTGCTCAGATTTCATCCTGAAGAGTCAGCTGGCATTTATTGCTCCCACAGGTGCTCCTGGGAGCTCCTCTAGAGCTTCTGGGAATTCAMTGAAATCCAGCTGGGCATGCACATGCCAGGCTCACCCTAAGACATGTCCAGCTTTGCCTTCCTGTACTTTGGTACCAGAGCATCACCTTCCCTCCCAGCCTGCTCTGAGCTCAGAGCTGAACTCCAAACCACACCCAAAAGGCACAAAAAGCTTCCTACACAGAGAGTACCTTGGGAAATGCTTCTGAATGATGCACAAGTATAGACAATAAATCACAGGAACGCATATGGGAAGATCTGAGAGCAGCAAAGGCGGCTTGCACACAGGGAAGAGGAAGCAAGGGGAGATAYCCTCTAGTTGCAACAGCAATGGATTTCAAGCAGGATGTGAGGTATGAACATTTCTGAGATGTTGTGAATAAGGGTGAGAGAAGCTAACTTGCTTTCCCTCCAGTGAAAAGAGAGGGAAGAGATGAAGAAGAAAAACTAAATAAAACACCCAGYGGCTCTATGTCTTGGCAGGACCAAGTTGGATACACTGCTTTGGGAGTCAAACAACAACAATTCTGCTTGCAATGCAGGACATGGGAGCTCAATRAACATTACTGAGAGACTACTGAATCAGGATGCTGGAAGTGATGTTCTGCAAGTGTTTCTGCTTGCAGTGCTCCCTAATACCAGCATATGAGGCTTTTTAACTGCCTTTCASCACTAAGTTAAGATACCCCATGAAAGGAAGAGGGCTCAACAATCCATTTAATGATGCTCAAGTTGTATTGTAGCCAACAGCAGTTCAGATACAACAGCTGCTCCTAAGTTCCTGATTTCACAACATGTGCATCTCTAAAGCTGAACAAAGTGCCACCTGAATCTTAGTATTGTTTCAAAGTTACACCTCCCTCTTTTACCTTTTTCCTTATTTCTCAACCTGAAAAATTGCCTTCTAGATTATAGATTTCATGCTAACTTTTTGCTTTCCTGAAGACCTTCATCGTTAATGAACCTTTTTATTTCCTGTCTCTCAAGCAATGTCARAGACTTTGGAGTGTAGTTAAGCCATAATAACTCCATGCAAAACGCAGCACAAACAGTTTCAGCTAGACATTAAGTCAGGCCCTGAACAGTTATATTGCTGGATTCCTTTGGATTATGAGAAAAATATGATTTAATTTTACTAGTGTGTATTTTACTKTGGTTCTCCATTAGCCAAAAATTTAACTACTCTCCAATACCATTCAGGACTAGCACATCTGCTGAAGGGTATACAAGTCACCAGGAGCTATAAAAGTGAAGGGAAAACAATGCCTGAAGTGTTATTTACAACTTGGTTATTTATCAATAAATGGAAGACTTGTACAAATAAAGAAGCTTTTAGCATTTCAGAGGACAACTGGTGGCTTCCATCACAGACAACTGAGGTGCAAGGGATTCTCAGGAAGATAGCCAAGATGTATTGGGTGTGAAAATTACCACCTTCCCTGCTCCCAGTCARTCATGAAAGGAGGCTGCCACTGACAGCTCAGTAGATGAAAACCTAAGGAAGGTGACAAGGTGGAAAACCAGTGAGCAGCCAAGAAACAATCAATTTGCTGCAGGGGGTTTGGAGAACAGAGTGCCACACATCAAATCATCTTGTACCTGCCTGCAGGGAGGGGATGACCTTCCCCAGCCCACTCTCCTCATTATATCTTTAAGTGATAAATTTTGAGCTGCGTATAGCAAGAAAAATAAACTGCTTTCTGTTGTCCCCCTTTCGATGTTTAAGAAGAACTGGCCCATTTAATTCATCTTACTCGGATCACTGTGCTCAGCTTAGAAACGTTCTGCCTGGAGATAGCCAGGCAAGGTTTCACACTGGAGAGCTGCTCCAACCAACCCCTCCCCACCTAGGCTGGGTTGCATGAGCATACCAGAGCATTCCAGAACCGAGGCACTTACTGAAATAAGACAACAAAGCCATTTTATTCTGCTCTAAACATGCAGGAAACCTTGTCAAAAGGAGAAAAGAAACATCTTTCCACGCTTCAGCTTTCACTTGTAACTTGGGACTAGAATCAGCTTTTTCTGTACATGAGAAAGCACATTGCAAGTGCAGAGCTGTTTTCCTCCTCAGCTGCAGCAGATCTGCACACCCCTGCCTGAGCAAGTGAGGCAGTGCCAGCTCCCACCAGCTGGAGAGCTCTCCCAGACCTTCACACCCAGGRAAGAACATCACAGGCTGCACTTTAAATAGATCACACTCCTCAATATTTGATGGGACTGGAGCAGTTATGCCTTTTTTGAGACAGAGCTAGTGATGGCAATTGTTGTTCCAAATTCCTGTGGTACCATAAACAGCTTCATTTAGAGCTTGGCCCATGGGATTGACCTGGCTGCTGSGGAGGAAGGCTTTACTCAGACCACAGGGGTGTCCGTGGGAGAGGAAGGACACAGCCAGCTGAATGGAAGGCTTAGGACACATCAATATCAGGAATTCATTAATGCAGAGACAAAGGTTTTCAGAGYAGTTTTTAGGTTTTCAAGCTCCCTGGTTTAACAGAGAGGCTGGGCTATTATTTTCATCCTACCACAGCAAAGGGGGGATGAAGGACTGTCAGGGCTTCTCTAAGTGCTGAACAGTTGAGAGCAAATGACTTTGGGCACAAAGGGACCTGCTGGCTCCTACACCAACAGATGCATCTGTGCCAGCCACCCACTGCCACGCAGTTCTCAGATGACAGAAACAAAACAGATTAAAGCTGCTTTTGTTTTGAACTGTCTTCTTCCTGAACATTACCTTCATGCTTTCAAAGGTTTCAGGTAAACATTATTGGAAGAGTAATTCTTTTTATTGGAAAGAGGCTTAATGTGTGTGAGGAAAAAAATGGGTTTTGTAGTGATAAGGTAATAGCTTATTTAGGTAACATTACAAATTATTAGGATCCAATTAATTATTTTCCCTTCTAAATAACTCTAATGTGAGATTCTTGAGAAAAATTAATCCTTATTATTGTTACATGCATAGGAGACATGGGCTCTGCTTTGGTAAATTGGGTTTTGTTAAAACTACTACTGTGTTTGTACCAAATCTGCTTGTTTTCATTTTTCCAGGTTGCTTTCCTTCATTCTGAATTAATATCTAATAGCAGGTAATGCAGACAGAATGCCAGAGTGTCACAAGAAATTGTTATTTAATTGTATATAGATTGGTAATAGGGTTTAATGTCCATCTTCTGTCAGATGTTCCAGCAACTTGAATTACAAGCAGGGTTTCCAGCTCTTAAAAGGAAAAAACCCCTCAACAAAACCCATAACAGAYCCTCAAAACAAGGCAGTGGGAAGCTTCACACTTATTACTGGGCTGGAGAAGAGGATTCCTCGGATTCTGCCCTCTCCTGCAGGTAGATTTTCTTYTTAATCTGGATAGTAAAGAAAGGGATGCAGCAGAGCCCAAGAGCCAGCAGGAGCTGTTGGTTGAGCCAGCACTGTCACAGGGAGCACCAAAGTTCTTTTTCCTTGGGCAGAAATGCCCCAGCTTTCCTGCCCAGGCACAGGAATAGTTGTGTCCCTGGAAGAGGACAAATTAACCTAGCACAGCATTTAAAGACTTAGAACTCAGAAGACTTAGATCTCAGAATGGGCTTATGTTAATACTTCTTCAAGGTGAAATGAAACTTTCCCAGGTCTTCCAAGTCACAGAGGCATCAGGACAGAAAGCAGTGGGCTAACAAGGAAGACCCTGAAGCATGGCTTGCTTAATTAAGATGACAAATTTTGCCTCTCAGCAGGAGAAAGCAAGAGCAGAGGTGGCTGAAGGAAACACCAGTGAGAGCTCAGATTTTGTCTCTGAAGTGAGAGCCAATGCCACCTTCCCTGTTTGAGAGCCAGAGGAGGTTTGGGCACTGCTGCCACCCAGCAATGGGCACCCCCCTGTTCCAATCTCTGACAAGTTTCAAAATACATCAGGACAAAACCAACTTGCTCCATGCTGAAAGATAAATGCTTTTTAAAATTAGATCTTCCWGCCATAAGAAGGTTGAGAACATTAGTAAGTGACCTGGGCTGGAAAGTAATGCATTTCCTTCACATTTTAACAGAAACTTAAACATTTGTTATAACAAAGAAAAGTACTTCTGCATCCCAAAAAATTTAAAATCTTTTATAGTAGATCTCTAGAAAAAAAAGSTGCCATATTATTGGGCAGGATCTTTTAAACTCTCTTGGAAACCTTTCACATTATTAGACAGCATATCTGCAAGTCTATGGTAGAGCCAAATTAAACTAAAACTACTAATAGAACTGAACTTTTACAATCTTTGAAAAAGAGAGAAATATTTGTCAAAACTAACTTTGTAGGAATAATTTTATGTCTTGAAAATCCATATTCCAAGATACAMCTGAAATACTAAGTGACTGAATAGCAAAGTGTATCCCTAAATATTTTCACRTGTTTATGGATACATTAACATTTTCAAAATATGCCTTACAAATAACATGCTTCCCTACAACACTTTACTGTGCTTTTCTGAAGTTACTCAGTATAATGATATTAAATTTAACCATGCCTTGCATGTCAAGTTCTCTAGAACTAACACAAGTATATATACACACTAGTAGATTGGTAAAATCATTCATGCTTGATGTTAGAACAAAGCCCTTGAAATTTCTACAGAATTAACATTAACTTACAAAATTCTAAGTTACAACCAGAACAGCAAGTTCTTTTTTCAATGCTTTCTGTATTTGATAGTTGTACTTGCTTAAGACTAGATACTAGAGGAGGCCAAGAAATAAATTCCCTTTGTATTAATAATGAAAGACATGCCCTGCTAGCAAGAGATAGCTTCATGGCCTGGTCAGCAGGTTTTTCTGCTCTTCTCAAAACTGTGCACTTCCTCAATAGATAATATGATAGGCAATTCTTTCAGCTGAAATTGTCAGTCTAACACTGCCAGGAACATTAAAAGTCACCTTCCTCAGGAAGCCACACAAAAACTCAGAAGATCAGCACCAATAAGAAAACATGGATGTGTTTGGATGGCAAAGTATTTCACTGATTCTAAGATATAAATTTCAAGCAACAGTGATGCTCTCATATCAACATCTAAGAAATAGCACATAATGATCTGTGCTTTCAGAGATGAAAGAAAAACAAATGTAAGAGGTACTAAATAAAAGGAGGATGACACAGGAAACTTGTTAAGTGTTGCTTAGCAAAGATGCATTTGTGCTATTTGTACRGATGACACACACATTATCTACTTTGATAGAAGAATCACATTCGTGTTTACCCAGAAAAACCCAAAGGCTTTAACTGGTGCACTGCTGTGGCTGGGTCACAGCACACTGGGCCCCCTTGAACTGCTGGGTCAGTACAAGGCAAGTCCTGACACACATGCAAAAAAAGGAAAAACACCAAGCAACTTTACTCAAACACCAGTTTTGCTTTATTTTCCCTTCTTATTTTTTTGTTAGAATAACATAGTGAGGATGTTTGAAAGGGTGTTTTGTTTCCTGCTGCCTCTTCTTTAGCCAATACTTTCTATTTTTCACACAGTTTATAATTCTGCAAACACTGAGACCAAAAATAATCCAAGTTGTTCTGCATCTCTAGCTTTTATTTTCCACGCTAAACTTTTAAGAAGCCTCCAGGTAAAATGGGAGTTAAATCTCCAAGTGTTTTGAGGATCTGGACATCTTTCCAGAGCTGCTTAGAACCAGTAATTGAAATGCATATMTCAAATTGAAACACAAACAGAAATACATCCTAACTGAATACCAGACAATGAGATTTTATTGGTGGGGCATGCTAAGTGAGTGCTGTGCAGAAAGGAACAGATCTCCTGGTTATCTGTCTGAAGTGACAGCACAAATTGGAGACAGGCTCTCTGCTGCAGGTCTGATCCTGCTCTCATTTGCTGTTACACCACATCCCAGGCCTGCAGTGCCTGGCATGGGGCTGTCTCACACACACCCCTGCTCTGAGKCAGCAGGGAGAGTTCACCTCAGTTTTCCTTTTTCACTCAAATTAGACACCTGGTGGTTTAAAATAACATTTTTTTTGTTCCTTCCATGGGAGCACAGCATAAACTCAGACATATTTGAGACAGAGTTCATCAAGAACTACAATGACAMAACCCATCACAGAATTTATCTTATTAAATTATGGTGGTGGCCCTTTTTGCATTGTTTTCCTTACAATCTTTCTCTTCTAGCAGGTTTCCTTTATCACCACATCCTTCAAACACTCAAAAACCCCAAAGAGGGCTCTGATTAGCAGCAATAGGTAGAACACTCCCACATTTCCTCAGCAGGGGYTGACAAACCTGGTGGGCTGTGCAGCTCCAGCAGGGACAGCCCAGGATATCTGTGATGGGATCAGCCACTGGGCCAAGGCTTTGCAGTACAAACTCACTCACTGCTGCTCAACCAGCTCAGGGGGAAACAGGCAAGGCGCACTCATAGCTGTGCACAGGCACAGCAGCTTGGAGGAAGTTATTGCCATGATTATATTGCCATGATTATATTGCCATGATTATATTGCCATGGCGTGTGGTCACCACATTCCCTGCTGCACTGGACCCATTTCATGTGTGCAGCATCCTAAGGAAAAAACCCTAATGAGCCCTTCTGACAGCAAAGCTTACAATTGCTCCTCAGGGGCTCTGGAATGACATTGGATTTTTATGCCTGAGTCACCCATGTCACAGTAAACCATCTCCTCAGTGCCAGGATTGGATCAATACAAGATTATATAGTAAAACAGCAAATAGCTCAATCAAGTCACAAACAGATAGTGACAAGACACACTTCCCTTTTACAGGCCAAAAATAAGAAGAGTGATTCTCCATTAAGCATTAGCTCCATTTGTTCAGCACTCCAAAAGTAAAATGTGGAAAKAGGTGGTGCTGAAAAATATTCTATTCAGACTAAAAATACCTTCACACTCAATCATTAAGACTAGGAAAAAACTTTGTGCATTTTCATATCAATTAGAAATTTACATTAGATCGCTGGCAATCAGACATCTCTCTCCTGTTCTCACTGTACACCTACAGCATTCTTTCCCTCTTAGGAAGGTGGGAGGTCAGAGCTCACAAAGAGCACAAAACACCTTCCATGAACCAAATCATTTGGAGCAAACTGGATTACCAAGGATTGCTGTGCCTCAGGACCCACTGAAGATTGTGTTWGTCAGCAAGTGGTCCGTTCTCAGATACTCTTAATGATACAGATCATTAGGAATAAATGTCCCAAACCAAGAAATGGGGCAAACACACCTCTATTTAGGTCTTTATCACTCCTCTAGTCTGGTGTCTTTCACCTGTCCTCCTGCTAATTAACAGTTAGAGCTGTTACCATTTGCCAGGGCAGGGATGGCAGAGTGAGCTGCTTCCTCCCACCCCTGAGCTGTGGCCACAGGGCAAAAGGTGCAGGTGCTGTGCCTGCTGAACGAGAGAGCAGCCCCTGTGCTGCAGAACCACCCACACTGCTCCTGCCTGCAGCACAGAGAGCACAGCCCTGCCTGGGAGTGCCTGGGGGCTGCCACAGCTCATGGCTAGACAGTACAGGACACTCTGTTCTTTCCCAAAGACACTTCCACATCTCCTCAAACATGCTGGCTGTACACAAAGGGTTAATGCAGCAAGTGCAGGCTGGCCCCTCCCAAATCCTCACACAAGTCTCCCTTCCATGAGCCAGACTCATCCCTAAAAYCAGCTGCACCTTCCCTATGAAAACACCTCCCAGCCTGGCTCCAGCATGCTCCCACACAAGCTCATCAGCACTGATGATGTTCCTGTGTTCACCTCTTCTCATTCTGTCTGCCACGGATCTTTTTTTAATTGCTCTGACAGAAAACTCATCAGCCTGTGAGGGATACACCCACTGCATTGTTATTTGCACATTTTCTTCCATGTAAGCCTAACACAGCAATATGTTTATTACAGTCTTGCTGTTTATTATGTGTTGTTGCCTGAGTGACTGTGCCTCTAACTTCTATTAAATTAACTAACTCAGCAGTAACATTAGCACCCCCTACTCTGCTAAGTAAAAAGAAATGAGAGGAAGAAAAAAACCCCAAACACAGAACATGGAGTACTCCCACTCAAAAAGATGTTCTTGTTCAATAAACATAATTCATTCCCAAGTTTAAAATAAAACACAACTGTTTAGATAAAAACCATATGTGGCATATAGACAATTTTTAAAATCAGATGGTCATCATKGGGTACCAATTCCTTGCAATGCAAGACTTTTGTAAACATGAGGACTCCAGCAGCATTCTCAAGTCAGCAGAACCTGCTCCCTCTTTTGAAGGCTTCATGCTCCATTTTCACACCTAGAATTAAACTTGCTTCAGTTTGACACTCTCAAGTTCACTTGGAGAAAAGAATTTGATGCAGATATTAAATGACTTCAAGTCTTTTTATAATRCCTCCTTTCACTTTTTAGCTGATTCTGATTTTTCAACCCTTTATACAACAACCTTATTTAGAATTTAATATTTTTCACAAGTTCAGAGGTGTAGTTTACTATGACTGCAAGCTGAAAAGCTTTAGTGGATGATGCCAAATGTGAAGAATTACACAACAAACCAAGCATTACTGACCCTCCAGGGTAGTTATAATGATCAAGGGGAGTTTAAAAGCTGCTGCATAAAATCAATGGAGTTCTGAACTCTCCTTCCATCACAGTAACATTGAACAGTCGCTGACAAAAAGTCTTTAAACAAATCCTTTTTGATAGTTAAATGCATGAACTTCACAGTCACGTACAGAGACATCAGCTAGATATTCAAATGCCTACTATGCACCTCAAGTCCAGATGTGTCATACCTTCATACTTCACTGAAAATTCCAGTGCACACAACTGTGCCACACAGAATCACCTCTCAGAAAGCAATGTCAGGTACAACGCCCCAATATTTTCATGCCTCCACTGGCATAGAATTTTGCTAACTTTTGTGATTTTGCTGTTCAGGATAAGCCAAGTTTTGAAGACTGAAAAGAAATTAGAAATCCCAGAATATTTGTTTGGAAGTATATCAAATAATAGGATTGTCAACATTCATATTGTGATGATAATGGATCAAGGACAATCTCAGCAAASAGAGCTAAAGTTTAGCATGCTGAAAGGCAGCCTACCTAGGAAGAGAAAATCAGCAAACTGTCTGATCCACCTGGAGCACCTCCAGAGCTGACTTTTTAAGCAGGGAGTACAAGAGGCTCTGCWGAAAGCTGTGTTTTACTGCCTCCAGCTACAGCCAAAATCACCTTCAAACAAGCCCAGGCAAGTTTTTCTGAGGCTGGGGATGATGCAGCCTCCATGAACAAAGAGATCACCTTCAAAGGGTGCAGCTCTGAGGCAGAGCTRGGAGATCCCACATGGGCACTGAACCCAGATGATGCACAGCACTGTAAACATGTAAATATTGGCATATTAAACTAGAACTGTTCAGGCAAACAGGCTGCTCTAACACTTGAGATTGTTGAAGGCTGAAGCATCATATGTCAAACTTAAACAAATGAATGCTGCCTTTGTTACCCAGTAATATTATCTTCCCCATTAAATTTAACAAGGGCTGATCTTCATCCTTCATCACATTAAGTTTTGAATCCATGTAACCATCTAAAGATTGCATCCCAGCTTAACTAGAAGTGATGGGGCTCATACAGGAATTGCTGGGTGRGATTTCTATGGTTTACATAAAGCAGAAAGCCCAAGCAGCTGATATTAATTCAATATATTGATATTCAACAGTTCCTCCTGATCTTAAATCCAGTGGCATCTCTAAACTCATGAGTGCCCATGTAACATTTTGTTTGTCACCAGGTTTAAGATTTCAAATGTAGTCAGCAAGCCTCCCTCACAGCCTTTTACATACAAAACAGAGCTRGAGTCTGACCTTATTATAGCAGGATTTGATGGGGTTTTTTTTGAACACATCCATAAAAGATCATTAACAAACTCCTGCTTGTGGTTTTCACACTAGCATATGCTTTTAGTTTAACTGCATGCAGAGAAGACTCTCATGCCTGGTAGATAATCCTCTGTACCATATTGCTAAAGGAAAAGCTCCAGTGTGCTTGCTGATACTCCCCAAAAGAGTTAATGAAAAGATTTCTGACATATGGGAGTGGTCAGAGTTCATTCTAACATGAGGAGGCTCAAAAGATGAAAGCAGTTATTTGTGAAGATACTAATTTAACCTGATAGCAGCTTTAATAACAGCAGCTTTCCTTCTTAATGTCACTTCAGCAGCATTACTTCCTTCCCATTGCACAAATACATTAATTGTTGAAATTACACTTCAGGATAGAAAAGAAGGTTGAAGATGATCTGTAGCTTATGATACTCTTTAACCACCAATACAAGCTGGTAGAATTTCACTAAGCAAGAAAGAAAAGAACTTTGGKAACAATGCACAGGAAAGCCTAAACATGAAAGAAGCGGGGGGAAAATATCACAGTAAATTGGAAAAGTCACACACAGTTAGCATTAAAAACCCACAGCATTACAATAAGCCAAACACAGTGCTGCCTTCTACACAATTACACAGAGAAACAGCTCAAAACCACTGCTTTCTACTTCTTCCAACACAATCCTGACAGTAGTACACTTTACTTTTCTCTTGGTTTTGTTCAACTCCRCAAAGAAAGTCCACTGGGAGAACAGGGTACATGAAAACCAAATAGATCACTTATGTCAGGCTGGATTCTCTCCCTGGTGGGACTGGTGGAAAAGCAGAGTTGTTCACTCCAGTTCTATTAATGCCAAGTGACAGAAGAAAAGAAATACCCTTTCTGATTCACTCTGTGACAAAAAATTAATGACAAAAGAATACTTTATGGAACACTTTTTTTTACTTCTCCATTTCCAACTTGCCAATTATCTGCTTCCACTACCCTTTCTTGTTACTTTACAGCTCCCATTCTTAGCTGCCTTCACTATCTGCTCCTTCCTATCAGCTTTCTTTCAGTTATGGCTCCATTTATCCCAATATTTGGAGCACAATTCTTCATGTGATTTTACATGCCTAAAGGCTCAAATTAAGGTAGATTGTTGCTCTTGCCATTCAGATGTGCTGCATACTCCTACTCTTCAGCCCAGCTCTGTGGATGTTCTGTAAATGTCAAACCATGTTTTCTTCTTTCCACCAGAATCTTTCAACTGTTCCGTCCTTACCCTGTATTTATCACCTTTATGCTTTATGAAGCTCTTGAAAAGAAAAAAGCCACCCACAGCACTGCATGAATTCCCTTTTTCTTACTCTTCTGCCTCCCACAGTCTCCTTTCACTTCAATCATTAATACAGTTTCAAACTAGTTATCTTGATGACAAGCTTTAAGATATTCATCCATGGTCAAAAGCCAGAGAAAAACATTCCTGCTTCTATATGTAGTAGTTGTCATTATTCATTCAGATTCTCCAAACTCTTTCATCAAAACAAGCTTCTTCCTTTATCATCTGCCAGCCCTAAGAAACTAAGCCCCTTGGGAGCTCATCTGCTCTGTGAAATGCTGTCTTAAATGCGCCTTCCTTCTGTATTTTCACAAAAATGAAAAGAAAGTTTCAGGAGCTTTATCAGTGAAAAATCATGAACCCTCGTGAGTGCTGTCAGACAAAGAGAAGGGAAAAAACCAATCAACATAATTGTTGAAGTGTTCAAGATGCAACATATTGGCAGCTTTGTTTACAAYAGTCTCTCAGTGCCTCTCAGCACACTTGTATATATTTCCACCTACAGTCCTGCTATTTGACTGGATATAATCACCATGGGCCTTGCTTTTACCTCACAAAGAAAATATCCTTATGTTGCTGCATGAGAAAAAAGAAACAGAACCCAAAGACAACAACAACAAGCCCCAAAGTGTGAAGTTTAAAACACCTTTTTTCAGAAGCAGAAACAATYTCAATTTCAAGGGTGGCAAAGATAATTAGCTTAAAACAACACATGTTTTTATTATTAAATATAGCCACAGGACCTGTCAGCAGCATCACCTGAGTGATTTATATGCAGACAAGAGTAAGGGGAAAACAGTCAAGCAAATACCAACAGATTGATTAAGCAGGTAAGGATTCCATTCACATGAACAGCCATGAGGTAAAGCAGACCAGAAAGGAGCAGACACAAGAGTTGTATCAATTTCACTGACTGGTGATAGTCTTTGATGATTTTATCTCCCTCTACCTCCTAAATCTGAACCTCAATTCCACCTTCAAAGCTGAATAAACCAGAGCTCCCAGAACCCTCCTATTGATGCCTTGAGAGGCCACCTGGAACAGAGGCCAGACAGTGTTAAAGGAATAAAGTAGGGATTTATTAAAAAGGCCTTCAAAGGATGCACCTTGRGCAGTACAAGAGCCTGGCTGAGGCTACACCCAAGATAGACAACCAGTCATGAGTTTTCTCACTTTTAAAAGTTTTGTTTCATTTCCATATTGGGGTTAACTGTCCAATTACAGCTTCAGGTGTGAAGTCCCATCCTTCCAGTTTGCTCTCCTCATTTACACTTTTGGGCCTGAAGCTGCAGTGGTCTCCTTGGTTCTCRGGCTGGAAAAGGATTGTTTTGTCTGACTAAAGTGTGAGGAGAACTTGCTAACAATTTATATGAAGTTCAGAGTTATATACTAATGCAGTCCAGGATCTGGAAAATATGAAAGCTAAAACTTAAGGGATCACTATGACCTCCCCTTCCCCCAGAGGCCAGGTGGAGCTGGGGAGCACAGAACTCATCTGGGGAGCTCTCCCCACACACTCTGCTCTACAATRCACATTTACCTCTCACCACTGACCCTGGGAGGGTGGCACAGCCACAGAAGCAARAAAAGAAGCAGTGCCAGGGAGGCAGCCTGGGAATTAGCAGTAGAGGGGTTACTTTATGAGACAAACAGGAAACCCTGAAATGAGCATAAAGGTGCTCTACAAAACCCTGTAATTCACTCAACAGTCAGGCTGGAGCTAGCCTAGACTTCAGGGTGTATAAGTCACACCGTGTAACTTTTCTAAATTACAACAAAACACATAAACAGCTCAAYAAGGACAATAAAGTCCCCCATTTTTTTTAAATTCAAAACAACCCTTTCATATTTTTCAGCATTATCCCACAAAACCTAGAAATTATAARAGGACTAATTTATGAAGCAGCAGTACTGAACTCAAAACCAGGTACAAAAAACCACAATACATAAAACAGCACATAAAAACCACAGTACAACAATACCTTGAGAAGACAGCAGATGCTCCTCCCACCACAGAAATCCAGAAGACTGAGCACCATAACCGTGTTGTTGCTGGTTCTTTTATGGTTTGGGTGTGCTTTGTGGAAATCCTTCAGCTGAGGGACCATGGGAAGGTTTGGCTCATTGGCAGCAGCTGTAGATAGTGAACTTCAGATGAAATGAGGAGGCCCAGGTGATTTGCATTGCCCAGATGCAATGAGGAGGCCCAGGTGATTTGCATTGCCCAGATGAATGAGGAGGCCCAGGTGATTTGCATTGCCCAGATGAATGAGGAGGCCCAGGTGATTTGCATTGCCCAGATGACATGAGGAGGCCCAGGTGATTTGCATTGCCCAGATGACATGAGGAGGCCCAGGTGATTTGCTGATTTGCCTTGCCCAATCAGGGGAAGCAGCAAAGAAGGGAGTGATCCAGGGTAAATGGTCACATGTGCATTGGGAAGGGCAGATGGCACTTCACAGAGGGACAGTTCCACGACCAGAGACAGCCTGTGGGTCACAGTTTCCCCTCCCTCCATTGAGAAATGTGTTGTCTTGTTGACTTTTAGCTATTTCATCTGCATGAAGGTAGAAATATGTTACTGCAACATTAGGATGACTGTCTGTGGWCTACAAGAGCTGGAGAGCTATCAGCTTGAGCTCCACATTTTCTGTTCAGGACATTTGTTACAGCCAGCGCCCCAGTTTGTGTTCCACCTTCTGCTCCAGATTACCACCGAGGGCAATGGGTTYCAAATGTAAATTTCCATTTGTTGCTCTCCTGTGCTCACAGTGCACAAGAGCCCTGGTTTGGTGGTGTCAGCAATGAATTTTTGATGTAGATGTTCAGAGCTGCTGTTGCACCTGGCTCTCA
This sequence comes from Cardinalis cardinalis, assembly GCA_014549065.1. Taxonomy (NCBI): domain Eukaryota; kingdom Metazoa; phylum Chordata; class Aves; order Passeriformes; family Cardinalidae; genus Cardinalis; species Cardinalis cardinalis. The sequence continues at coordinate 14,808,187 of JACDOX010000003.1, forward strand.
GGAGGTAGGAGCTGGGGAGATATCTGAGGGCCGTGATGGCCATGAGTGCACAGCTGAGGTGTCTTCAGCCTTTGCAGCTGCATTAACTTAAACTCTTCATTAGCACAGCAGCCTGATTTGGATTATACACAAGCCAAGTGAAGTGCCCTGCCCCATGTGACATTACAACTTTGYTTAGAATTCCTTAGTGTTGGACACAAAATGTCCTTGAGGCTGTCTGTTGCTCAGAGAAAACCATTTTAGTGAGACAAAGAGGATGTTCTTTACAGCAGTGATATACAGTTAATAATGTCAGTAGTGGAGGCTAATATGCAACCATTAAAATGAGATGCTGACTTTCATAGCTGCAGCTATTGTCTAACGATCAAATTTAACTTTTTTCTTTTCTTCCAATATCTAGCTCTATAACTATACATCTTACCTCTCCACTATGGATTATTTATAAGGTGAGTTTTTCCCCTGATTTTCTGTAGGACACATTGGCAACAGCTAATTTAAGAACAGKGTCTCAGCCTATAGGAAACATGGAAAAATTCTGCCCCAAGTACAAAAGTACATGTTATTATTTCTTTTTTTAGAATAACTCAACTCTACCAGCCCTAATTTCTTTCTTCATTTRTATTGCAGTTACATTTAAACCTTTTACTTCTCAGGAAGCCTAAAAAAGAGAATATATACTCCAGTTTGTGGACAGTGATGAATGGCATTCATTCAGCCTCCTAATACACCCTGAGGTGTCAAAAATATTTGCACATGTGTTTCATTAAAGTAGGGTCTAGCTTCAAMGAGAGTGAGACTAGCAGAGGTAGGACAAGAACACTAAACCCATTTCTTGCTGTGATGGAAAACCTGCATACTCTGTTTTTTTATATTGACTGAATTCCATCTTCTTACAAAACATTACTGAATCTCCRTATTAAGAGAGATCTTTTGCTCTTCCCTTTTTTCAATGCTTCCTTGTCCAGTGTTGGGCTCCTTTTTTTTTTTTTTCCTACACACATTTCTCTCTTACATTAAAAAGGAAAAAGGAGTGATTTTCTGACTGACTCTAACAACCTGTCAGCTGAAATGCTGAATGAGAAACCATTTTTCCTCAGCAGTTTGCTCATTTAAATGTCTGCCCATAGGTTTATTTCATAAACTACATGGTAAAAGAGCTGAAAACGCTCACATCTTTCTTACTCCTTCCACTTTCTGCTGAGTCAGGCAGCCCAAAATCTAGACCTGAGGATGTTTATTCAGCACCAAAGTCCTCTATCAAAAGCTTTTTCTTCTTAAGTAGTCCAAGTGCTGAAATAAGGCTCAGTCTCAAATTAACAGACATGGTCTGCACACAAGGTTATACTCTGCTTGCAGAAATGAACAATTCCTTGCTTCCAAAGCACTAATTATAACAGCACCTGGCAGCATCACTGAGAGAGGGGCCTGTCAGCATTTTCTCCAGACCCTCTTATGTAGACATTTATAGCTCAGTCATTTCTATTTCCTTCAGCTGAAAACTTTATGGAGAGTTTTTAGTGGCACATTGTCAGGTATATGGCCAAATTCATTTATTCAGTCCACGAAAGAATAGTTTTGATAAAATTGCAGAGCTTKACTGCAATTGGTTATTTTCCCAAGTATCTTTAAAGAATAAAAATTTATAATGAATTTTTCAGAAAAATAACTCTATGTGTGTACTCTTGCCAGATACGTTCTTTGAAGTTTTGAGGGGTTTGAAGWTCTAGGAGTGCTCTAGAGCTAGCTCAAAATGACTGGATCACATTAAAAAAATAYATTGTTATAAATACATATCAGTATCAAACAAAATAATAAAAAAAGCACAAGCACACCAACTCCACAACCTGATTATACACTTTTACCCCCTATGTGATATGAGGAATTACACAGTGGGTCTGACGCTTGGCTGTAAAATGGGGCCATTTCTGTGAAACCCAAGAAACTTTTTCTAACTGTAGAATGGAATCAGGGCAGAATTATTTACCCTCCCTCCTGTATCCATATGTGGTTTTTTTTTTAAAGAAGAAATGAAATTAATTCAATTATCTCTTTTAGACTGATACACTACAATCAATTCAGCCTTCAAGCTTGAAAAGAATTCATGTCATCCAACTTGGCTTCGTCCATCTGACCTCTCCTTAACGAGAAAGAGTTTTTAACACTAGAGAAATATTTTATAAAATCTAGATAAGTAAATRGTACCAACTGGCTGCTACCTCATGGTACAACTTGTTTGTTTTGTTTAYGTAATTTCTGGTTCTCTTAAAAATATACAGGTAATATTTAATGTAATTTTAGTTCCATCTACAGATTCAGTTGCTTGCTAGAGATTTTCTCATGCCATATTAGAAAATGAAACAAAGCAGAGAAYTGTTTAAAGAAATACAAACAAAATAAAATAAAAACAATACTGTCAAGGTTAAAACTTATGCATTTCCATAGAAGTTAACCTTATGGTTAACCTGTTATCCTTATGTCTAAACTACTGTTCTAGTGCTTCTCTGGCAGTTGTCATTTTAACTCTTCCATCCAGCAATATATAAAATGTGTCAATTCTAGAGCTAATGTCCCACTGAAAAAATAACTCCCCAATTTCCAAGTTATGAAAAACAAAAGCCAGGACTTCAAAACRAAACAAAAGGCAAGCAAGCAASCAASCAACCAACCAAMGACCCCAAACCAAAATGAACTAAACAAAAAACCAAGTCACAACAACCACAAATCAACCCCAAACCCTGAGTTTCTTTAGGGAGYACTAYTTGTGTTAGTTTTCCTGCTTCCCTGGACRTGCATATCTTTGGCAGAATTAGCTTCTTGTGTAATATTTATGGCATTGTCTCGCAAAGGAGGAGACAGAGGGAAAATCTTACCTCACTCACAGTGTGATTTGAGTTTTCTTTTAAAAAGAGGACCAAGGTGCGAAGTGATATAAACATGAAAATATCCTATTAATTTTTTTTCCTAGTTATTATCCTCTTAAAACTCCAGAAGTTTTYAACATTAGATGTCCCCTAAAGGCTAACCACTGCCCTTGTTCCACACTGGCAAGGAGACACTCCCTGAGCTTCATGTGGAGCAGAGAGCTGTGGTGAACATCCRAGAGAATTGAATGCATCTATATTTCAATTTAAAAGTAGGAAACAATATTAAAAATTATTCCAGTACAGAAGAGGTTAGCTATGAAAACAAAAACCAACAACAGCCTTAATAATTTCCAGAAAGCAGCTAAATGAATTAACCACTTCAGGATGCAATGAATAAATGAGAAAGTTAKAAAGTTAGACTGGGACTGCCCTGGGAGAGCTGATGTGACCTGATTATACAGGAACACAAGTCTCTGAAAGGATGGGAAGGACCACACAGGGAATGAACACACATTGAACTTCTCTGACTGTTTCCAAGATTATATTAATCAGGCTCCTCCTAATCCTTCTGGTAGCCTGATAACTGTCTCTGTATTCCCATTATAAGTTTTTTAATTATTAATTCATTAGGACAGGGGTTGCAGCACTGGGTGATCCATCAAAGCCTTTAGCTCAGCTGTGACAGAAGAATCTTTGGAGTCCTGTGTTGAAGCTCTGTGTGTGATGAGGTTTTTTTGTCTTTTGCCCTGAGGCAGAGTCAATGGTTTTTCACTGGCAATAGTTTTCTGCTAACCCTGTGGATAAAATTTATTGGATTTGGACCACTGGTTGTTAAGCCTCTGGTCAGGAATCCATCTATTGCATTGTTAGAGTTTCATGCTCTTCTTTCTTATCCCCTCTCAGGCCTTGCTCTGTCCCATTGACATCCTTTATTTCCCAACCAAACCAGGTCCCCAGCATGCTTTAATTTGTTGTTGAGCAACAAAATGTATTAATTTGAAATGATATTTCAAACAATATTCCTCTCTGAAACTAACAAACAGCTATKACATGTGTACCAAGGGCATCCAAAATTAAAAAAAAACCAGTAGAAGATGCTATTTTTTAGGGTGTTCAGTATGAAAAAGTGCACAATGTGTAGAACAGAATGGATGGACCTACCCAAAGGGTGGTGGGGGGTGACAGATGTTTCAGAGCAGCAGCCCTGGCTGAGCCCTGTGAGGAGCTCACAGGCAGTGCTTGCCAAGCTCAGCCTGTGGGACACCAAGGAGATGTGTCCCAAGGTTACCCTGGAATTCAAGCAATGTCACAGCTCAGCCCTTCCCTTCTAAAGATCTGAGTGCTGAATCCCTCCTTTTGGAATCCCAGAGTCCATGAAGAGCATAGCAGCCCAAGGGAGGAGTACAAAAGCTCAGAGCTCTAACCCAGGCTCTGTCATTCATGTGTACAACATTTAGATTTTTAGTGAGAAGTACCATTCTTTACTAACTACTSTCTACTATTTACTAAACACTATTTGCTGCTATTTGCTAAATACTGCTGCCATTTGTCTTTTTTTCCAGAAGAATTAACCAAGGGACATTTCCTGACTTTGTAGCCTGAGTCTCTTGCCTGGAGGTAATCTGCTTTTACCACCATTGCAGGACCTCCAGGCTCCYTGCTCACACCTCAGTGACAGCACAAACACAGGGGAGGAAACTGGGTTGTGTCTCCACTGATTTGGGCTGCCCAGAAAGCAGCCAGGCCCTCCAAGCATTGACACATGGTAATTTTCAGCTGCACCTACCTCACATGAAATACTATATTCCCAAAACGTTTCCTTAACCACGATATTTACTTTTTAATGAGCCATTAGAAAAGTAAATGAAAACCTCCAGGTGTGAGTGCTAAATGAAAATGTTTAATAGAAAAAGATATATAACAAGAAATTATCATCTATTAATAGTGTTGAGAGAATTGGGTGGTGGAAGTGCTTTAAAATCTCAGCCACAGTGACATTTCCTTTGGCAAGCTGAACCAGAAGGATGTGTACTTCAGAATCCCTCTGAATGATGGACAGGGCAGTCAATAAAGCAGCAGCAGGTGAGCAGGGCCAGAGCCGGCCAAGGAAAGCAAGGAGCAAGGACACAGCCCTGCATCCCCAGTGGGACAGACAGACAGACCTTCACGGGCAGGAGAGCTGAGGCAGCTCCTGCTTCCTCCCCTCCCACCAGTGCTCATCACAAGAGACCCAGGAGAGGTGGGGCCATAGGAGAGAGCAGAGTTTAAGTGGAGACCTCTGTGAGAAATGTGAAGCTGTGTTTCCACACAGATGCTGTGTGAAAGGTGTTCAAAGGCATATAWATAAATATTTAACATATATTAGTGTATTTTTATGAGCATTCCTGGCTAGAGACTTACTGCCTCAGCTGCTACACAAACCAGATGAGAAGTACAATGAATTCATGATCCAGTACACTTGTGACATGTCAACACACAGCAGGACACAGACACATCTCCATGTGTCTGTGTATGACATGTAAAGCAAAGCAGATGCATTCCAGACAGCCAGCAGATCTTGCTGTTCCTTTCAGGAGTGGGCTGAGCACAAAAAACTCAGCACACTTAGGAAAACAGATCTGTTTCCCTGTGTGGGAGGTTAAGAAAGCAAACAAACAAGAAGAAAGATATTTTAGAACATTTCCAAGTAAATTCTCGGCAGTTTCTCTAAACTCAGTTTATTTGAGTTCTCCCTCAGTAGATATTTGTTACTCTGTGTGCTCCTGAGAGTCCAGTGCAGATCTACTGCGAGGCAGCCCAGGCTGGAATGAATTCTGCTTTTAACTTGGACATCCCAGTTTGGGCTCCAGGAGGATGGTTATTGCMTATCAAAGGATACAGATAAGACTGTGTGACTAATGAAGCCAGCCTTGTTGACCAGATGGCAAGGAATGACTGGAAGATTTGAGAAAATTCCACAGGCAATAATTTGTTCACATAAGTGATCTGACAAACACTTATGAATAAGGAATGAAGTAATAAAAGTCACATTCTTCTTATGGATATTTTGTAGAGCTGGAAAAAAAAAGGCTAAATTATTTCAAGAAATGATTTTTTTTAGGAACAGTTTGACCAGATGCAGATGTAATAAATAAGGTGATATATGACCCCATTGGGTGGCCATTAAGACAGCTAGTGGGGAGCAAATAACACGTGCTCACTAGTGAAGTAGGGATTATATGACAAAAATAGTCAGAAAAAAAATGGTGCTTATAGTTGGGAAAAAGTAATTTGTTACATTTAAGTTGAAATTATGGTTTAATACCAAGCTACATATTGAAAAAAAATGTCTTTAAGTATATTCATTTGCCTTTTCTGGTCATTACCTGCTCTAACACTTACATTTCAAAAGAAAAGTATAAGATGCAGCCCTCAAAAACTAATTTTTACCAAACTAAAATCATCCCAAAGACTGAAAAACTTCAATGCTGTGACTGGAATGAGAGGGACTTTAGACTGGTTTGTTCCCTATACCAACCTGTTGTCTCTGTGAGACTATTTAACATAAATACATGATGAAATCTAAACAGAAACAGTTGGTTAAAAGGAATTGGAAGTTTCTGACAGGACTCAGCCCATGTCAGTAAAACAGAAGTTTACAATCAGAACTYACCTGGAATCATTTTGAAGATGGCTTTCAGGAGAAACCTGCAGCTTTTACATCTGCAGTTAGCCCAAAGACATGTGGTTGTTCCCCAAGCACTTATCATTCTTTCTTAGGGCAACACAAAATAAATTGTACAGATAAACAAGCTGATTGCAATGATAGAAATGTTCTGACTTTGCTGAGGGATGSTGAAATCCCCTGAAGAACTCTCTGTTGACAAGCTTGCTCTACCTCAGRGGCATAATTCCACAGCAAAAAGTTTGCCAGGAGAAAAGGTTCTTTACTTTCATCTGTGATGGCTTAGAGGAAGAGACTTAGGAATTAAGTTGGGGGTTTTGACTTAAAARATTCTCCTGCTTATTATCAATGATTGCTTTTATGCTTCCTAAGGAAATGAATCTCTTCAGAGTTTTACGAAGAAAAAGAAAATAGGGAGGAGCAGGTGTCTGTGAATTAGGCATTGGCTCTGCKGTTTCCCAGAGCCAGGAGAAGCCATTCCCTCTGTGAGGAAGTGAGCCCTGGCTGACAGCAGTGGCTGCTGTGCAGCCTGCAGATGGATAGCTGGGCCTGTACAGCACTGCAGCAGCTCCTGCACTGCTGCATCTTTGCTGTGCTGTGTTTTACTCATGAGCTCCTTACACTGGTTTCTGCCTCCTGTTTCATTTGAAACACCCTTTCAGCCGATGGCCATTGTAGCAAATCAGGTTAAAAAAACACCTGTAAAGGCACCCCAGCAACCTGTGCTGAAGATGCCATTCCCTGCTACTGAGTAAGACTGCTGTGAAAGCCTGTCCTCYGATTCAATATAAACATGGGCTTCTTTTGGGAAGAACTCACAACAACGCAGCAGCCAGCTGGARAAGTGTTCTGGTTTCAGCTGTTACTTTTTGCCTGCTGGCTATTACAGTGCTGTGTTTTGGATTTAGAACGAGGTGGTAACACACTGATGTTTTAGATGCTGCTGAGCAGAGCCTACACTAAGTCAAGGGCTTTTCAGCCCTGGCAGCAGCAGGGCTGGAGGGCACCAGAAGCTGGGAGGGGACAGAGCCAGAGCCAGGACAGCTGGTCCCAACTGGATAAAGGGATTTCCTGTTCCACATGGTGCCATGCTCAGCACACAGAGCCAGGGAAGTTGGCTGGGGGTGCAGCCCGCAGCTCAGGACTGGCTGCACATCAGCCAGCAGGTGATGAGCAACTGATTGCACATCCCTCATTTTGTACATTTYTTTCATTTGAGTTATTTTTTGTTCTAATGAGCTGCCTTAATCTCAGTCCCTGGGTGTTCCCTTTTTTCTGATTCTCTCCCCATCCCATGCATGTGTGAGCAAACAGCTATTTAAACCACAACAAAAATAAAASCCTGTTGTCCTTCTTCATTATAGACTGACAGGCTGTTAGAGGTGGAGAACCAAAAGAAATGAAATCCAGAAATATGAAATTAAGAAATAAGAAATAAAAAAAAAGGAATCCCAGAAATATAGGATTGCTCTGCTCTCTTTTGGAGGCATCAGAAGTGTTCCCTTTGTCTGCTAAGAGAGCAGGGGTAACCTGAGACAAAACTAAGCACCAGCTTCACAGGGATGCTTCCAAGGGTCACAGATTCTGTGCTAAATAAAGAAGTCTGAGGTTTTAATTAACACAGTACAGGTGCCTCCATCAAACATGTTTGCTGTCTTTCACCTCTAAGATTTTTCTTCTTCTAGAGGTTTGCTGAATCTTAAACTAAGGGTTATTCTTTTTTTCCAGCCTATATTCTTCACTTAGGTTTATTAAATTCATGAGATGATCCTGGAAGTAAGGCCAAGCCTTTTCAGCTGTGTAAATTAAACATGTTTTTCTCCCTGCTAGAATAGCAGAGCAGTGACTGTTCTAAACATAATGTTTACAGCAAGGGAGAAAGAAGCTCAATTGCATCTATAATCTAATCTAAATGTTGTGATTAATATCCTTCTCTTTTCATAGCCAGCAGTGTGACACTTATCCCTGTTRTACATTTTTTAAAGCTATCAACTGCATGGATTTTTTTTTCTAGGAAAATTAATCACAGCCCTGAATGCATGGATATTGTTAGAAAAGAATCAGTCCTAACAATCTCTGAGCATTGGAGTTGTTAGACTTTGTGGAAGAAGGCCAATCTGGCAAATAAATTCTGTTAAAAAAAMCCCARATATTTCAAAAGCTTGTCATTTCTGCATCTATAAGAAAATTTATCAGAAGCAGAACTAAGTGGAAAACTAAATGTAAAAGTAAATGATAAGCAGAACATTAAGTAATAAAGTAATACAAAAATTGCTACTAGAGGCRCTGAGGAGGTGGATTATTCTTCCTCTGTGGTTACAGTTTAGGCCTATTTTTATTCCATTCWCTCTGTGTAACTCTGTACAGCCATGGCAGACATCTAAAACACAAGGTGGTACCAGAAGCAGAGCACACAGACCCTCAGAATTCAACTCTTGCACTTCCCTGGATGATGCTGGAATGGAGCAAAGGGAAGTTCACAAGCCCCCAGGATTGTAGGGGTGGGTAGGGTAGGTACACTCTTGCAGAAAGCTCTCAGAATACAAATACAGATAAATGACATCTGATTGGGAGGGACTGATTGGTCCCTGGGACACAGCTCCATGGACAGGACTCAGCACACAAACACAAACATGGAGACTTTCCAGCTTCCTTGCTGAGATATTGTCAGAGYACTGGACTGATAATTCAGACCTTTGCACCTAACCTTGCTATGGAAAAAGATTTTTAAGATTAATTTCTGGGTTTTTTTAAATACAATTCCTCCTCCTTATCCTCCCCTGTTTGTTCCTTCTCACCATCACCCTCAGCCCTCCCTTTGATTTGATGCAATTAATTAATAGAAGATGCTCTGATAATCAAACCAAGCTGGCAATGCTTTAACAATGTACTAATGAAACATTCCAAGAACATCAGGCCCTGGTGAAAAGCTAAATTTTGTTATTCATTGTCTCAACATAAACTTACACCTTCATTTGGACCTGCCTCTGGCTCTGCTGCATACAGGAGGCCAAATAAACTTGTTCAGATAGAGTTTGCTGGCTGAGGCCTTGCAGATGTACAGATATAAATTTAATCAATTGTTTATCCCCAGATAGAATGATCGGGCTCTTAGCAAGTATCAGCATGAAGAAAAAACAATTTTAAGTTAAAATAAAATGAACAGTTTGTTTATGAAACTGTTGGTTAATTTTGAATGGCTGGATTTTATTCTATTAGGGAGAGAAATTCCCATACAAGTGTACTTCAAGAAAAATTTCCTAAGAAAATATTATTTTCACAAATTTCTGTGTCTCCAAAGCAAAGCATTGACAATTTAAATGGTGCCTATATTTTACTTTTGCCTCAACTTCTGGTTAATTTGCTAAGGTGATCATATAATGTTGAAGTACAGTGTGATAAGAATKAAATATCAAATTCTAGAGGACACTTTAGGGTATTAAAAGCCCCAGCAAACAGATATTTTTGGATTGCTTCTTTCTGCATACAACRCACTGCTGAGGCTCTCCATGCTTTACACTCTTGTCAAGCTGGCAAAGCTCTGTTCATTTTCTTAATTCAACCTCAAACTCAGAAATGTTTGACTTCCTTTTATTCTGCTTATCAAAACTGAAATGCTCTTCAAATCGCCAGTGAATGTAGAGTTTTTTTCCCCTATGTTATCAGTAAATGTTTTGTCTCCTGGTTTAACAAAGGCTTTCAGTCTGCACAGCAAGTTGTAGGTTTTTTGCCCCCGTTGCACTCAGGAAAAACACCACCTTTATCTCATCAGCAGTGCTAATAGAGGTTGTCCAGGCTTTTCACAGAGCATACTATTGAACTGTCAGACAGGTCCATTTTGTCTCCACGACAGGCATTTTTAATCCCCTCACTCTTTTCCTCCCTGCTTTCAGTGGGATTTTCATCTGGTACGTCACTGCATGTGGGATTTTTGCCCATTTATTGCCAAACATTCCAGCTTTTACTTCCTCTGGCATGAAGTCAGGACACAAAAACTATGCAGGCAACTTAGATCTGAATTTTGTGTATATAATAAATATCATGAAAGGCTAAGCTGTATTCTTATCCCTGTGRTCATTGTTTTCTGAGTCCTAAAACAGAACGTGGCCAACAACTACTTGCATGGAGGTGGTTTGAAGAGATTTACTTCTTCATACACCCTGTAGGGAATGCTTAAGCTCCAATGTCCAAAGAAATGAAATGGGTAGGAATTCATCATGGATGAAAGGTTATTTGCCAAWTTATTGCCTCTGTACCTCATTAAGAACACAGATATAAAAAGTATCAGGTTTAAGAAATTAATGAAAGAATAAAAAACATGCAGCTTTATTGGTCTGAACTTCTTCTGTTCTCCTTATGTCTCTTGTGCTCTTGTTTTTGAATCCTCATTGCTCAGATGAAGCAACATATCTATTTAAAACACTGTGTCCTGACAAAAATATTTACCATTGTTTAAATCTTTAAAAATGCTTATTCTGTTATTTGGTCACAAGTACGTGGGAACAAATTAGTGCCATCAGGTCAGAAAGCTGGAAAAGTTTCTTCCKCTGGGGATCCTAATTCTCAGAAATGGGCACGTGTGCTGAAAGGCTCYTTATTCTATTCCTCTGAAAGTCACAGTGTGTGACCTGGAACTGCTGCATTTAACCATGACTGAACAAAAAGAATGACTAAAGGTGCTTTATTATTCAGTCTAACCCAATCTATGTATTTCTAATGCAAATGGAGACATTCAGGAGAGCACATTCTTAAAAAGCTTTTTTGAAAGCTTTCAGAATCTGTAGAGATGGATCTTTTTATTGTGGGTACTTTGGGGTTTTGTTTAGTTTTTTTCCCTTTTTTTTCCTGTAATTTCTAGTAGACTGGTAGGGGAGTTTATATTACTTACTAAAAGCTGAGCACTGGTGAATTATGGGTGTAATCACATAAAGTATCCATTTTTCTGTGCTGATTCTTTGTCTTACTATGTCACAAGAGTGCTCTTTGATTTGTAATGCCAAATTTCTCTTTGAAAAATAAATTATCCTTCAACTGCAAGCCTTAAGTTTCTCAAATTCACAAACTCTACAAGCAGTGCTGTCACTTGTCCACTAAGCTTCCAGGCCATGCAAACTCATTTCCAAACAAGCTTGTGCTGCCAGGAAAAAGGAGAATAAAAATTCCCAAGTTCATGGGCTATAACATCCAAGAGCTACTCTCTTAGAAGTAGGTTCCTTTCCCTTCGTTAAATTCTCATTAAGAAACCCTGCAATAGTACCATTTCTTGTTTTGCTCCTCATGCTTATCAAGACAAATGTTTTTGATTACTGCTAGATCAGWCTTTGCTACAACTGCTCAACAATTGCATTGTCAGTCATTTTACTATCAGTCTTTACACCTCATCAGTTAAAATACATTTTGTCCCCACAGTGTAATTTCCTGGAGTTTCTTTGCAGACTTTTTCTAGAATTAAATTAATGAGTTCTGCTTGCTAAAAGAAAACACTACATCTACRGCTCCATTTATTTGATGAATCCAACTAAATACAACTCAGCAATTTGACTTGACTAAATGGTTTCTGACAAGATGTTGGAGTTACAATGAAAAAGGCACTCTGCATGCTGTTGCATCTTCTATCCAGTGCCTGTAAGGTGACGGCATCAGTTTGTTTTTACAACACCCTGTGTTAATTTTAGTAATTCCAACACGACCAAGAACATTAAAAAGTCATTTTCTGTGTATGCTTTTCATTTTCACTAGGCCTTTAAAACAAAATTAACTTCATCACTCAATCTCAAAAATGGCCATTCATATATCAAATGATAAAATCTCAATAGACACAGTATATGTTTTTCTCAGCCTCTGGTTCTTGTCATTAATTCTTACATAAAACTTGAGAACAAGAGGTCGTTTAAATAGCTTGAGCTTGGTCTCCAATCACCTGCCAAGTGGGTTATACCAGCTTGTAAGAGTACAGCCTGTGCACAGGTTGGGTTATTTATCATAACACCAGGGAGAATTATTACAATTTATGTGCCTGGGCAAAGTTTCTTGGTCTACCTGGCACTGTAACACTAAGTAATGAATCTATCAGCATTGTGTATTTTCCTGTCTTTTCAAATTTCTGGGGTTTTTTTCTGCAATGAAATCAGCCTGCTTTATAAATCTGACTTTTTCCTTCTAGTACTTGGTGCATAGTACCACTTCTGAGGGACACAGGAACCACTTTGCAAACATGACASTCTGAAGGCAGCCCCCAAACTGTTCTGCTGTTCCTTTTCCATGATGTGATGTTCAGCTCTTGCTGTAGGCTGGCTCAGGCCAGACAGCTTTGGATACATTTATGCAAATGATCAAGTCTGTGAAGTCATTTGATGAAAAGGCTTTTGAGAATAATCCAGTGTAATGAAAACAATACTCTTTCCATAAAGCTATATGATCAAGCAATTCTTTTCCTTCAGACTTTGCAGGTGCTTTCCAAGACACTCCTGCCAACACACTTTGGCATGGTTCTATTTTAGGATTTACTGATGAGCTTTTGCCTTTGTAAAAATCAGAGTGCAGATGTCCTGTCTGCTATCAAACAACTGAAGAGAAGCACTTTGGCATTTTATTTGACACATGCTCCAGAAAATTTCTAGATAAATAACAAGAGAATGGTACAGACTAAGTGCAGAACGGGGAAACTTGGTGTCATGGAAGGGGCACTGGCACAACCTGTGCTGAGATAACACCCTGTAGCTTTCAGGTACAAGTTTTGGGGACATGAGACAGAGAGAATGAATCAAACCCTAAATCTTAGACATCTCTTTCCTTGCTTCAGCCTGCTGAGATGCTTCTTTTGCTGCTGTTGACTTTTTTCTTAGGGGTTCCCAGCCTCTTGCCTTCCTGGTGCCRCCCCTGCCCTTACAAGATTCCCTGGGGAAGCAGCAGTAAAATAAATTGTCCACAAACTCCAAGACTTGCCCATTAATTTTAAGTCACTGTAACACATAGCTCATATCTCTTTTTGCACAGAACTGCCAAGGAACTGATAGGAAATGTGACCTTTTAGGATGCAAGTAACTGGGAATTCACCACACATGATCAGACCCCATGGTAGGGGCATTGCCATCACACACAAAGTCATGTGCCACAGGCCACTATTAAAAGAGAAGAGTTTCATTAGTACTCACTACAACTAGGACCAAAATGCTATTGATTTATGTAAAAAAAAAAAAAAATCCATAGTTTCCTAAAGCCTTTGGGGTTTTTTATTTGTCTTTTTAAAATTGTGATGCTGGAACATGGCAGCCCTTTCTGGCGTCGCTACATGTGCTTTACAACACCGATATTAAGACTTGAGAGGAAACACACAAATGCAGGGTTTAGACTAATCTCTACATGCAGCAAAATATCATCTCTCCACTGSTTGCACCTAGGTGTTACTTAACTATATTTCTCTCACTGCTTTTATCCAAAACATGCAGTTATGGGATTTTCTACTACGATATTTTTCCATCCCACCTTACAGTGTTTWTAAATCACTTGATTTAATAGTTGCTATACTAATATTTTTAATTTTCTGCAACAAACTAGACTATATAGAATTTGAAGCAAGTATATTTACTATTCTACAACAAGACCAGACCTTTAGTCATACAAAAATGTCTCTCTGCCAGGGTAATGCAGGCTAGTAAATCATCCCTGTGACATCTCTGCCTTTGTTTCTGTGGAGCAGACAGTGTTTCAGGGGTTTCTGTCAATCACAAGAGCATCTGTTTTTCCTTGTGGATATTTCCACCTACAATTCATGGGGTGTGTGTTCAGAGATAACAGCTGATCTAATTTCATCCAGGAAAATGCATTCAGATAAGGTGAGAGGGGAGTAATTGAGTTAAAATCTGTCTGCTGTGTGACAGCAGAGATCAGATACACTTTTCATACATTTTGCTAAAATTGCCATTAATAACCAGGGATGAGTGAAAAATGGACTTMATCTTATTTTTCTCTGAATGGCTCTCCAAAACAATGACTTTCAGTGCTAATTACCTAGCAGGAGTAGGTGCAARTTTCTTTGTGGTATAGTGCCATCCTTCACAGAAAGTAATGGAAGTGCACTTCTGTGAGGCCCAACAGACAGTCCAAATAGGAAAAATGTTGTGGGTTTCAATACTGTTAGCTTTCTGTGAATCAGGAGTGGATGGAATTTGTTTTGAGATGTGTTTTTCTCACTGACATCAACACAGCTRAGTGAAAAGCTTGCTAGGTTTCTTTTTTTTATTCCTCAGGATCCTGAGGATCACAACAGGCAATWTCTTATTTCTGTTACCAACTCCAGCACCCACAGGGCAGCAGATGGGTGTCCCCGTCTCATCACAAAACAGAACTCAAGATCTATTGCTCTCCTAATTGGACTGAACAAGACATCTGCATGCTTTTTCTGGCCCTGTTTTTTTCAGGTAGAAGGTCAGCATTGTGTACAACWACTCTAAAAAGGCCAGCCCACAATGAATGAGGTGTCCCTAGAGCAGCAAGAGATGGACCTTGTCCATCCCACTGTCACCCCATGGTGGGATGGAGTGAGAGGCTTAAGAGGAGTATGCAGAAATAAATAAGATTCTGCTGCACTGGGACCTCACAGTGATCCTAGTCAGAGAGGAAAGTCTCATTGCAGATCAAACTGATTTAATGAATGTTCTGAATCTAATAAAGGCTGCATTTAGAATCCCTCTTTAGCATCTACCTCCCACAAAAACAAACAAACAAGAAACCAACCAACCAAAAACCCAACACAACTCCCAGACAGTTCCTAATGCCTCAGTGCATCTTTTGTCCCTTTTTCTGYACCATATCCAGGTTTCAGTATAACATATTGGAACTAACCTGAACTARTGCTAAGCAAGGGAGCTCAGAGCCACGCTGTCAGCAGGGGAAATGAATTCCCACAGATTTCCAAGTAAACTTAGCAGGCTGATTTTGATCCTACTGTTACTTGCACACAACTATTGTTTTCCCAAGGGACGCAATCCAATATAGCAAAGGTAGGAAATTCCTAAACTGCAGATTTCAGGAAGCTATAGAGGATTCAGAGAAGCACACTATATACTTAAGGTGCTCTTTTGGCCTTCTTGAGACCCCCACAGATTCTTTTTTAGGGCCACTTTGAAGAAGAGCTAGGGGCCCAGATGGGCCAGGATGGCCATTCCTGTGTCAGGTGGGGCATTGATCTGTTCTTCATCACAGTGAGAGCAATCCCTTTCCTTCTGCTTTGCTTCTCCCTTGAAATCATTTGTCAGAGGTCACACCCTGAGTCAAAGGATAGCTGAGAATAGATACAAAGAACCCGAACTTCAGTTTGTACCCACCAACAGACTTTTCTTCCTGAAATAATCTCGGATTTGAGACTTGGAGGTAACATTCCTTCTTTATATTTGACACACAAAATATTCCACCCATTCAGTTTCTGTTATTTTTATGAAAAGAAGATTATTATTGCTTTCAAATGGAATTTTATGGGTTGGTTCTGTTTGTTAAGCTGAGAACCTGCAAGTGATGATAGAAAAACTAATACATGCTAGGAATATTTAAATGTACCTGCAGTACACTTATCTAATGATAAGTGAACTTGCATTATCATGTTTCTTTTCTGGCAACAGAGGAATTTTATCAASAAAACCTTTCACTTGGCAGAATCCTAATACAGATTCCCTGCATGTGGATATTAGCCCTGAGGGCTTCCASCAAACCCAAGGTAGATTTGGACCACAGTAAATGCTGATTATCTCCACTCCTCTCTACATCCATCTTGATCTGCTTTAGCACATGGCAGACTCTCTATATGAAACCAACTGTTGGCATTTCTTAGATTTACTCTTCTGTTTTTCACTGGTGATTAAAAAATAGTATTTAGGTGTTTCTTTGGGAATTTCTTGTTTGTTTATGGAAATTAGGGTTGAATTTTTTAACTTAAAGGTTTGATTTTAAAAGTKGTTTTCTCCCATTTCACTCTAAATAATAGGAAGTTCTGCCATGCATTTTTCTGAATTTTATTTTGTCACCTAAATGCATTATTCATTAATATGTGTGAGTGGTAGGATTTTCAGGAACACTTCACACTGGTCTGACATTGTTACTATAAGATTTCTGATACCTGCACTTTTTAAAACAATGTATACTCATGCATTACTTTGGGCTGCAATGCTACTTTAATATTCTGCACTTTTACAAGTGAAGGTAATTTCTTTATAATTCTGATGGCTGAGACTAGTTTAGTGATCCCATGCCAGTTTATGAATGGGTTATTAACTTCATTCCCAACTAG
Source organism: Cardinalis cardinalis (assembly GCA_014549065.1). Lineage (NCBI taxonomy): Eukaryota > Metazoa > Chordata > Aves > Passeriformes > Cardinalidae > Cardinalis > Cardinalis cardinalis. The sequence goes on from JACDOX010000003.1 coordinate 14,824,997, forward strand.
CATCAGCCACAAAGAAAGTTTTGATTCTGTAGCTTCCCGAGTCCTTTTGGGTTATACACCCTCTCTTCCTTTCCAGGCTCACAGTGAACATTTAATTTTGTTTTCCTTACAAGTTTATCTTGTTAGTCCCACTTAACTATTCTGCCATAAGGGCACTGGCATCAGGTGAATTCTTTCTTTAACAGTTTATCTACTCGGGAGTCATTTCAAAGCCTTTTAACACTGTCTCTTCATTTCACTCCCTGGCCCTGGCACCAGCCCTTCTAGTAATCCATCCCTGAATCATGACGACCTCAGTTTCTTTCATGAAAGTCTGAAACAAAGAGAAAAACCCAGGCTTCCAGGGATATCAACCTTATCTCTGTCATTAATGTGTTTTTCATGACCTTTTGGCCCCCTGTTCTCACTGATGTGGGCCTGGATCTTGGCTGCTCATGCCTCCTTGCTGCCTGCCTTTTGTATTTCCTCGGCTGTATTTATGCACTTTTTCTACTTTACTTCCCATTCAGGTTTTTACACAGGTTTAGCTCTTAGCTTTGTATACTTTTCCTATTCTTTTGCCCTTTTTAATTTTCTCTAAGCTGCTCTCTACTCTTACAAATCACCTTGCTAAGCTCTTCACTGAGTTGAATAAATCTTTCCTTAGTCATCTTTTCTCTTGTGGGAACTTCTATCCAAACAACAGCTCCTTCACTGTGCTGGCCATCAGTGGAGCAGTGAAAGCCTCTTTATATCAGTCTGGAGATGGGAATTTCCCARGTCCATGGGTGAGGTTTATCACTCCTGACGGTGGCAGACTGGCTTTGTCCTGAGGGATTACATTGGGAGACTCTGGAGGTTCAGACCCTTTGAGAAGGTTGGTGCCTTCCTGTAAGGCAAAGAAGATAAACCTCCCTGCCCTGAGGTTCAGCAAACAAGAGGATAAATTCAGATTTAGGTTAAAAATGGATGAGAATGGTGAAACTGAATTGCCACAGTGACTGGAAACACCCCATCTCCAACATGGCTTTCTGTGGGACATGGTGGGTGGGCTCCAGCAGGAAGCAAATGCGCTTGTGGGGTTCCAGTGTTTTAGCATTTTAGCAGGGAAGGCTGGAGCCAACAATTCCCTCAGGAAGGGCAGGAAGTGTTTAGCTAACCTTGTGCATTGCTACATCCCATTCACCTGTGCACTAAAGTTTCTGGGTTTATGCTCACTTATTGGAGGTTTCCTCCTCAGCTTCCACCAGCTGTGCAGGCTTGGATGAGTTATCTTCTAATATAAGCCATACAGTATTTTTTATCTTTAATTACCTGACATTTCCCTTGGCATCCTCTCCTGTATTTTCTCCTGTTAGGGAGATTTCTGTTTAAAATAAAAGCTGATGCCAGCCTGACAGGAGAGAAGCCAAATGAATTCATTAAATCTCAGGCACGCTGCTGAACAGATTCCAGGGCTCTTCAGCTCCTGCAATCTGAACCAGTACCAGCACGCTGCAAAGACCAGCAGGTAACTCTTCACCATTTTTGACAAGCCTCAGTTGTGGCAAAAAGCTTGGCTCCTGGTGCAGTGCAAAGCTACTACGCTAAATGTACAGCTCCCCAACGTGTCAGATGTCAAATTTAGAGAGAGCACAACAGGTGGATGTTAGGGTGCTGTTTTACTCCTTGGTCAGACTCAGGGTATTGGATCTTCTCCTTTGCCTGGGTCATGCTGCCTATGAAAATGTAGTCAGTTGCCAAGGGTTGCTGTAGTGCAGTTCAATGCATRGTGCAAAAACTGGGCAGGCACAAGCTCTCAGGAAATGAAAACAGAGGTGCCAAGCCTGAGGAAGAGGGAATGGATCCTCAACAGAAGAAGAAATATGAAAAGGAGAAAAAAATCCTCATCAGTGGAGAACGGGGCTGTATTTTCCCCCGAGTTTCACTCAAGGCAAGAGCCCTGAACTTTGATTAATAAGAGGGACAGAGCTTCTAAGAACCAGCAATTTTTGTACCCTTCCTCCTGATGGTTGCTTTTCTAATTGGCACACATCTGGGCAAGTAAATCTCCACTATCCCATGGGCTGYTAGTGCTTCAGCATGGGAAGAAACAGTTGCCTGTGTTTCTTTGCTGCTTATCTGTGCGGTTGTGGGTGCATGAGACCCTGGGACAGAAGGGACAAAGGGATGGCAGTGCCATGGCCCCACTCTTATGGGTCATGCTGCTCAGAAGAATAAACCTGGTCCCTGCTCRAAGTGAAGAAAAACACAGGAATGGAACCTTGAAACAAAAAATGACCCTTTTATTCTCTYACTCCCATCTGTTGCTTCTTTACCTTTCCTTTGCTTTTCTCTAGTGCTGGTGCTGGCAGACACAGCAGGATGGAAAGAAATTAATCTTCACCCATATATATGTTTTCTCAGAGTGAAATCTGTGCCTTGAAAACCAAGTCGATTAAAAAACCCCAAACACGCATAAACAGGAGGTTTTCACAGTTCTCTGATATATTTTTCAAATATTTACTAAGCCACCATTTCTTCCTCCCCATCTTTCTAACAAGCAGGACCCTGTCAGCAGCTAGGCAATAATGAATGGCTCGGGTGAAAAACAAACCTCKCTAAAAAGTGGCCCACTGAAAAACAGTTATTTTTCCTAGGCACTGCTGTGTGGTCAGCTTGGTAAACCAAGTGCCTTCTGTGCATCATACACTTTGCATTCTTTATAAATAGCATACTTCATCAAAACATGTCAGGTTAAAATTTTTAGTATTGTTTTAGTTGATTTTTAATTTGAAGTGGTGGGAGTTTGTTCTCCAGGGACTGTGTAACCATGGTGTCCCTCCTAGTCTTCCTCAGCTTGAACATCTACTCCTGCTTAATTGCAAATATTATGGCATCCTTAGTTGGTTTTATATTTGTGTGCTGCTTGCTTTCACTCTCCTGACTAGATCAGGATATTTGCAGAACAGTTAAATTTTCCATTTCATTGACACAAATCACCAAAGAGTTTTTCTAGACTACTTACTTACTGTGGACTTTTTTTTTTTAAACATTTGCATATTGTGCGTTCTGCCTTAATAACTTTTAAACTACTTGGATAATTCCAGCAAAATTTGGCAAAGTGAGAGTATTTTCAAGCATATCAAATTGTGATTAGTCTAATGAAAATAGAGTAGCCAGAACCTATTATTACTTTTACTCAAAATGAGTGAATTAATTCAAGTTGGCGAGAGATCCTGAAAGCCTTGTGTCTGCAGAGAAAAAAATATAACACAAATCCAAAGGAAATGAAATTATTCACTGAGTTACACATTTTTGTCATCATAGCCAACATTGTTGGACACTTATTTTTTGTTTAACTCATGTTTCACCCAGTAATTCTTATCTACCAAGAACAACATAAAAATGCTTCAGAAGGCAAAAAGAAGAATTTTCATCTTGAAGATACTACAAGCTCCAGCCACTGGACAACAATATTTGGAATAAAGTGGTTACATTTGTATAAAAGGGCCAATTCAATCTCTTTTCAAATGCTGTCCTTGGGACAATATTTACTCTTAGAAGCTGCTAAAGCCCTTCATTAGCTGCAGCCAGGTAGTTTGTGACAGCTGGATTCCAGCTGAATTTCGCACAAGTCCTGTGGGCCTGCTGAGCTGTGCATTAACATCTGCACACCAAAAAGTGCTGCAAGTCCTCCCCCAGCAGCCTGCCCATCACAGGGTAGCAAGGAAACACAAGGAAAAAAGCTCCTTAGCATGGGATGTTCTGAGCAAACACTTCTTCTTTCACATGGTTGCTTCAATRTTTACCTGCCAACCCTCTTCCCTCACACATTTACTGTAATAAATGCATTAAACCAGCAATAATCCCACCTCATCCACTTCTTTTCAATTGASTTTTTCACACAGGTTTTGGTTACCTGTGCAGGAAATCCTTGATTCAGCTGCCTACATTTGGTTATTAACTATTGCTATTTGGTTATTAGCAAGCTCACATTTGGTTATTAGCATACTATTAGAAAGCACATCCCGAGGAACTGTTAAAAAGCTGCTGAGTTATATGTTCAGTATTGCCTTGGACCTTATTTTCTCTTTTTATATTCTTTATAAAACATCTTTGTTTTAGACTGCTGGATGGTAAGCCAGCACTTCCCTGACAGTTAGCTGGGGTTGGAATGGCCAAGAAGTGCCTAATTGGTATCACACTGCGAGCAAAYGACATCATTAAAAACATACAACTGCTTTTCTGTATAACTGCTTGTAGTTTCAGTGCTATGGAATGCCTGGAAACCTACAGATTAGCAAAATATATGGCTGATATAACAAGAAGTTGAAACAGTTCCTTTTTTTATTCACTTCTCATTTGAGAGGGGCTGTGAATGAAATTCTTCTAGGTTAATGGCAGTAATTTWAAATTTTGAACGCCCTGATTCACACTTGGTTTGGTTTAATCATGTGTTATTTATCTAAGAATTTCATCAAAAGCATAAAAATGTGTGCACAAACACTACACTGGTGCACTTCTGATTACTGTCTTTCAAACCCATATATATGTGGCAGAYTTTAAGGAGGCAGATATGTTTATTTTTGAGTTTCCCTTGTGTGGTGTATGCAGTGTGTGCTTGGCCAGCACACAGTAACTTTTTGCCTCAGGACCTCACAACCAAATGCAGCTGGAAAGAGTTACAGACTGAAGAAGCTGGTGCTGTGTGTTTGAGTAGGAACTTGCACTTTAGCAGGTGGGAAGAGAAAGGCACTTTTAAGTGTTTGAGGAAGCCCTAAGGAAGTTGCTACAGCAAGTGCAGGGCACTTGAAGAAAGCAATTTTAAAAAGTCAACTGGGAAAAAAATTGAAAATTGGGAATAAACAAGAGTGGAAATTAAGATGGGAAGAAGTTAATCAAGRTTTTGAGAACAAGTGTTGAAGATTTTTGTCAGGAAAAACCCTGATCTCAAGTCTTGAACTTTCTGCTCATTCACAGAAATGGACTCCTTTATTATAAAATTTTCTGCTAATTTAAAAGGCAGCATGATGCACCTTGACAGATACAGAGGACTTAAGCTTCATTTAGGAGGTCTCAAATTAGAAAGAAGAGCAAAATCAAGCCAGGGGAGAAAGCTGCAGATAAACATATTCCATCTCAGCTAACCAAAGCTCATCTCTGAAACACGTGTTATTTTCTTGCTGCTTTTTACTAGGATCAAGTTTAACATCAAATCAAGAGTAGTTACTATTTTCAGGGATGTTAAGRGGAAGAAAGAATAAAGACTTGGAGCAACAATTCCTTTACTGATGTATTCGACTTGCCACCATTGCTTTTACTGCCTATTTTAATTTCCTGTTACACCTGTTTAGCTGACTTTGCCACCTACAGAAAGAGACATTCACTTTATGAGTGTATCCAAACAAAGTCCATGAGGTGTCTGCATAATGCTGCAGGAAGCTCTAGTGGCAGATGCAAGGATACAGCTGCAGCTTAGAGCACAAAACTTAGCTTTGTTACCCACTCATTATTTCCTAATTTGTGTGTGCATAAAGCTGAGGCTTTAATTCTATTTCTACAGAAAACCTTGAAAGTCAGTAAAAGTCAAAAAAACGTTTGTGGAGTAGAGCATTGCCTAGGCACAACTCTTTTTTTTTAAGCAGATGTACTGAACATTAGGGCTGTGCTATGATGAGCTGCAAACATTTCAACTTTTCAAAATAAAAACATCATGGCTAACGTTATGCAAATTAAAACAATGCTGAGTAACTTTCAGCACCATCAAGGGCTTCTGCTTGGAAATGGAAACATCTGTGAAAATAAATTGACAGAACGGGGTTGTTTTTTGTTTTCTTTTCAGAAAAAAAAATTGTCCCACTTGCATTAGAAGGTAGCAAGGTAAAATAGAAACCCCAAAGAAAACTAAGAAAGCAACTAATCTAGAATCCATGGCATCTCTCCATACAGAGCTCAGCTTGGCCCAGACTCCTTGAGTAAGATATCCTGAAAGAAGTTCACAAAGGATGTTTTCTGAGGCACTTACAGTCCAGGGCTTTCCAAGGCAGCAGCTGATGTGACTGTCTCTCCTCAGCTGGGCTCCTTCAGAGGTCTTTTCTTCAGAGGGTTTCCTCTGCTGAGCACCTGTGTCATGCAGGTGCTCCTCACTGAGGCCATTGATGGAATCTATGTCAAACGTAAGGTTGAGCATTTTAAATAATTTTTAAGGGGAGTTTGGAAAGATATCAAGAAGAGATTTTTATGCTATAAAAGTGTATTTTATTTTCACATCCAGCCTCTGATAATGTGAAAAAGGGAAGAGACAGATATTGAATACAGACATATTTTTAAACTCAGAATGATTCAAGCTGTCCTCTGTATTTTGTGGCTCAGATCAATTCTTGTTTTATCTTGCTGTATATTTTCATCTCAAATTGACTTCCATCTACATTTTGTTGTGCTGTGCTTTTTTTATTGGCATATTGTTAGCAAATGGAGAAAGGATAAAAAAATCTCCAGCAAAGACTCAATCATATTTTTGATTTTAGTATCCACTCCACAAAATAATGCCCCCTGACGCAGAGGCCATGATAGAGAGGGACATSTTTACAGTATATTTGGCTGGGAGCTGTTTTTGACATTGAGAAATTCAGCTCATATGTTTTATTTACCTTATTGGCCGAAGATGTGCTTTGTGCTGATGAGGTTTGGGAATCATAATTTCATGCTCTGTCTCAAAGCAGGAGGCTGAATTCAGTCTATTTTGTGCCTGTTTATCTGTCAGTGCCATTRGAAACTTAATCCTGACACCACAGTTTGTTTTGTGAGCTGAGGAGATGCTCAGGAATGAGGGCTCCTTCAGGGCACTGCTCCCCACCCTCCCCACAGGGTGCCCACCTCCCTAAAATCTGTCTTTTTTTCTTCTGTAGTCATGGTGACATGCAGTGAAAATCAAATGCAACAGAGGAAACACCCAAACCCTCCCACAGCATCTTTGTACTGATGCTTGACAGGGTACTGGCACAGCTGTCTGCCTGCACATGAATCCCCAGTGCTGACTCTGCTCCAGGTTCACAGAGGTGGACATGCAGAAACTTGGGCTGAACACTGAGAAGGTGTGGGGCACAGTTATGAGGTCCCTTAAAAGGCGATGATAAAGCTTTTCCTGTTTTTCCCCATATTATCCTGGTGGTGAGTAACCTGCATTTGTTTTGTACAATATTGCTCTCCAACACATAAGCACACAACACCTCCTGCAGAATATTCTGCTGAAATTTCCACCAGCCARAAGAAACTAGACCTGGCAATGGTTCTTAGATATTTGAAAGAACATTTTGAAGATCTTTTAATTACATAAGTTATCAAGATATTGATTTTTTTTTCAGTGCTTTCTCACTGCTATAAATCCTTTTGCTGYTGTACATCTGAACATATCCCTGCAGGATTTATCCCTGAAGCCAAAACTGCTGCATATTTATCACAGGAAGATGCCTCAATTATAAAATCATGAATTATGCTACTTAGCTCTCCTTTGGAAGCATCCAAAGAGCTCAAGTTTTTCTCTTTCTGCAGTTCTAGAAACTGGTTTATTTTCCTTAAATAAACTGTCTAATTATTTTGTATGGAAAATGATTGATTGATGTTAGCTTTGCCCCAAGAATGTAAAGTATATTGAGTGATGGAGCAATGGCATTTATTCCATGTTTTTCTCTTAAAAGCACAGAAATCAGCAGTTTATAACAAACTTCTGTCTGGATCATCAGTGGAAACAAACATCAACAGGACTGACCTCCATGAATTTGTCCAATTTGCCTTTCTGGAGACATTTTTGGATTCTGTAACTTATGATAACAAGTTTCAGAGTTTATCTGTATGCTGCATGAAAATKTTTGTTCTTTAATTTGTTCCAAGCCTATTTTCTTTTATTGCCTTTACGTTGATACCATGAAAATCATTGAATGCCTTTTTTATTCAGGATGCATCACTTATTTTTGTTTCAACACTAAGAATTCTCTAAACATGTGAAGAGCAGCAGTAGATGTAATCTCCTTTTTTTCCCCTAAATAAGCACAATACATATTACTTTTAAATATGTCTTCTCCTGCTGAATTCTGACTATTTGATACTGTAGTTTTAATCCAAGTCATATATCTTTGATAACCTGAGCTGTACAGCTGAGGAGGAAGTACAGCTATTAGCTAGTGTTTATTTGCTGCATAAAAAAACCCCTGAATGACTATTCTGGAAACCAGAGAATGAATTACATACTCATAATGCCTCACACAGGAAGTTTCAAACACAGTTTCATAACAAAGTTGAACTTACCAAATCCTCTTTCTAAAACCATGGCACGTTCTGCACCACTTCATTCTTTGCAAAGGGGTGTGTGAGCACCTGACTTGCTGACACCAGCAGCATTTCTCCCACTGTCCTGGGCAGTGTCAGCATTTCTACCAATTGTTCATTTAAGATCAAGTCTATTTGTACCACAAGCAAAACTGGAATTGGCAATCAGCTCTCTATTTTTATTATTAAAATAAAATTAAAAAGAAAAGAAAAAGAAAATCAACCACCAGACCCCTTGTTAAGAAAGAAATAATCTATTCTACTTCTGGAAAGAGTTGAAGGATATTGCACAAAGTGAATAATTGTTTAGCTGCTGGTTATTTGATTGGAAGATAACAATTCTGCATCTGTTAATCACACTTTGTTGTTGCTAATGCCTTGTTTCTAGTTGTCTTGCACTGCAGAGCATTGACTCATTGACAAATTTTTGTCATTACTTGTTTGGATTCACCAGTGTAGACCATTGCTATATCAAACTGTTATCACGTTTTTTGGTTTTAATGCATTTTGATTTATATTTGAAGCAGTACAAGAGTTTATTGGTGGCTTCACTATTTCTCTTTTTACAAGACACTGTAAGAAATTGTTGCAAAACTTAAGACAGATCAGAGTTTGTATCTGGTTATAAAATAGTGCAGTAACAATCACATGATATACTAGTCCCAACCTTAAGCAAGATATCCACTGTGATGCTGACCTGTATTAAATTATTTTCCCTTTCTTGTAAAAAATGAATCCTAAATAAGAAAACAGAAAGCCTACTCTGAAAAGTGAATAATGCCTTAACTCTGCAAATGCAACTGAACACGARGATATCCACAAGTGTCTGAAAGGGGAAGCAGAAAGGAGTGGATTTTGGGCTAAATACCAGCAGCAGGAGTCTGCAGATCTCTCTGGGGCTGCACTAGGGCACATTCTCAGCTTGCTGAATAGAAGGTGAACAGCTCTGAAAGTCAAATTTTTAACTGGATGGGTAATGTTATTAGGTATTGGACACTATCTACAGGATCTTCTACAAAAAATAAATCCAAAAGGAGCTAATTAATAGGGCAAACAATCATCAAAGAYCTCACTTTGAAGGTATTTTTGATATCTCTAGTTTCTTTTTAGTCCAAAGTCATCTTGATTTTCAGTGTGATATTTATTTTCCCTAAGAGGTAAGCAAACTAGATAAAAGTGTTCCAATACTGAATGCCACATTTACATCTTCCTTGAACTATTAGTTCCATGGCAAACAGTAAAATAACCTTCTTTAGCTTATTCCATTGGTTTGCAAGCAAGCAATTAAAATATTTTACTAAATAATCCAAAGCCAAAGTAGAAGGAAATGGTGCATGCAGTCACAAAACAGTGGTGCATGCTCACRCACAAAATCCAGTGTTACTTAACACCACATTATTGTACCTAATCAACATTAAAAATGCATCAAGTACTACATAGAACAGCAAAAATATGGTGCCTTCTTAAAGAATAACAAAGCTTTGTAAATAAAAGTGATTCTTTGAAAAAACTAACTAAACATCAATTCTCCTGTATTTAATACCTATGTGTGTGTATACACATGTATGAGTGTACTTAGATACACACACAATCATGTATTTTCCCTGATTGCACTAATCTTGGTGCACACACTTTTCTGCCCGCATAGAAGTGTTTTTTATGCCCTGTTGGTACCTTTCTGCATGTATTATTAAGCGTTGGGCTAAGAAAAAATTCAATTRGCAATGAAAGAGTTACTGTCAGGAAGAAACTGAATGCTGCAATGATGATTTTGATGTTATGATTATCATACTCCTAAGGAGACACTCAATTACCGAATTTCCAGAACATCCAGAAAAYATCATGAAGTGGATAAACATTAGGGTTTTTTTTTCCAATTCACAAATGTTGCATTGTGCTTTCAGTAGAAAGCTCATAATAGAAACATGTTCTACTGATGCTGAAATTACATTTCTCAAACTGACTGTATTAAGCCCTCTGCTGGAGAAGAGTTATATAAATGCAACATGATTAAAATTATGATAAACAAAAAAGAGAACTTGAGGGGACATAAGCAATATTTATGTACAAGCATTAACCTAGTCAAAAACCAGAAATATATTTTTCTTTACATCCCTGTTCTTTATTTTTTTTAAATGCATGAAACCATATTCTTGTTTCACACACAGTAGTTGAGGTACTTGGCTCTTTGGCTCTAGAAAGAGAGCTTTTTTATATTTACTGTCTCAAACATTGTGAAGAGGACAAATAGTGCTGTTCTCACTTGTAACAGGAATATAATTAATATTCAGGATCATTTTGAACTCTAGAGCATACAGAGACTTGAAACTGATTTACCGCAATAATCTTACAATCTCTGTGGAAGTGAACTTTGCTTCTGTCCTCCCACTTTGCAGCTGTTGGATGAAAAAAACCCCACATTGTCCTATGGAACACCTTCAGAAGGAAAAATGGACGGAAAGGGTAACAAAAAACTTTAACAAAATGCAAATGGCTAAAATGAGGTTGGCCATCAACTCCATCACTCTCTAGTATAAGGACTGAACATAGGAGGAGGATTTTTAAAACTTCCACAACTATTTCAGAAAKAAGGGAGAGAAAATATCTTGTTCAGCTGTGTAGGCATGAACTGACCCCAGTCACTCTTTGGGGTTGTTTTTTCCACCCATTTCTAGTTTCTTTGCCCCATGCAGAATTGCTCTGAATGAAGAGTTGGCCCCTGAGAGACTTCGGAATAGATTTCTGATTAGAACAGGTAGATGAGCTCACTTTTGGGTTTTTTCAGACCAAATGAACATGGGGAGCTAATAGGGAAGAGATAATTTTAGAGGAGATGTGGAAATTATTTGATTGCATGCCTTTGACTCCCTAAGATGAAGAACAACTTGTGGTCTGTGCAGATGATTCAGCTCACAAAATATATTTACAGGTGAGGAAGATATCATGAGTCTGCATTGTATATAATACTTTAAAATGCACATAGAATCTGCAAGTCCATCTACAACATTATTATTGTAGAATGGGAAACATACWAAGCAGAGGAATAATAGTAGTATCAGAACTGTCTAAAACTGTATTTCTGTGACAACTTTCAGCCCTTTGGCTCAAGTTGAATTACAGGCATAAAAACACATGCAAGAACATAAACTGAAAGTTTATCTTTCGTAACAAGCTTTGCTATTTTTTTCAAGTTGACTTTTTTTCTCATAGAATTTCTTGCTAATGATGATATTGTGCAAACCCCTGTCTGAGGGCATTGCCTGGCTTCCAGCAATCACATGATCTTCACTTGTTTTGACACTTTTGTTCAGCTGTCTAGTTTCTGAGTGACAGTGACCACATAGAAATAGTGCCAATGAGGTGAAAAACAAACAAACACTCTGAGAACGTCCTTGCAGGCCAAATGGGTTCCTCTACGAGGCGACATTTCACTTGCACAGTCAAAGCCAGTAAAGTGTAGCTCATTGCCACTGCATATGGTTTTGACCAGGTTATGCACAGGCAATAACCACAGCCCCTTTTTCTCTTCGGTCTTAGAAAAGAAGGAAGAAGGTGACAGAAAACAGAATTATATCAAATATATGCACACATTATAAGAATTCTGAACATGAGGATTGCCTTCAGTACATATTACATATGAATAAAGCATTCTTTTCCACTGTAAATTGTTGCCATCTTATTGCAGGGGTTCCATATTGTTATCTCCTTATTGCAAAAGTTTCAYACCTTCTTGGTGCTTTCTTGTGAGCTGCTCCTCCAAGCACTGACTCACTCATCTTCACAAAGCARCCAACTGACTCCAGTTCCCTTCTCAACCAGCCACCCCACTCTTTTATAGCACTCTTCTTCTCATTGCTTACAGCTGTGGYCTGTTAAAGTCAGGCCTGTTCCTAATCTCTGCTAATTGGCCCAGCTGCAACTCCTTAGGGGTAAGATTACTTTCTACACTATCTTTATTTTGTTATATTCTATCCCCCTACAGTAAATTAGTATGAGTCTGATGTGAGTGTAAGAAACAGGACTGCAGGGAGTCTAGAAGTATATTGTCCTCCTGGTCAAAAGCACATAACCTTGTGTCAAAATTAAAATATGCAAATATTTTCTATGGAAAATTTGCGAAGATTTTGTATAGATTTTCTGTTGTTGCTGTTCGTTAAGTGAGAAGGAAACAGGCTTCAGGATTTCTTCAAAACTTCCAAAATAACACACAGGATCTGCAGAGGTGCTTCAGGGTTTGGTAATGGCTTTAGGTGTTTTGACCTCCCCAGACCCCAGACTGTGTGAACATACTGCAAATTTGCTGTTGCTATTTATTGTTGGTAGGCAACAGGCAGTGCAGAGAAAGTGTAATTAAGGTGTGCTGCAGTGCAGCACAGGGAATGCTCTCCTCTGCCTAAAGGAATTAATTCACCRTCATGTAAGGGAGGTCAACTTTTACAGCTTACTCTGGCTCTGAGTAATAATTATCAGCCTTATAAACTCCTGGGCCCTGCYCATTAACACCAGCAGTATTCCACAGATCTGGCACCACACTGCACTGAGGGACACACAGATGTGTGACTGGAAACATTCTCTGGGGTGCTTTGTGTGGATCACATCCCCTACTATTTGCCACTCTGAAAGTTAGCTGTAAATAAATACTTAGAATATAGGTACATCTGAGGGATACCCATGGATATACAGGCTAGAGATTGATGAGAACCAGTGAGTTAATGCACTGACAATTTCAGTTCCCRTCTGTAGATGCACTAAACCAGAAAACACTGTGAAGAAAAAAAAATGGCGGTGAATATTACCTAGGCATTGATTAATAAAGCCCTGTAATGACCTCTGTCTCTCTTCTCTGAAAGGATGTAGAGATCCCTGCTACCATGCCAGGTTGCAGGACACACTGGATCAGGACTGCCTAAACTGCCTCCAGGAGCATGCACAGATAGGATGAAGGGGAATGGCTTCAGAATGACTGAGGGCAGGTTCAAATGAGCTCTCCAAGTGTCCAAGGAAGAGGTGACATAGGAACATAGAGGAAAGAACATATCTGCAGCAAATGGGACTGGCTATGCTTCCTTGCTTCCTGTAAACACCATTGCCAGAATGGTGATTTATTGATTTATTGATTTATTGATTTCTTGTGTGAAACTCAAACAATGAGCATGAGAGACTCTTTTTCCATAGGAACTCCTCTAATGGCCATCTTCATGACATGGGTGGATAGCATAGCAGCCAGGAACAGCAGCATCCTTTTTAAACAATTCAGACATGAGATGACTGATTTTTTCTTCCTGACACTGTTTTGGAAACATAAACACAAGAGTAATTTTTCTGACATACTGCCAAGACAGCTCCAGGCTCARAGAAGTTTTTAAGAAGTAAGGATGTCTTTTCCATGCTCTCTTTATTATATAACTTTTCTTAGATAAGTATCACAGTGAGCCATACAGCAAGAGAGCCAATTATATTTTAAGGAGAAGAGTGAATATTTTGTGGAGAGAGATTAAAAGAAAGGTGATTTATTGTCTTGGGGTGAATAAAGAAAAAGGGAGTTCCAGATAAATAAGGAGAAAAAAAAAGCCAACCACAAATTAAAAAGTGACTTCTGACCTCAGACTCAGGGAAGGGGACAGAAASGGACTGGAGGAAAGATCTGGATTGGATACACTATACTGACTGGTGCTTTTTATTGTAACCACAACAAAAAAATCGTAGKCCTCCTTAGAGATAAGAAACGAAATAAGAAAAGATCTATTATTCTAAACATGCGACATGTCCTAAAGGCAGCAAGTTGCTGACTATAAGGTAAATCATCAGTTCCTTTATTTTGTATGTTCTACATCGGATGAGAAACTSTATTTTCATCTCTTTGACTGTAAGATTGTATCTGAACAGCAATGCTCTAATGCCAGCACATTTTGAGAGGCTGTCCTGAGCATTGATTTAAAAGTATTTGCACTGAGACCTCTTTAAGCGAGTGAAAAAAGACGTTGTAAAACACCAAATATCGAGTTCTGCTTTTGAGCTTTTTTATTTGAAGTTGTCATGGATATTAAAGATGCTGACGAATCAGTTCCTCAAACACTGTTTCTTTTCAGAGGGTGCCACTTCTGTAGAAAGCAGAAATATGCACAAGAGATACCATTTTTTTCAGGCAGCTCATTTATTTAGCATGGTCTGCAAGACATAATGCTTTCGAGGTATTGCTAGAAAGTAAAGTTAGTCTTCTACAGGACTTAAAACGAATAAGGTTTCTTAGGGTTACAGAATCAGTCAAAAGTACAGACCTCCAATAGGGTTTATAGGGAGTCAGTTGTTTGCAAAACTATTTCAAAGAATCCTGAAATCTCGTCACAGCCAGGGAATACCACAGCTGGGAACTGATTTGTATTTCTGATGTGCATCTTTACCCTGGAAACTCCGTAGGGACGAAGTCTGGAGAATCTGTAAAAATTCTCACTACACATCCTCTCTTTTTGAGAAAGTCACAAGTCATAGTTGAGAATTTCTGTGATCTTTACCTCAGAGTAGTGACCCTTCAGTACTGAGGAGCTCTGAGGATATTGTTCCTTCATGTTAACATTCAGAGTGAGTGAAATTTTGACTTCTGGACTACAGTCTTTTAGACCATGCCAGGAGAAGGACTGATGTTATGATATTGGCCCATGTTTTTGAAGGATGTATTTTGTTCTTGCTATTGCTATCCAAAAGCTATCATTGCTTCCACCCATGAGCCTTACCTCTGTCAAAAGTGGATACAACGCAGGGGCAGGTAAGATTTATTTTTTTAAAAGGAATGAAGGAAGTGAGGCCTGTTGTTCCAAGGACCTCCATAATTTGCTTATGTTTATTTATCAGAATCTTTATTCAATAGAACACTGGACACCTGGGACCATGGAAAAGAAGATAAAAAGGACAGGAAGTGGTCACAGCACCAAATGTGCCAAAGTTCAAGGAGTGTTTGGATGATATGCTGTAAGGCACATGGTGGGTTTCTTGGGGCTGTCCTGTGCACCCCTTCCAATGCAGGATATTCTATGATTTTATGATTAATTTTGAAAAAACAACTGCAAGAAAGGGCAATACAACAAGATGAGAAGTAGTCTTAGATATTGTAACACTACTTGTCAAAGAGCTGCCACTGCTGTAAGAAACTATTCAGAGACAAATCGATCTAACTCTCTCTCCTATAAGTTTTCATATTCTATCTGACCCAATAATTTTTAAAATACTCTGTAAAAAGTGAGACTCAGAGCAGCCTTAATAATCTTAACAGGGAAGGAGAAGCTAGGAAAAAATATGTATTTGATCACTGCATGTTTAGCTGCACTGAGCATTTTGTTTGCAGTGTGCATTTGCATTCCACACAAAGGAAAATGACATGAAATACRGAAAGGGGAAAATATGAAAATGGCTCTTAGAGGCCTCTGAGAGGCTTTACTCTAGTAAAATTCTTGAGAAACCACCAACGGTAAAACTTCGAAAGACAGCTGAGCATAGCCAGAATCCAGCAAAGCAAATCAGTTAATGCATAACGTTTCCAAAAGACTGAAGACTGCAAATCCAACATATCCAGAATGAAAATCCCATCCTGAAATCACCACACATTTCATGTATGATAGCAGATAACTAACTGTAATCAGTCACAAACAGGACATTGAGCACGGTCATGCTGCGAGGTGAGATTCCTTCTTSTGTTGCCAAGACAACTCAAAAGATGCTAATGGTGTAAGTTTATTTGGCAGCACTGCTCTATGCCACAATGTGGATATTAATAGGGCGCCTTCAGGCATTCATAAAACATTTAGATTTTTTATTTTTGCCATTTTTTAAAGTAGACATAATATACAAATAGGTATAAAATGAACACCGCTGTCCCTGGAAAATTAATAGTACTCTAAAAAAAGAAAATAATGGTAATAAAATAAAGTGTATAGATCAAGTGAAGGATGGATTCTGAACCAGAGCGTCCCAGAAAGGCAAGAAAGTACTTTGTATTTATGCGTATTCTTTTTCTGGACTCTGAGTTGATGGGAAACTGACTAGCTAGGCAACAAAAGGATTCTGTTAACACCACTGTTTCCCCTCTTAGCAATACCCTGGAATTATTCAGTCTTTGAGCAGAGGGTAGAAAATCAATGTTGAAGGTGATTAAAGACACTTGCAAAAAATTTGAGATGTCACCGTGCATCACCTTGCATGTTAAGCACAGTAAACAGATGAGTCTCACAAAAGCTTTAAAGACTTCAAGGGCCAAAGTCCACTTTTCATGTTAACAGAAGTCAAAATAAGCAAGCAAACCACAGAGCAAAATAAGCAAGCAAAATAAGCAAGCAAAACACCTTTTGGCAGCAGGACAGGACTTGTTGATTCTGAGGTTTCCCAAGGCCACTTTCTTGACAGTGGATGCAAGGCCAGAGAGCAGCATGGTGGGCAGATTGCACAGGCAGTCCAAAGGGCCCACAGCTGCCCCAGGACAGCAGCCTAAAAGCACAGCAATGCTCCATCCCTACACAGGGACAGGAAGAGGGCAGAACCAGAGACCACCGTGGCCTAGCTGTGAGCTTTGGGTGTGCCTAAGAGCAAATGGAGCAGCAGCAGCAGGGAGCGGCTGAGACTCGGAGGCGCGACCGTCCCAGCGGCCGCAGCGCTGTCAGGCAGTGCCTGCRCGCTGGCTGCGGTTCCGGCGGCTCTGCTCTCCCCACGAGCGAGGAATCGCAGTCCCAGCCTCAGAGCCAGTCAGAAACCCGAGCAAGCGAGACCAGAGGCCGGGGACCCTTCCCATCTCTCTGGGGCACGGCTGCAAAATATCAGCTCATGTTTGTAGGGGGCCTGGGTGCCCAAAGTGACACGTGGGAAGGGGTTCGGGGGAAGGAATGACATTCTAGCAAAATAGAGGTAATTTATGTTGTTCAGGGAAAGAATACTGTTGCATTTCAAGCTGATTTGTTCTGAAAACATATCCAATTACAATGTCTAGCTCAGCTCTGTGAATTAGTCTCTTGTCTGACTGACTGGAACTTAGAAGGCATTGGAGCTCTCCTAGGGTGCAGGCTTTTTTTTTGATTTAGAGTCTGAGAGGACATAGACAGACCAAGGAACTGTCTTGACCCCAGGGTTTTGAACTGATAATAAAAGAAAGCTCTGGACAAGAAAAGAGGCTGTTTGTTTGAGGAAACACGAGTCGATTGTCTTATGTTAATTCTCAGGCAGAGGAACACCAGCATGTCAGAATACATCCTACAAGTACTGACAATAGCAGAACACTGTAGCACTCCCTTACAGCAGATATAGTGGAYGGTAAAATATATAGTTGGGTCTTAACACAAATTTAGATGTAACATTTTTTTTTCCTTAAGACAATTTTCAGGAGACTAAGATCTACAAATGCATTAGAGAACACCTGTTCTATCTATAGTTTTAAAACAACCTTTCCACTGCTGATCAATGGTATGGGTGGAAATAGCTGAAGGAAAACAGCTCTGTCCAAACATATTTCTTAGTGTTACAGATGAGTGTGTTTTTCCAGTAGCTAGGTAACCAGAAACACTTCCCTTCAGCTTGTTGGCCTTTAGACTCTTTTTTTTTTTAAGTAGAGAAAAAGTAAGAAAGAAGCAATTGGGTTAATATATGTCTGTGCTAAAGAGACATGCGCACAACTTTGTCTCCTCAAGGGTGGAGCAGCCCCTGCAGTTAATATGCAGTGTGTAAGGGCTCCTCAAGCCACTGAGACTTGCTTTGTTCGGTTATCAGACCACTTTGGATTTTTCCTTGGGAAAGCCCTCATTGACAGTTTTGAGGCCACTGGGTTGAACTGCATTTTCAGTCATTGAAGTGCACAGGAAAGTGCAACTGGATCCTCAGTTTCACCTTGAAAAATTAAATGCTTTGAAGTGCAGGATTTGCTTCACTGCAGCAATGTAAGAACTGTGTCTGCTGGGCTTTAATTTGGTATTGTCTGAAGCTCTTTTATC
This sequence comes from Cardinalis cardinalis, assembly GCA_014549065.1. Classification (NCBI taxonomy): domain Eukaryota; kingdom Metazoa; phylum Chordata; class Aves; order Passeriformes; family Cardinalidae; genus Cardinalis; species Cardinalis cardinalis. Next base: position 14,843,248 of record JACDOX010000003.1, read on the forward strand.
TTGCCAGATTTCCAGAGGACACTTATTTACAAATATCTGAGGAAAAGGAGCTGTTTTTCTGTTCTAAACACATTGAAAGGCAACAGAACATAATTCTGTGGTTTTGCCACTGACATTACCTGATGAARTGATAATGAATATTTTTAATAAGAACAGAGGAGATTTTTTTTCAGCTGCAGTGAGAACCAGAATAATTCCATCATATCTGTCCTTGGATTTCTGAATTGTTTTTCAGAGAAAAAGATGCAAGTGATTCCAGAGATTTCTAAATTTTGTGCTAGGAAGGGAAGATGTTCATAGCAAGAGTATATGGTGAGATTTTAATGGGACATATTGTTTCATACAATACCTTTTAGTTGTATTTTGGTAAAGACTTCAAAATGTGTTTGAAGGACCTCTCTGCATATATATTTCACCTGCAAAGATAATGGACCTGCTCCTATTAGTTCTATGTACTAATTTGCCATCTTTAAAACAGTAATATTTATGTCATCAATAACATTAGATACCAACAGAAACATTGGCTTGGAAATAAATTAATGAAAATAAATTCAAATATGCAACCATTTTAAAAGGAAAAGTTCAAATGTAAACCAATCCATCCTGTAAAAGAAAAGAAAGGACTCTATTTCCCTAGAAATTGGATATCAAATTCACTTGCCAGCTTTTATTGACTATTGCTTTCCCTTTTCCCTCTGACATTTTAGGCTTTCTGTAAGAGGCACTGATGTGTTTTCTGCCCAGTGTTTTCTGTTTGACAGAGCTTTGAACACAGGCATACAAACCTTTTCTCCCCAGAAAATGTTCCCAGATCAATGTTTCCAAGTGATCTGTTCAGAACCCACAGGTACCAGAAYATTGATTTCCTGCTCAGGACCAGAGAAGAGGCAAATCAGGGTAAGGTAGGAGAAAAGGTGTGATGTAGAGAAGCTCTTCCACAGGGAGTGGGGCAGGGAGTGCAGCTGGGCACACACAGGGGAACAGCAGGGATATTTGGAGCTGTGTGTCTGGGGAGGGGGAGAATGGCAGCTGTCCAAGTGGGGGAGCAGGTCACTGCCCCTACATAAGGACATGGACTGGCACAGCCCTTGTGTGGGGACACCACTGCCACGCCACCTGCGCACGTCGCTGTTGCTGCCTGTAAGAGCTGCACAAGCCCCTGGTGCAGCAGTGAGAGAGGCAGCCTGTCCAAACTACACCCCAAAGGGATTCTTTTGAACTGGGAAGGTTCAAAAGAACTTGAAACCAGTAAGGTTTCAGAGTCTATCTGCACGAAACACAAAGTCAGCCACCATCATTCTTGTCACAGCAGCCTTACAAACAGGGCCCTGCTCTGCCCCTCCYGCCATCCTGCTTGCAGTCTGTTCAGACTCACAGTATGCCCCAGTGTGTATGATGATCTGGTATTCGAGTTTATTGACAGTGGGAAACATTGTGGTCTTCCACACTGAGCTTCTGAAGCCTCCCAGCTTTTATTTAAATGATCTTCATCGTTTTCAAATAATTTCCGTGCATGTCTTCTGTTGCCAGACTGAGAGCTAGATAGTTCATCTTACATAGTGGAAGGAGTTCTCACATTTCCACATGGTTTGGCTACTGAAGATTGAAATCTGTGCCCTACTTCCTTATCTTATAACACACTCCATAGAACATACTGTTAGGTTTGTTGATTATTTTCTTTGGCCTATGGAGCAAGCATTCAGATGAAATTCTGACTTGGACCAAGAGATCTGCAGTGGCCATGAATTCAAAGAAACAATTTCTTTCAAACTTCAGGTTGAACGCAAAATTAAATTTCTGTCTTAGAATCCTTTGCAGTGTGGGTGAAATGAATGGTGCTCTCTTGCATGTGCAGAATGATACAGACACCAAAAGTGATACATTTTCCTTGCAGCAGTTGAGTCATGAGCAACAAGTAASAAACAGCAGGAAATAAAACCCCAGATATGTTCCAGCCCTTTTTCCCTGTGAACATGCCCATGGCTGAAGCCTTAGGATGGTCCACTGAAAAGAAATTAACAAAGAAATTGCATAAAAGACAGCTCAGCTGTTTGACAAAACATGGGCCAATTTAGAACAAGTTTTGATAACAATGCAACTGCTGTAAAACACACTGTGTGACACTAAATGTCTTGACCCTTCTTAGTCTTGCCTTCCATAGATGTCGCTCTAATCTTTGCACAAAGGAACATGTTGTAATCTGAATTATTATATTTGTTTACAAAAATGGTAGTAAAAGAAAGGATTCACACTCAGTGATTTAGCACTGGAACCGGATAAGAAAATGTACAGAGAAATTCTTTGTAACTATTAAGCGATGTATAACATACCTCTCATTTTAGGAATCAGCTATTTCTTACTGACTTTGCCTTGAACCTAACCAAAGTTCTGAAGAAGGCTGAAATTGTCAATTAAAATCTTCCCTTTTTAGTAGTCCCTTTTTTCTGTCACTACTGTTTTTTATAATTCATTTTTCCTGATACGCCAGTGGTTCTCCAGTAGAACCTTCTGAAGGTGGAAGATTAATATATCATTTTACTGGAAGTTATGGTACATACACACAAGCACTAGCAAGTTTACAAAACCAAACTGGTAAAAAGTTCTTTAGAACCTCCTCAGGCAACAGAAGTCAGGCTGTAAGCTGAATTTCTAATGTCCTTATTGCTAGAGCAGGCAGCAGATCCAGTTCCATGTTCACTAATGCTCATGTTCACCCCTCTCAGCCTAAGGGTGGGGGAAGAAAGTCAGGGTGTCAGCCTTTGAGAGCCTGGCACTGCAGCAGAAAGTGGTCATCCATGTAGTGGATGGCAAGAGGTAATTTAAATGGCAATTACTGCAATACAGCCTTTACAAGCCAGCCTTAAGGGCCCTGAGAGCACGGATTTCCCCTCTGTGGAAACCGAGGTCAGGCAATCTCATCTCTATCACATCCTCAACCCTACAGAGCTTCCAGGCAGGCAGGTGCTCCTTTCCCTTCCCTTTAGGGAAATCAGAGGGAGGGGAAGGAGGAGCTGGACTGCTTGCTCATACCTCTCCCATCACATTAACACTTTTTTTGGCATTTAATGTGGCTAGCTAGCAAAGGCAATGGGAATGCCACCCTCTTGTTTGGTAAGGGCCTCGTTGTCTTGCAGCTACTCTGGCTTTTCTGGCTACAAAAAAGAGAGAAGATAACAAAAACAGCAAAAGAAAGAAAGGAAATGCAAAAGAAAGGAAGAGTAAAACMAAGAATATTGGGAAAAGGGAAAAGYAAAGGCAAAYCTGTTTCTCTGAACTCTTTCATTTCTCTGTAGAGCCAGATCTGCTGCAAGTTAGCAGAAGGTGTTGCGCAACTCTAGCTAATCAACAGAACAGGTATCTTTTTTATTTAATTGGTCATACAAAAAAGCAAAATGAAATAGTTTGCCTGGTACTTTGTTCCCAGTCCAGCTGTCTTCAAGTAAGCATTTTCCAAGGAATCAAAAGATTAAATACACTTTCCTTGTAACTGAGCAGACAAGCAACATATCTAACACTCACTGTTATGCTATTAACCACCACCATGGGTATGTAGGGTTTTTCTATGTTATCTTTATTAATTATTCTTAACAATAACTGGTTTCTAACTGAAAAGTCCCTGTTTTATTTTTTCAAAGTCACTTTTTAATTTTTCTTTGTATTACCATACTGTCTTTTTATGGCTATTGTTTTGTGTGCTATTGGGCAAACCACCCTGAACCCTGGAGCATGCTATGACTTCCACTGGCAGGGATGCTGGGGGGAACTTCAGAGCCCCAGTGATGGATGTGGAAGCTCCAGGGCACTGAACAAGGTGCCCATGGCCTTCAGGGTGCTGTGCCTGCAAGGTGCCCATGGCCTGCAGGGTGCTGTGTCCCCCCAGCACCGCCTGCCCTGGAGCAGGAGCACCATGGACACAGAGAGATCAGCCCAAGTTGCTGCCCTGAGCACCAGAGAAATGTGTGTCTGCCACTGCTGACTGAAAATTAAGGTAATCAACTGCAGGGTGCATTTCTGCTCTTCTAATATACGCAGCTAATTACATTGAGCTATAATCACCTAATGCTAATTTCAACATGATACGGTGAATGAAGTGACATAGAATGTTAACGCTGGCTTAAGGTGCTTGGAAGATCTATTTCCTGGGGAATCAATAAGCATAAGAAGCAGAAGCATTTACTCAAGGAGATACATATATATATATATATATATATAAAGAAGATCAAATAATTTCTTCATGCTTTAAGATGGAGATTGGTACAGATTTCACCAGTGTCAGCTACATATTAGTGCCCAAACTGTTGGAATAGTACGTGTGCCATTTGTGTGTTTTATAGATCCTATTTATTTTTTGGATAACTGGGAGAAAAATGAATCCCATAGTTACAATCAGGTAGGTTCACTGGAATGCATTGTTCAAGCACATTATTCCTCTAGACATCCTTTCAAAGCAGCAATATAATAGGATATTGACTACGTATGAATTGATGGAAGGAATAAAGGCYAGTGGTGACCAAATCATTGAACTTTTCTGATTCAAGTTTTGATCAATAATGTATTAATTTAGAACCCTGAGCAGAAACCTTTTACCTTTTTCTCCCTCTCACACTTTCTTTCTTTTATCAATCTCTTATCTCTCAGCATTTAAAAGGGACCCCATCATGGTTCTGTGCAATGAAATGGAGGCAGTGAAATTGTGAAAGGTTACCAAATTGTAACTTTTATATAAAATGTGTTATTGTATTGCTGTGAAAAGACTTTTTAGTTATTGCAAGATACCAGAGAATTGTGAGCCAACTTTGGAGCACTCACGCTCTTATTATCAAACTAACAGCAAACACCATCTTYTCCTCTGCTGCCTTGGCTGTCATCTTTCATGTCCCAGCCAAGCTGTAGGATTCTCAGCTCTAGGCACCCTCTCAGAAATGCTCAGCTATATATTTTTGGATTATTGGGTTCTGGAAAATATAATTTCTGTCTGGCAGTAGCAAACAAAATGGAAGGGACTAGATTAGATACTGTCTTACATGTAACTAGGTACTTAATTGTTACAGGAATTACAAGAGTATCTAATATCTAAAGAAATTATTTTTCAGTTGTTTTTGTGGCAGATAGGGAAATCTCAGAGCTGATAAACTTCACTGTGATTTAAGTCCTATATCCTGTATGTAATAAATTCCCTGTGTGACTGTGTAAAAGTCATTGTGATTGCCTGTTAAGAAGGCCCTGGAGAACACTGTTTAATCTTAAAAATATGTCCTTGTTTATTCAAAAGGGGTAACATGTGCTTAACATGAAACTAATGCCTTTGTCTTTCTGAGCAGGAAGGGAACTGTTGCTGTGCCTGTGTTAATTATATCACTTCAGTTCAGAAGATCACATTATCAGCCACGTGGGTTTTTTTTATTTTTTCCTTGCCACTGGAAATGAGGAACTCAGCAATTCCCCTATTTGTCTTTCCACTTTGGACTGTAATCTACACAAAGTTCCTAATTCGTTATATAATGGAAATGTCATCTAAGTGAGGCAGCCTGGTGCCACTGTAATACAAGTAATAAACAGCAATATCTCATAATCTAATGGCTTTTTTCTTCTACAAATAAAGTCAGTGTCAAGGTCTTATATAAAGATTCAAAGGGAAAAAATACATCATGGTTCATCTATTTTCATAATTAGTCTCACAATGACCAGCAAATATGGTCTAATTTATGTGATTACCTGATCAAGTGAAATAGATCTCTCTAAAGRCTGTGATCTGCAATTACTGCAAGCAAAAGTGCAGTCCATTTGCTATGCATGCTTTAGCTTGCAATGAGGAGATTGCTTCAATGCATTTTTGTCYAAACTTCTTAAGTATTTTGCATAGGAAAATGCATTTTTTGTTAGRAAAAAATTGGAGAAGTGGAAAGGACTCTTTTACACAAAATATCCCACAGCRCATGAGAATTTTTAATTAATATTATATTCCTATAAATTCAGCTACAGCTGCAGTTCCCTTTGAAGTTAATGGATCTGCTCACACCACAGTCAGACTGGGAATGTATTAATGTACAAACATCCGTGTGTGAAATCATCTTGATCTGAGCAAGTAGGTTCTTGTTATCCTATTTATCTAAAATAGCYTCAAATCTCTAAGTGCAAGAATGAATGACAAGGAGGGCATGGAGAGACGCTTTAGGTATTTTAGTGTTCTCTTTCTGGTCAGAAACACATTTTTAAAGTAAATTTTATGAGACATTATGCCAACCACATGCTGGAAGTGACATTTTTCAGTGAACACAGTGCTCTATCTGTCTCTGCTTGGGAAGAGGTGAAAGCAATTAGTGCAGTTTAGATCCAAAGCCAGACAAGACATGCCTTGCCATGGTCCAGTCCTGACAGGAATGCCCAAACAGGGAACTGTGTTCAAGCAGATTTGTTTGCTGTAGCTGAAGAGAGAACAAAACTCCTCTATTGACATGTCTTTAGAGCACTGATTCCATATATCCATTTCCCCCTTTAAAAGTAAGACATTGCTATTTGATTTGAATAGAAGATATTCAAATTGAAGGAGCTGGAAGGGGAGCTGGACCTGACCTCAGCAATGAGAGTGGTTCCTCCTGCCCTACCCTGCTCATCAAGGCAGCAGGGGAGGGAGTCAGAGATCCTTCTGGGAAACCTCTCTTCCAAAAGTTTCCACAGTGCAGTTAGTGGTCCTGGGCTCTTTTTACACCTAGAGGCATTGCTACCGAGTGATTAACTTGGATTTATAAAGCCCCATTAGACTCCTAGATATCAGTAGACTTTGGATGAGATTTGGATAACTCTCTTACATAAGCATTCAGATGCAGCACTTGGTCAGATTAACAAAATTTTCCTCTTTGGAAAGGTTGCTACCATTTTCCTGTGTCACAAATAAGTGAGAGGAAGGACCTCTGCAGATCATTATCACCCTTGAGCACAGTTTACAGAGGTCTGTGTGGGTATTTTCGAAATGTTTTCAAATGCTTTTACTAACTTATAATGGAGTCAATGTCCTGCCTTGGCAATCAAGGCTTCATGCCAAAACTAATTCTCAAATTCTCYCTCTGCTTTCCACTTTATCCCATTCTGAATGTAACATTAGCCAGGGGTGCCCAGTCAGTCCCTTTTTGTCCCCCTGATGTGAGGCTGCAGGCAGAAAGAGGCCTGCCAGGAGGGCTCCTGTGAGTGCAGGGACCTGCTGGATCGGGCTGGGCTTCTCTTTGACTTGTGGGAGGGAGAAACTTCCCCACCATCAGCTCCATGTCTGTGTGCCATGGCCAGCCTTCATGGGGCTGTGCTCAGGTTATTCTGCCAGCCTTCCTACACTCCTTCAACACAGAAGCGTGTCAAAATGCAGTCCTTGCTTTTTGCAAGGGATTTTGAGAGCCTAGCACTGGAAGCACAAGAGAGAAGCAGACCATTAATCAAAAGAGGTTGCCGTTGGTAAAATTTTGCACCGACTGCACGTTGAAAGTGTGCCTGAGAAAGGTGAAAAGGTTTTGTTTCTTCTGTGTGATTTAGTAAATAAGATGCAGTTTGTAAAAGCTGATAGGGAGTGATAGTGGGTCTGGCTGACACAGAGGTAGTGTTGGGAAAAGAGATCACTCCAGAAGTTCAGCTGCCACTGTAAAGCCTGCATGAAGATCTGACATTTACTCCACTTCTATAGCTTCTATGAAATACAGATCACTAGGAAAAAAGTGAGAGAAAGTAAGAAACAACAAGGGACTGAACACAAAAACAAGAGGTATGAGAAATTCAGAACTTAAGAAAAACACTGAAAAGAAATATCACTCAATTATATTTTCTTCTTTTCAGTCGATGTAAATCTGCTTCTCAAGCCAGGAAGGGGGGAACATTTTGAAAAAAAAATCGCACAAGAGACTTTTTATGTGAGATTAACCTGCAGAAATGCAAAAGTTATCTGAATAAAATAGACTCTAAAAACTAGCCTAAAACCACAGCAAAACAGTAATGTGTTCAACTGACTTCAAACCTCCCCTCACAAACCCCCAGCTTATCAGTGAGAAGAGCAGATACCAGACTTTCACTGGACAGAGTGAGATAAGTGCTTCTTTGATTTTGTTTTTTTGTTTGGTTTTTTTTTTTCCTGCTGTGATGCCAAAAGAAGATGACTTACAAACAAACGTGTTCTGCTCTACACCCAGTGCTCTACTCTAACACTTTGAATTTGGCTCCTGGGAGCCAGTGAGGAATTTACTGAGGAAAAAAGGGAATCAAAAATTTTTTCCTATTCCAATTGTTACAACGTAATGACCCAGCAAAAGCTAATTCCTGCCATTTTAGTCATTCCTCATCTCTTAATCCTCAGGTCAGTCTCAACTCATCATGTCAAGCAGAATGGGAGAAATTTATTAGCCTTGCCTATAAAAGGAGTAGAGTTTTAAGCTGAATGCACACAGGACAGCATAAAACAGAACTAAAATGAACCATGGGTAGACAAAATATAGGAAAAATTCCAAGATATTTGCTCATGAATAGTGTCCAAAGTCCTCAATTCTGTGAAATTACTTCTTTGAAGTTATTTTACACCTTCAAACATGATCCTGAAAATGGAGTTATTTTTGATTCTTCCATTTTCTTTAAATAATTGCAATTGTAGAGAAGACATGAATATGCTAGTAGTATGCAATGAAATCTGAAATTTGAAACAGTTTATATATTCCAAGTGGAGAACACTGCAATTGATTTATTCAAAATGCAGCCTATCATTAAGAGTCAAGGACTCTCAGAAACATAAGGGTTCTGAATTAAAATGTCAATTTTTTCCCTTTAAAAGTAGAAATTAGCCATCTTTCCTTTCTCTTTGTATGGTCTGGTCTAATTTGCACAAGCCTTATATTAAAKAATACACCTTAATGAAGATAGTTTCTTGCTAGGAGTGTTAACTCATTTTGCCATTGCCCTAGGCAACACTGGCTCTGCCTCCACTGTTAAAAAAGGCTCTGTTTTCTAAGGCAAGGAACTGGCATATTTTATTTTACCTGCAACACTTCTATATATAGGGAATAATTTTTAGAGTGGTCTATGCTTAAATACATATTTATAAAATTTACACAAAGGGGAAGGGTGGGCCAATGGCGGCTGAACTAATGCAAGGCTTTAAGAGATCTAGGGTTAATTGGATGGCTTCTGCTTCATTTATGTAATTATCTTCAAAAAGTATTGGTACGGGTAGGATTTAGGTGTTGAAGTCTAGAACCACAATCCTCAAAATCTTGGCTTATTCTCTGCAGAATCTCAATGTCATTGTCTCAGAAGAAATATTGGGCAAAGGTGTCTTTCAGATGCTTCTCACTCACCTCTAGAACTTGTGTCCAATGATGAATATACAGAATTAAGTCCTAGAAACCAACATGGTTTTTGAAGGACTTCCACCAGGAGCTCTAGTGCCATTTAAAAAACTATCAGACTGGGAGACACCTAGCTATTACTTGGAATTTGGTTACATTTCCAAGCATTTTTTTACCTCTACTAACATAACTATTAGTTTTCATAAATTAGCATTGTACAGTAAATCTTACTTTAATTAGTTTTTTGGCATAGATTTTTACTACATCTGATTTGCTTTTATAAAACATTGTTTTTGTTTTTCCTTGTTGATGCATTAACATTATTAAGAGATTTTCAATGCATTTCAGTTTTGTGCATCAGAAATGTTATTTTTTTAAATTACCTTATAAATGTTCAGCATCTGTTTAGCATTCAAATGCTAAATACTCAGGAGACTGGATTTGCTTTCCCAAGTACATTATTATGAGACATAATAAATCATAATTAGATTTTTAGTCTAATATATTATTAAAGCAATGCTGCTTAACTGTTCTGGCAAATGCCATTGCTGCTGTCTTAGGTCTTCAATGGGCAGTATCTCAATTTAATGGGCTCCTCATAAACCAGTTAGGAATTTTAAATTTATTATTTTTCTACATTTCCTAAGTAATTTTAAGCTTCTGGCTCTGTGAAACCAAAGCCTTTTTCCCTTCCATAAAAACATCTGAAGCTTCAGTTGAACCAGACTAATTTTTTGTGAAAATTAATCATCAATTAATTAAATTTTTGTAAAACACATTGTTGAAGAAGAAAAAGGAAAGCCAAAATTGCCCGGAAATGTTGGCATTTTTACATGTGTTTAAAGTAAAATTTTGGAAGCTGGTAGTTGTATCATCAGGATTTACAGTGGGCTTGGGTAAAAAGTTACAAAACTTTGTGTCGGGAGGAGGCATTTTTCTAGGAAGAGCAGCTTCCCAGCGATGGTTACAAGGCACAGGGGCAGACACTGGGGCTCAGTCAGATCCCTTCCCTGGCTGCAGAAAGCAGTGTAAGCTTTCTCTGCCTGCTGCTCAGCCTGTCCTGGTGACAAAACACCYGGACAGCCCTGCCAGCAGCACCAGGGGGGTGCAGGGGGATGGCCAGCTGGGCACTGTGCCTGCTCTGGGAGCCTGGCTGCCCCCTCTCCTCYCTGCAATTCCCAAAGACACGCAGCCTGCAGACAGCTGGCCCTTGGAAAGAAACCTGTGTGGCCCCAGGGTGCTGTTTCCTCTGCTTGGTTTTCAGCGAGACACGGAATCCTGATTCAGTTAGGCTATTTCAAACACCCTCCTGATGTAGTTTGTTTGCCAGAGATTTTTGGTAATAGAGAGTGATTTATACTGAACCAGACACCCATTTTCTCTTGGCTGCTATTCAGAAGCATAATTGTTTACACAAAATATTTTTTTTCAGTTTTTTTCCTGTGAATTTTAAAGATTCCCTTCACCATATGTAGAGACAAGGAAAGCAAATGATGCTGACAGCTACTGGTCTATAGAGGTTAATCTCTTTTAAATGAAATGTAAGGCCAGACCTTTCTTGTTAGCTATAAAATATTTTTCCCACAGGTTTGCCTATTTTCAGTCTTAAATATCAGGTTTTCACTTAATTGCTTGAGAATATGTATGCTGGAAACACCTATTCAGAAGAAATGTTCTGCAGACCTCCTGCATGCCCTGATCTGCTGTAGTACATCTCATCCATTTAGAGCTGATAATGCCTCAAGCAAATTCCTGTGAAAGATTTTGTACTGCAAGGTCCAAAGAGGGTTTTTTTACACTTGTTAGGATTATCTACTATGGCTTTTGTTTAATGCTCTTACCAGTTCCTAAATAATCCTAAAAGCCATGTTGGGATTCCTTTGCTTATTTAGTTGTACATAAAGTTTTGAGGAGCTAAGCTYAGATTTTTATAGGGAGATTATATACCTGGCATTTTATTCCTTTTTCACATCCTGAATGTTTCCAGGATAAGTTAAGATACTATAAATCAAAYCAATTCAAACAGTGATCATATGTAAAATAAAAGAAAATTGGGCTGTATGAAATAGATAAACTAAGGTTATTGCAGTCAGACAGTGGGTATGCATGCACTCCAAACTCTAGGGAGACAACCAAAATGCAATGCAAAACAGGGTATTTCCAGTCTAAATTTCTTGTGCTTTCACCTAAATACATTTCACACAGCATGCACTACTCTACTGCAAATTCTTTCCACTGTGTTTGCTCATTTTTTATTCACCTTTTTAACAGAGAAAACTCCTCATAGCTACAAGGAGGAATCTGCACAGCCACTCCAAGCATGCAGGGCTGAATGAGCAGGGAGGGAGAAGTCTCTGTCACTTATTCACTGAGAACTTTCAGTACAGAGTCACACAGACAGCCCAAAAAGGACCCCTGTAAARGCATTATCACAAGGGCAGTACGGAACAGAGCCTCAAGGGAATTGGGGGCAGTCCCTGGGACCTGATTTCAGAGCTACCCAGGGATGTGAACTTACAAACTCCTTCTCTACAGAAGACTAGGAAACCTCACCAGGATGAAAAAACCCTAAACAACCGAAAGACATGGAGCATCAGAAGATATGCAGCACCTCAAAGGTGTAGGTTTTACACTTCATATGCACTTATTCCTTTAATACTTAGATTTTGCATGTATATTTAATACTGGCATTTTAACCTGCTCTGGTAATTATATTTCATTATGAATAGCACACTTTTGATTGATAGATGGAGCTGACAYTATTAATTAGGATTTTGACCCCACTTCCTTTAAAGCCAATGACAAAAATCCCACTGACATCACATAGCAGAGAATAAAGCTTTAAAGAAAAAGTTTTTCTTGTATTCATATCAAATAAGTTGCTAATACCTAGACACTGGTGAAAGATGATGAGTATTTATGGGGAGAGACTGGGAGTCAAGCATGCCTTAACTCTTGCTGCAATTCAATTTCAGACTTCTTTGGTATTGTAAACTGAAAAGATGCTGTGGTGGGTTGACCCTGCCTGGATGCTGCCCACCAAAGCCACTCTATCCCTCCCCTCCKCATGAGGACAGGGAGAGGAAATATAACCAAAGGCAGCTGGGCTGGGATAAGGGCAGGRAGAGATCCCTCAGCACTACTGCCATGTGCAGCACTGACTGGCCYTGAGGAGGGTTGTTTGTGTCCCACATCCTCACTGCTCTCTCCCCTGGCTGCAGCTGACCAGGGTTCTCCCCGTTAGCCCAGAGGGGCTCTCACCCGTGCCATTCACATTCTCTGAAAAATCCCTTTGCCCAGGATTTTTCTCCTGGGAAGCTGAGAAGCCTCAGAGAAAAACGAAAACAATTCTTATCTCATTTGCTTCTCCTCTGTTTTGCTCATGTGGGATGTGTTTGGAGATTGTTTATCCAACAGGTGATTGTTTCATTGGTTTCTGGTGTGAGTGTTTTCACTCATTGGCCAATCGGTGCCAGGCTGTGTCAGGTCTCTGGAGAGAGTCATGAGTTTTCGTTATTATCTTTTTAGCATTCTGTCTGTATCCTTTCTGTATTTTTTAGTATAGTTTAGAATAGTATTCTTTAATATAATACAGTATCATAAAATAATAAATTAGCCTTCTGAGAACATGGAGTCAGATTCATCATTCCTTCCCCCATCTGGGGGTAACCAAATACAATATTCACCCTCCCTGATGGGCTAAGCCTGGCCAGAGGTGGGTCCATCCTGGAGCCRCCTGGCTCAGACTTCATCAGACATGGGGGAAGCTTCTGGCAGCTTCTCACAGAAGCCAGCCCTGTGGTGCCCCCTCTGCCAGAACTTTGCCACACAAACACCTTTACACACTGGAACTTTCATAGGCACAGGCTTGCCACTTGAAATGAGATCTCTGTCAAATGAAATGAAACATTTATACAGAGGCATGTTCATTTTCTATTGCTATGCATTCCAGAGTATCCTGGGACCTTTGCTACTGGCTTCAGCACGTCCCTGAACTAATTCCAGAAAACTGGCAGATTTATTGAAAGTAGATTTCAGTATGTTGTTCCTTCTCCCCTTATTTCATAAAACAACAATATTGTATTTATAACATCTTGCTTTCTGTATGCACATATTTCCTTTTGCACAGAGGAAAAAGTCTGTAAACAATGGCCCTGCTGTGATGTGGATAAGGAATAGTCCTCCATCAGTGGGACAATTAATTATTCCCTGTCAGAAATGAGAAAGGAAAAGATGCAGGACTGACGCACACAGTGCACTTCCCATCAGCACAAAACTGGTGGGGGGTTGTTCAATGGGACTGATGTGGAAAATACATTAATAGGTACTCTAAAGAACAGAAAAAAATTGAGTCTGGTGCTGCAAAGACATATATTTTTCCCACAAAAAAGATGGTGCCCTGGTCCYAACCCAGTTTGGACCCATGTCACCATTCACTTTCCCTCAGTTTTGTGGTGGTGTTACAGCACAGTGTCACTCAGAGGCAGGAACAAACAGAGCTTCTAAGATACTGGAGGAGATAGAGAATATTTAAAGCAGATTTATTCATGGAGACATACTTTAAAGTACAGAGAGAAGAATCATTTATGTGTAAATCACTGACTCATATAGCTTGCATATATAAGTTGAATTAAGTATAATGAATCATTAATCCTGAAGTGTGAGTCCCCTCACACTTGGACTAACAATTCTCAGTATTTCAGCCCTAAAACTAATATGACATCAGTTTTTATGAAAGAGCTGTTTTATAAAATATCAGAAATCTTTTAAAATAACACTGACAAGGGCAAAGTGGTTGTTTGGGGTTTTTAACCATGGAATTTTAGCGGGTTATGGGACCRTGGCATTTTAGAGAGTTATTGGAGCAGAGTTGGGCTCATGCTGCTGSAGCTGGCAGATGTCAGGTACCTAGTGGAGTTCTTCACCCCAGTGGGTTTTGGGCCCCTGATAAATCATGCTTGAAATTAGCCCTGGTGGGAGGCCCACCTTCAAGAGGACAGAGAGCTAAGCTGCATGAGCAAGCTGATGTTCCCTTTTCCATGYTGTGCCTTTAGCATGGTGGCTTAGAAGGTTCCTATTTTGCACTGCTGTACCACCTTGTGCTGTCCCTGGGATGCCCTTGGGCACTGATACAAGCCTTGTCCAGGGGAGGTCATGCCCTTTGCCTGCCCATGTCTTTGAGAGGAGCATCCACTTCTATGGTCTAGATTTCTCTTCTGCAAACAGGCACAGGACCTGGCACAGAGGGCAGGGAGTCGTTACCTCCTACCACGTGGCAGTGATTAAAGAAATAATCATGATCTGCACTGTCCAAGTTATGGCCCTTCACTTCCCAGATGAGTTAAATTAGTACAATTGCAGCCTGATTAAACCACATCTCTTGCATCTTAATTTCCTTCTGGTGTATCTGGTTCAATCAGGCTCCCTCCAATAGATTCACATTTCCATTTAGAGTATCACACCAGCCCTGCAGATCAAAGTGGACATTTATCAGAGTCCTTTTCAATGAATAGTTGTATTATAATGGAGCTCTCAAAAACTAATTTAGGATACAGCAGCATACATAGATCTTGTTTTCATAGCAAGTTGCTTTTAAATAAATGTCTGATAATGCTAAGAAAATGAAAAATGAATTTGCATAAGATGGGTTTTTTTAAAGTCTGCTAAATGTATGCAGAACTATATTTATCTGATGGGATATATGAGGGAATTGGATGAACAAAAAGGTCTCTTCTATCTATAAAGATATGTGGTGGTAACCAATTTTTGAGAAATTATATATAGTGCTATGTACTTACTGATGGAAACTTAAGAACATAAGTCAATGATAAAATCACAATTAAAATCTCCTCAGATTATTTTTCAGGGAAATGTAATTGCATTGCTAAGTAGGTTTTTAATTTCCACACTAGTTAGGCACATAGAAAAAAAAAAAGAAAAAAGTTATTAATATATATAGAAAGATTTAGACTTACCCTAGKAGGGTGTAGAAATGCTTTTCTAGGGCCCTGACTACTTCATTTTGTTGCATTGTTGAGCATTTTTTACAGAAATAGTCATAAAGGTTTGTTTTGGGAGATTATTTCTTAGTTTGCTCCTCAAATAGGTTGAGTGAACCAGAACTTTGCATGAAGTCTACTATAAAATCTTGGTAAATATAAATCTCCAGCAGCAAGAATATTCCAATGCTACTGTGATTAGTTCTAAAACAAGCAGACCAGGATGCTCCAGCATAACAGGAGAATATAATTAAGTTGCACAGATTTAACATATTAATTACAAGCTAATCATAATGATTTAGCTATACCATAGGTGGAGGCTTACAGAGATGTTAGAAAATGCATTGTTGTTGTTACTTTTACTACTACCAAACCATTCTGAAATATTCTGTGTCTGCTTTTGAAGGGTTCTGAGTTTTCCTATTTCGAAATCAGGATGGGATTCCACAAATAAAAATACATTGCTAACAACTAGCAATCAGTTAGAAAACAGTTAACAGKGAAATGTGTTGCTAAATTTAAAATGTATTTCTGCCATTATTGTATTACTACTGCCTTCTCTGAATTCCAGCTGATCTTTTCTGTTCCCTTCTAACTGGGAAGCAAATTGTTAAAGAACGGAAACTGGGCAGCTAAAATTAGAAGTTCAGCGTTAGAGGTGAGTCTGTTATATGCCATCAGCCTATGCTGCTCACGTGGTGAGGATGGCTTTGTTATTTATGTACCTCAAATGTAAAGCTGGCACTTTCTACACAGTCATGTAATGGGTCATCTTCAGTTTGCAGTTTCACCCTGTTTCAGGGATTTCCAAATTGAAAAGTTGAATGGTTCTCAATAATATCCATACTGCTGTTTTCTTTTTATTGTGTGTKTCAAGGTCTGATCTCATACTATTCTAATATTTTTTTTGACTCTAATAAAAGAAACAAATGTTTTGTACTTTTTGTCTTAATTTGTTAAGATTAAAGGTCACAYACTTTTTACCATGAGGCTGAAATTCAGTTTCATCTCTAATAAATAAGTTAAAGAAATTAAGACTATCTCCGTGATCCAGACAAACCCTTAAACCAAAACATCATACAGAACAATTTTAAAAACTCTACTAAATTCAGCAGAAGAAAACAGAATCTCCACAGTGCATTGAGGTCATCCAGCCCAAGGGAGTCACTTGACAGGCTGTTTACTCCATTGTATTCCTGACTTGTGTCTGGCCAGCAAGGTTCAGGGACACCCAGGATTTATTAGAAACAGAGGTCATTCCCTAAAGTATATGACATGCTATTTTCAGGCTGCTTGTGTTGAAATAGAGAAGGACTTTKTCTCAGGTGAGTCAGGGATTTAAAAGCCAGCTAATATGTCAGAGAGGATCTGTGAGGTTTGTCTCCACTGAAGAATTATTACAGGGGTAGAAGCATTTGCTTGGTGTTATGGCCAGGTAGTGAACATTACCAAGATCATCTGAAGATACTCTTTGCCTTTGGCAGCAGTTCACACCTTGCTTCTCACCTAATATCACATTTTAAAATCACTAGACCCCGCAAGAATTTTATAATAAATTGTTGTTTGTCATGATCAAAACAGCCTCTGGKGCAATATCCAAGAAACATCAGTAAAGAACTCTGACATGCAACCACAACTTGGAACGGGTAGTAACATTTGATGGCAACCAACTGTGCCAAATTTGACCATGACTGCCTTAGGGCAAACTCTTTCCCTATGATATGTATAGTATTAAATAATTTGGCTAATTAGACTCAAGCCTTTACATTCAAGTTCTCAAGTAATTAAGTAATTCTGTCCTGCACTGATTGAGTTTCCATTGGGCTGTTCTTCAGATAAAAACAGTTTTCAGAATGAAATTAGGACATGCCTCTTTTATCAACTCCAGTGATTTTCTTTTAAGAGAAAGAGAAGGAACTAATGGTGGCTGAGTTACTTTTTGTTTGCCAATAGTTTTATCCATGAGATCAACTTTGTCTAAGTATTARTGCTGGATACCATAACATATTGCATAGCTCATTTTTTTCCATAAGTGACCTTATAAAATATGTGTGTCTGAAAAAAATTACCTACAAGAAATTTGAAGATTTGACTCACAGATGAACTCCTGATACAGCAAGGAATGTTGGGAATTACACTAGATATAAAAAACAAGGTGGTGAAGGTATGTTGAATCACTACCCTGTACAGAATAATTTTTAATCACATACATTTATGTTTTGTCAACATAAATTTCCCCTGACCTTTGTCTTTCAAATATACCTAAGTTAATAATTTAATATTTACTGATATTAATATTGATGGCATCACACTTTCTGCAATCACGGGATAAACCAAGGTCTTCCAAACTGACTGGTAAAGTCGAGTTTGTGCTTTCAAGAAAATTTAGGGAGATTTGTCCATCACATGGTAAATGCTTAACTCTGGCTATATAAAGATTATTAAATTAAGCATCCAAAGAAGTGCTCATAAATATTACTTCTTTTTAAAAAAATCCTGACCCCCCCATGTGACTGCAGGGTAGATATCACAACTGACAGASTGCTAAAATGTGAAGTACCTGAGCCTCTTGAGAAGTCCACAAGATGAGGAGCAGTGACACCTAATTTTCCTGGGCAGTTTTGCTGTGCATGTATTCATGCACAACACCGAATTGATAATGACATACTCTTTGCATCTGATTAGTCATGATACAGGAGCCACAGGGAAAAATGTGTAGTCATAAGGATGAAGTTCCCAAGTGCTTTACTTTTGCAGCATTGATGGTATTTCTGCAGATCCAAAAGGGATTACTCTTGAATTATCRCAAATGCATCAACACCAATAAAACTGAGGGTTCAGCACAAACCAAAGGGAGTAAATGTACATTCCTCTAATATTTGCACAAACATAAGCCCATAAGCTTCATGCTAAATTCAGTTTTAATTGTAAACTAGTCAATAACCAACTGGTATTTCTATGTGTCCAAGCTTACACACACTAAAATCTATAAATTTGCCATCCTTAAGAGCAGTGTCTCACCCTGTAAGAACATCTGAGCCATGCAAGAAAAAAGAGCTTCTATTTTCAAACCTCATGAGCTGGCAGAAAACACTAAATTAATATTCAGATACTTTATTTATTATACCTGACAAGAGATAATAAGGTGTTATTAATACATAAAAAGTATCATACATTAAGAATGTAATGAAGATGCAGTCTCTGACTTTAAACCAATTGTACAATTTCATCACTTTATRGTATGAAATTTGCCCAACTTTTCTAAAGAGTTCAAAAGGAATAGAATCAATATTTCTTGAATATTTTGTTTTGTAGATCTGATCAAATTGCTGCCAGGTCTTTCTCATGAGTCTCAGTAGTATTTTCTAAMTGAACTCAGAGGAGATTCATTAATATATTGCAAACCCATCTTTGCCTTTAACAGAAGGATGGTTTTTGTAAAAAAAAGAAAACTGAATGTGAGACCAYACCTACAGCCCAGAAGGTCTGAAARCCAAAAGGTGAATTCCAAGCTACACACAGTGTAGAATAAGTCTTATGGAAGCCTGATTCCTGCAATTTCTGTGCTTGAGAATGGCAGTATTGTAGATGAGAGAAAATACCCTGTTTCCCCGCTTCTTGTTCCTTGTGTAGATTTTTCAATATTTTCTTTCATTAAACTTTAATTAAGATTTTAAGACTCTGTAGCTCATTGGAGCAGCTCCAGATTGCAATAGTAGGTAAATATTAACATTATTCATCACTGTCATTCAAACYTAATATTCTTTCTTACCTCTACTGGTGTCCACATAAAAAAGCATCCAATTGAAAGTGTTATATTTAACTAACAAACAAGCTTGCCTRTGGTAGTTCAAGCTAAATATTGAGAGGAGGATTTCTCAAGCCTACTGTATTGGAAAGCTGCTGGAAAGGAAGATTCTGCTTGAAATAAGACCAAGAACAAAAATGTGTGGTGGGCTAGAGCTGCTGTTAATAATTATTTTTACAACTGTATATCAGTACATCACACAGTTACAAGCACAGTCATAATGCCATGGCAGCTGTGAGGAGCAGCAATGTCTCAGACTGTGGGGGAACTTGGTCTTGGAAGATTCTAAATATGTCATGGATTGAACAGACTACAGAGCAGATTCTTGGAAAAGAATGTGTCCCCTTGTTTGCTTGCTCAAAAGGAGTGTTTAGAGAAGAGAAGCTCTGCCTAGCCAAGAGGTGCATAGTTAATCCAGAAATTGGATTAACTGGATGTGTGCCTCAGGGCACACAGATGATTTAAGGTCCTAGGAGGAATGTTTGAGCTGTGTCACTATAATTTTTTGACCAATGCAATGATGTTCTCTACATGTGCTGATGTCCTTGGATTTCTCTCTCACATGTAGAGGAAAGACAAAGCAATCCCAAAAGTTCCCAGTGCCAAAAACATTCCCTAACATCAGGTCAGAGTAGCACACGTTGTCAGTCAGAAGAAAGAAGGAAATGTAAGAAGCAACCAGCRTGTCTTTTACTGGTCTTGGACTAATGAATCTTTAGGATTTTCCAAACCAACATGATCACCAAAATTTAAACCTGATCCACCTTCTCTGCTATACATGAACATAATTGTCTGGCTGTGGCATTTTGTGCACTGGTAGCATCTGCTGGAGCTCCAAAAAGAGTACCTGCCTTATTTCAGTTCATACACACCATTTGAGATGAAAGCAGCTGAAAATACACCACAATCTACAATGCCTTTCTTTTTTTCTTCCTTTGGGGAGGGGACAAGACATTTTCCTTCAGCCATGAGCTGCAGCAGCTCTCCTACAAGTCTGGCACTGGTGGGAAGTGAGGGGGGAAAATCAGAGAACATTGAAAGAGCAAGCCAAAGCATTTTCTGCCACTGAACCAAACCTCTCTACCTCTTCTGTACCTACTGCCTAAGAATCTGAGGGAAAAGTGTATAAATAAAAACTGTGCTGAGCAAAGTAATCTCCAACTGATGCTGAAAATGTCTGAGATGCTGCAAAGCTACAGAAAAAGAAACATGGCAATTTAAAACAAGACATAGAAGGAATATGGAGTGATTCAGAAGTCTCTTGTAAATCAAAGGTCTCCCTCTTCTGAATAGATGTCTTTCATTAATATTTTTCCTGCATGATTTGAAAATGAATGAGTCAGCCTACTGAGATCACACAAGGGAAAGGAGGAACTGTGTGCTTAACTTTCTCTGCTATCAGTGAATGCACTGATAATTAATCCAGCGCAGGAAATAAAATCTTCACAAAACCTGCTTGAGACACACACCTTTAGACAACACTATGTTTTGAGAAAAATATTTTAAAATTATGTTTGGGTTCCCAAAAACTTCTCTTTTAATGAAAATTTCAGTGGCGTCCAGTAGAGTCTATCCACAGAACAGAGTCAAACTGTTCCAGTATCTGCTTTTCCCTTCGTTTGTGGAAATAGATGCCTGGGGACAGCTTCTGTCAAGAGAAATAAACCTCACCAGCCAGATAAAAGTGGGCAAGCAGGAAGCACATTAGAAGCAGCATCTTGCACTGTGAAAGGAAAGTGATAAGAGCTGATCCTCGCTTTCTATGGCAGATGATATGCCTGTAAACGAGCATTTGCTTAATAGCACTTTATCTCATCTCCAGAGAACCTGTCTGGACAATATGATTGCAGGTTGGTTTTTTTTTTTTTTTTCTTTTTTTTTACTTTTTAGCGGCATTATTTTCTGTTTTAAAGGAAAAAGAAAGAGCTTTCTGCATTGGCAGAGCTTGGACTACTCTTATGAAGAAGGTTGGCATCATAGCATTTAAGAAGTGGTTTCATTTCAGGAGTTCTTGCTTCTCCAGGCAGACTCTACCAGCCTGGATGGGCGCCTGCTGCCTGGAGCCTTGCTGGCACACTGCTCTGGGAATTCAGGGGTGCTCAGCATCACTCCCCTCAGCATGCAGGCAGGCCACAGCAAAGGTTTCTGAACAGGCAGCAGTGTTTAAATGGGAAGAAAATCTCATACCACTCTGCACATGGTCAAAGAGCTGCCTAGGTCCCGGTCAGCTCTGCAGCCATTTTTGATTTGGCACCTTCTGGATACAAAGCTGTGGAAATGACATACTAAAGARCTATGGATCAGAGCCTTTGTGTGCCACTGCCAATTTTGGGAGGAATCCTTTCTGCCCGGGAGCCCCACCAAGAGCCGGCTGCTTCAGCTCAGCAGGACACTGTCTGTGCAGCTTGTTCTGGAGCTGCTGAGTGATTGGATTCATAACCCCACTGAAGTCTTCTTGGAAAACAAGATCTCATTTTATAGCACATAATATATCTAAGAAATGGGCTGTTGGGAATTCATTAACATTTTAAACTAAACGGGTTTGCAATGTTGTAAGCAGTACCACATGACATATTTTAAACCCATGTCTGGCTTAAGTTTTCCTCTTAGTCCTTTGGAAAAAGCTCCTGGTATCTAGGCAATGAATGGTGAAGTCAGATRGCCAAGAGCAACATTCCCTATTGCTGAAATGAACCAGAGGTATATAATATATGACTAGTCAGGGTGTCTGGCTTTTAAACTGGTACCAACAAGAATGATTCTTGTCCCTTTGGAGGGATAGATAACATCATAGCTGAGATTTTTAAATCTATCCCCTGCTCATCTCTCCCTGCAATTTGTGCTGCTCTGGTTTTCTGTCTAGAGCCTTCTGAGCAGAGTCCAGCTCACTGAGCATTAGTCAGGTAATGTCACTCCTGGCTCTCTGGACTGTGTTTTATCTTGAAATGCATGTGAAAAAGTAGACAGTGTGAGCTAACCTATACTTATCAAGGCTGACAAAGCAAGAGGAAATTCTGTTGAAGGAGGACATGGAAATTTAGCATGCAGATGACAGACAGAAGATATATTAAATTCCCAGGGTTGTGTGGCCAGTGATGTCTCTCTTTCTCTGACAGATCCCCATTTGTTATTTTGCTTGTTGCCCTTTTGACGGCAATTTGCTTCTTCACTTTGGTCATTCTCAGGCCTCCTGATGACAGGCACATGAGAAGAGGAGTGCAGAATATTTTTCTTAGCCTCTCTGGACTCCTGGGCACTTTTCAAGGAGAAAAGAGTAATGAGAATTCAGCMTTTCTTTATTTCTTTTTTTTTTTTCCTTCTGAAAGTGTTGCTTGAACACTATGAGGAGGAAAAGCAGGAGCCTTTTTTTAATTTCACACACTCCCATGTGTGCACGCAGACACACACACACAAACCCTCCCAGAAGCAGGAGAGCTAGGCCTGCAGGGCTCAGGCTGAGCTGAAGAACAAACTGTTTTAATGAATATTTTGATCAATCTTGCCAAATTGATTTAGAGTGTGAGTACAGTCTGGGAATTTTTCTCATTAGTAGTGAACTTCATGTTGGAGGAGCATGGAGTGTGAGCTCATTAGCAGCAGCCTGCCTGTGTCTGAAGGCTGCACGGTGACAGGATGACACCAGTGACGAGAGACAGGGGCTCTGCTGCTGCATGGTAAAAATATCCCTTGCAGGGCGGCCCTGAAATATTAATTTTACTAACACACTTCTTACAATCAGTTACCAAGAATTAATAGAAGAGTGGGTTGAGTTGAAAGCATTTCCCTAAAAGATCTGCTGACTCCTTCGGCGAGGAGCGAAACAAATACTGCAACATCTGCCTTGGATTAGCAGCTTGTTTGCTTCAAAAAGGGGAGCATRCAGCAGATGTGTCGCACAGAAAATCACAGCTATTTCTCTTTACTGAGCAGAAGCACACACAAGATTGCCAGGCTGGCTTTGCCTGTAATACAAACAGCTAGCAAAACAGCGCTGCAAAGAAATAAACGAATACAAATGGAAGCAGCAGTAGGGGCAGAGATGAAGCAGGCAGAGCTGCCATGGCATGATGGACTGGCAGCCAGCCCCACCTCCCCTTGGCAGCAGCTCCAAGGAGCCCTGCAGGGGCCATACAGAACAACCTGCCCGCTGAAAACGTTCCCTCCTAACCCCCTGAGCTAGTGGCTGCCTCCTGGCCCGAAGCATTGGACTTTATGTCCCCTATAAAAGCACTTTATACTCTCTAATGTAACGAGGTAACTTCCGATTGTACATAAAAATGTCCACTCTTTCTAAATCCTGCTACACTCTTGACCCCAGTGAYACCATATGGCAACAACTTCCAAAGGYTAATGATAAGTTTTGTAAGAATGTCTTCATGCATTTTAAATCTGGTGCATTTAAATACTTTTGAATACACTCTTCTTCTTCTGTTGTAGTAAAATTTATATAGAAGTATAGTCATTCTATAGTATGCAATTCTTACATATATCTCAGCATTTCCCTTCTGCCATGTTTGAAATAGCCCCAAACTCACCATGAATTGAGCATTTGTTAACACCAGTTTTTTAATCTCACTGCCTCTGTCCTGTCTTTGAAACAAGTAGCTCAGAAATCAGTGTGTCATCCCAAGAAAAGTTCTTTATTTCAGCCATTTTCATCACTGGCATTATATATAAAGGTGGTCCCTTATATATAAAGGTGGTTCCTGTTTTGCTACATCCTAATATTTTTTTTTCCCTTTCACTGACACTTAGAGCAATATTCAGGGTGTTGCTATATTTATTTTTCTTTCTTTTTTCCTAAATAGCTGTTCTGAATTTTGAAATTCCTGGTGTGAATTTATGACAGGTACGGAAAAATTATTTAATCAAGGTTAAGGAAGTGTATTGATCATTCTSTTCCAAGATCAATGTGGCAAACAAAGAGCAACCTTTATACTTAATGTCAGTGATGAAAATGGTTAAAATATGTGGAAGTATTCTTTCAGAGGTGGTTGCTTGTTTGTGGGTCTCAGCTTGTCACTGCAGAGAGACTGAGAAATAAACCCATGTRTTTTCCAATGTCTGCAAATCAAAGGTAGCTCTTGGTCAAACTCAATTGAGTCGTTTGGGTGGCACTGATTTCACGCTTCAATTAAATGTTTCCTGATCTTTCTAAAATAGTATTTCTTATATTTTAATAATCAAAATTAGTTATTACTACCAAGTGTTCCTTGGCTATTATTCTGACTTTTTGTTTTTAATTTTAATAAAAACTTAACAATGTCACCATTTTAAGGGTTTTTTTCACTGTATAATAATCCTCATTCTCTTTTATCTCTGTTGCTGCATTGTAATGCTGTGCAGTTTTGCAATGTTTCACTGCTCATATTATTTGCAATTKTCAGTCTCTGAGCAGGTTCTGGTGCAACTCCATTTCTTGTCCTCTTTGTGAGAGATGCCTTCCTCACCCTCCCCAGTAGACAGAGGGGGGTTTTTGTGTTATTAGCTTTGCATTAGACCTGTTTTAAGAGCACCATAAAAAGTTATGTGCTAGTTTTCAACAGTAAAAAATTTATGCACAGTGGAATAATTTATGTACTGCTAATTGACATGAAACAATTTGCAATTCTTTTTTTTATAGTCAAATCAGTAATTATGTTGTAAACAACCAAATCATCTGCACTAATAACTTAAACATAACTGTATATACTTTTAATGATCAAAGATTTTTTTTTCATCTAATTTAATTCCCTGTGATTTTAGATATTACTTTCAAAATACAACCAGGTTTAAGAGAATGCACCAATAATTAATTTTGAGACAGGATCCAAATCATTAGCTTTGATTTATAAGTAAAACTATCTGGGTTTAAGGGTATATAGAATAAATCATTTTCTTACAAAAGTATTTCTTTTCTAGGAGAAGCATACAGGATGAATTTTTTTGCCTGTGTACTACTAAATGTGAAGTTATCAGTATGATTTCAGACATGCTCTGCATCCTTCTTTCACCTGTCAACAGCCTAGTTGATGTGTTTGCTCAATAGAGCTRTGTCTTTAATCAGGGGGAAAAGATGGAGCTTGACAGAGTGTAATTATTTTAATTGCTGTGTAAAGACAGAGAACTAAATTATAGGAGAAATTTGATTTTTAAGCTTAAGTGTGTTCTAGAACTGAAATAATATTTCAGACACCTAACAAAATGTTGAGCTCTGRGKGTTGTTGCTCCAGAACTACAACTTTTTCTAAAAGGACCCATCCATTAATGACAAACAATTCTTACACATGTGAACACTTCTAACTTTGGAAAGATTTGGTTTTCAAGCACTTTTAGGGTTCCTGTCATACAAAATAAATGCCAAGCAGCTTGTTCAGCAACCATGCAATCTTTCCATTCTCATTTGTCTACCCTTAAACACTTTTCTGTCAGGAGTGGACTTCTGTTCATTTGACAGTCACACTAAAATGAAAATAATTTTGATGGCTGACATCCCTCCACAGCTCCAAGTTGTTTTAAATTGTCAGAAAAAAATCTAGGAAGGAGTCTTTGGGCTTCAGGTTGCACCCTTGCTGGGTGGGGACTGCTTCACACCCAGGTGTCCCCAAACAGGAGCCAGCTGCAATGTCAGTGCCATCTCTGCCTATATTCTTACACCCTAAATGAATGTGTATTGTTTTCACTTTTTGACAGCTTATGAAATCCATTTAAAACAAAAGGCAGCCCTTCTCAAGGCCTTGGAGGCTTTTCCTGCCTGYAAATATTTGCTCTTAGCCCCTGCTCTCACCCTGCCCACAGAGGGCTTGGCCCTCAGCTGGCAGGAGGCTTTGTAGCTCTGTTAGTTGGCWCCATCAGAAGGCACAAAAAGGTTTTATTTTTTTTGTCTTTTCCATGCTGTTTTTTTGTGAAAAGAGAAGCTCTGGGAATTTGTTGTTTGACATCCTGAGACTTTAGGGAAGGCACCATTTTCAGGCTTTATGGCACATAGTTTAGGCTGTCGCTTAGGYCACACAGCTTAGCATTTTAGTAGTCTTTTCCTCTGAGAAAAAAAAAAATTTTTGAAATCTCTGCATTCAGAAATAGAAAAGATAAGCAGAAGAACACAGCAATCTATCCCAAAGAGCTTGTGCCCCCTAAGTGAAATGGAGCAGGTGAGAAATATTTTTTATTCTCTYTGACACTTTCTCACCAATTTCTTTCATTTATCATCTATTCATGAGAAGAYGGGGCCTGATACTGTGTTAAGGCAGGCTGCACAGAGCAAAGGKTTACATCTAAGCTGACATAATTTAAATAAGYWSRG